>OZ016494.1:3075449-3427949 GCA_963966615.1 Tenthredo amoena | reverse complement strand
TAGACGAAGAGTGTGGGAGTAAGGGAGAGACGTACGGGGAAGGGTGAAAGGCGGACAATGTTTTACTGCGCATTTTTACGATCAGGTTTTACGCGTTGCCTTTTTTTTTCTTTTTCTTTTTTTCTTTTTTTCTTCTCTTACCTTTTTACCCCATCTTTCTCTCTCTTATTTTACTGCTTGCGAGTTTTCGCTCTTACGATTCTCTCTTTTCCTTTTCCTTGTTTTTTTTTTTTTTACCCTCCTCCTTTTCGCCCGTCCCTTTTTCCCCGAAATGTCTCTATGTAGTTTCCTCATAAACTCGCTCTTTCGAGTCGAGGTTTACAGCCTATATATATATATATGTATATATATGTATACTATATGTGTGTGTATGGATTTATACTACAAAAAAAAAAAAAACGAAAAGGAACGAAAAAAAGAACCCCCGCTGAAATAGACACACTAGCGTTACAGATATATAAGAATCTGACGATGAACCGAAGATATAAACCTATGACCGGTATTTTTTCACTACACATACCTACCACAGAACTGGAAGTGATAAAAATAAAGAAAAAAAAAAGAAAAAAGAAAAGGAGAAAAGGAGATGGAAATGGAACAGAAAAATGAATCAATGTATACCTACTTGATAAAAAAAAAAAAGAAAATGAAATGAAAGAAAATGAGAAAAACAAAAAGAAGAAAACTGTCTAACAGAGAATAAAGTTCGAATGCAGAAGAAGGGGATAAAGATATCAGTTCAAGGAACCAAACGGGGGATGAGACCGGAGAGGGAGAGGACCTACGAAACTGTTCCTCTCACTGGTTTAGGTCAAACATATATCAGGCTGGATGGTTCAGTTCCAACTACACGGACGAGTAATTCTAATAGATTGGTTCAATGTTTGCCATCCCCCATAAATCAGTGGGTCCAATTCTACCGCGGGACTGTAGAGGTATATCTATGTATGTATATATATATATATATATATATATACCTATACGCGAGTATATGCGTATATGTATATATAATATATATCCCGAAGAAAAGTGAAAGTATATACCCTATTTACGATGAAAAGTGCAGGGTATGTAGAAAGAGAGAAAGAAAGAAAGGAAAAGGAAAAGAGACGAGATAGAAATGAATCTTTTTTTCTTCTTTTTCCTTCATACAAATCGTATTCTATCCCGTCAATTCATAATCAATAAATATTAACAAAATGATCGATACATCCGTGTGTATATGGTGTTGGAAGAATTTCTTCTGTAAAGTGATCAGTAATTGTTATTTCGATTGCGTACCGAGAACCATACCACCTACCTACCTACGTACCTACCTACCTACCTACCTACCTACCTACCTACCTACCTATCTACCTACCTACCTAAAACAGATCGGTGCCAGAGATAGTTGCAATAGGGAACTGGATCAATACCAGCTTCTTACGTAGCTCAGACCACTCGTTGCCCTCCGTCCTTGTCTTTTGCGCACCCTCGACACCAGCCTCTCCGAATCCAGGGGGTGTGAGTCAAGTTGTAGGTAGTTGAGGGCCAGGAACAGAGTTCCTATGCTCTCACCACTCTCTCGTACTCATTCTCTCTCTCTCTCTCTCGCTTATTCTCTCTTTCTCACTCTCTGGCAACCCGCCTTCTAAAAGGAGGCTAGCGAATCGATACCAGCTTACCTACTACTACTACTAGGTGCCCAAATTTCATCACCGAAAAAACAATAAAAAAAATAAGAAACAAAAAAAAAAAACCAAAAACACTAAACAAAAATAATGACGATGATTGGAAAAAAAAAAAAAAAAAAAAAAAACTGAACAAAAATTACGGTAACTATATTATAAGGAAAAGAAGAAGGGAAGGAAAGGAAAGGAAAAAAAAATATGAAAGAATGAAAAAATGAAAAAAAAAAACAAAAAAAATGAGAAAGCTATGCGCATCGTGTCACATTGTATCGAATATATATACCGTATTAACGATATAATTGCAAAAAACCATTCTATCCTACAACTGGGCATGGCCTGTGTATAAAAGTACGAGAGTAAATAGTGAAGTTCGATTGTGGGTTTTGGGGTGAGGGTATGTCTTATGAGAGAGGATGAAATAGAAGTGTGATTGGCGATGTGTTAAGGAATGAAGGAATAAGAGAGATTAGAGAGAAATTGAGAGGATGATGTGATGTGAAAGGGGGGAAAAGGAGAAAAAAAAATCGAATTGATTTAATGATTGATTGATTGATTGATTGATTGATTGATTGATTGATTGATTGACTGATAAAGAGATGAGGAAGAGTGAAAGAAATACCACTGACGGGCACACGTGTTCCGGTTGTAGGATCGGTGGTAACCAAGAAGGAAGGGACTACTGCTATGATTGGAAACGAGGAGTCTGTACAAGCGGTGGAGAATTTTGCTCGTCTTTACAACGCTCTTCACCAGGACGACACTCGACCGTTATGCCGTTACTGCGGTAGAAGCTATTCATCACCGAGCAACTTGCGACAACATGTGAAAAACGTTCACTCTAATTGGCCACCGCCAGATACTTGGCCACAGTGTAACGTCTGCGGTAAAAGATGCAAGACGAAACACTATCTCATCAATCATCAACTTCAAGCTCACGGCATACACCAGAGATCTAATATGAACAATTCTTCTTCGAATATACACCAGAATCATCCCTCGTCTATACAGTGAAAACTATCGATGAAGATTAACCCCCTACCTCCCCCCCCCCCCCCCCCCCCCCCCCCGCCCCCAAACACGAAAAACTTATTCTCAATCTCACTGTCATATTCATTTTATTCCCTATAATTACGGTTCGAATATATCGTATATAAGTTTATGGACTTTTGATTTTATTTTTTTGTTCACTGCAAAAACTATATTTCTTTCACACGAAATTCCGAGGTGGTGAGAATCAGGGATTTCTCGAAGATGAGAGGGGGGGGAAAGAAAAAGAGACGATATGTTTTTTTTTTTTTTTTATCTCTCTCCTCTTTCCTTTACTTTTTCAAATTCGTCGGAAACGTCGAGGGAGTAGAGAACGCGTTTTAGAATTTATTGTTCGGTGAATAATTGACGAGAGAACAGGAGTCGCGAAGGTTTTGGAGTGGTTTTAGAAAAGCAAAGGAGAAAAAAAAAATGAAAGAAAACTGAAAAACAAACAAAAATAAAAATAAAAAAAACAAGAAAATGACAAAAGCTTAAAGAAATCTCGTTGAGATTTTGGTATAAGGTGTTAAAAGTGTTCGATTGGTGGCGGTGGTTGGTGGTAACCTTGGTTCGGTGGTGGTTCCAGATCCCGGGTACGATGAAGGAGAGAACGGAGTTTACCACCACCACCACCCGATCCATGGATCCCAATCGGGAAAAGGTGTCTGCCGTATTCAGCAGCAACCTGCAGTCGTGGGCGGGGGGTTGATATCAGGTCAGCCGGACTTCCGGCAGCAAAGGATGCTGCAAGAGCATCACCGTCAGCACGGTTACCGTTGTCCATTGTGCTGTCGCACGTTGATCGACATAAGTACAATGAGAGCGCACCTAGAACACCATTATCCCCGTGATTCACCGACATGCCCGGTTGTCTCATGTGCTAAAACATTTTCGCATCCAAACAGCGTTAGGAATCATATGCGAATGAAACATCCGGTACAGTGGGATCAGATAAAGACTTTACGATGGACTTACGTCTGAGCGGAAAACCTTTTTTCGCTTTTCTTATTCCGTTTCGTTTATTTTCTTATTTTATTTTTTATTTTATTTTTTCTCTCAAATTCTCTTCTCTTTTTTCGTCGATAAATTCACACCGCGATAATTGGAATAGTAGGAAAAGAGGGGAAGGGAAAGGAAAAATAAAAAAGAGCAGATTGAGGTGAAAATAACTATTGAACAGTATTTGACAGTGTACAGAAATTTCGAAATGATTTTTCTTTCACAAATTTATAATCCTACTAACGACCAAATAAGGTTGTTGATAGACATGTGCTATATTACATAGTAGCTATATATATATATATATATATATATATATATATATTATTATTATTATTGATATTATAGGCCTGTAATTAAATATTCAGAAAAAAAAAGAAAAGATGTTCCTCTAAGCTGATTAAAAGCCAGCCTTAAGTTAAATGGTGTTAAGTCATTATATAATAGTAATATTAGTAATATTAATGATAAAAAAAAAATAATAATAATAATTGTCTAAGGAATGTGAAACGCGTAATTCACTATAAAAATTGAAAGAGGCAGAAAAGAGAGTATAGGAACCCGAGGTTTCATTTTATATCTAATAATCTATTACGTACGATCAATTTATATATATTTATATATATACATGAATGCAAAGAGATGAGAGGCACTCGATGGCTTTTTTAGATACTGCCTTGCACTTATAGCAAGTAGCCTATATATTATAACCTTAGCGTTATTTTTCTACAGCCTTGTTTAAAACGTCAGTATTTATAGAGCCCCGATATAAATTGCATTTAATTTTTATATATATGTGTGTGTGTGTATATATATACACACATATACATACATACATATATATATATATATATATATATATATAATAAATATGAATACGAATGATAAATATGTACTATAGAGTATTGTATTATTTTAAATAGAACTATAGGATATAATCAAATAAAGTATACTATTTAGGTATAATGCTTTGTATAATAAAAAAAAAAAAAAAAAAAACAAATATATATATTCAGTGAAATTTTCGACAATCTTAAATCATTCCGCAATCAACTTAACTGATTTCAATATTCCAATGACAAGAACACACAGGCAAAAGTAAAACGTACGTGAACGTATGTACATACATACATACATCGAAAGTCATAAGAATTTCATAATCTTTATTTATCTATTTTTACTACGATACAATTATTTACGAAAGAATTTTATCCGAATCTCAAAGATAGTCTCGAATAACTTAAAAATCTATTGACACCCGCCTTTCTACGGACCGACCTCTACCTACCTCCACGCTGCAACGCTCGACAAAGACTGAGCTCCCGGCTTCCCCCACTCCGCGGTGTCTTACGCGTAAGGCGCCCGCAGCGTAAGATAATCGTATAGACTAGACTCCCCCGTGTTAGAAATTGCATGATTGATTGAAAAATGAGGAAAAGAAAAGGAAAAATGTAAAATAATATGAATAATTTGCAAAAGAAAAAAAAAAAAACGAAAGGAAGAAAATGTTAATTTTGTTTTTCTTTTATTCTTTTCTCGTTACAGTTGCCCGTCGAGGATTGGACATGATGCGTGTACGCGCTACGGATCCGAGGCCTTGTCCGAAGTGTGGAAAGATATACCGTTCAGCTCACACGTTACGTACGCACCTTGAAGACAAACATACAATATGCCCCGGCTATCGTTGCGTATTATGCGGCACGGTAGCGAAATCCCGTAACTCTCTTCACTCCCATATGTCTCGACAACATCGTGGAATAAGTACCAAGGATCTTCCCGTACTTCCAATGCCAAGTCCTTTCGACCCGGAACTAGCATCTAGACTCTTAGCTAAAGCTGGCGTCAAAGTATCACCAGCGGAACTTAGGGCCAGGGCCAGTCCTACGGGTCCCAGACGGGGTGATATGAGACTCGAACTTCCTAGAGGGGCTCCTTCTGAAACCGGAAGTTCCGTATGCGGTGGTGATGATCCTGAAGATCTTACCTTACCCCTTAGTCTTCGTTACGGTTCACCGACACCTAATAACAACACGGTTATTACAAAGGTTAATAAAACGCCTACAGCTATAGCCGCAAAGTCTAGTTTAGACAGTATACACCATAGCCGAGAACCAAACACTGCGCCACTTCATCCACCGGGTCATCCAGGACCGGGACATCACAACAGCGCTACTGGTTCAGCGATTTTAGATACTTACCTACAATTTATCGCCGAGAACAGCGGACTTGGTACTATGGGACTTAGCCCGGAACAAGCTGCCGCTGTCGCGGCTGCTCATGCTGCTAAAATGGCACACATGAGTGCCATGGACAAAATTGGCGGACGGGGTATAGAGGATTATCCAATTATTGGTAGAGACGAGGGTAGGGGTCCCGGGGTCGTTCACGAGGATAGAAACGAACCGAATATTATTCAAGTACAGACCGCCATGGAAGAGGGAGATTCGTCGGGCGGCGAAGATGACGATTTCAGTGAAAACGACGAGCCGGAAATTGTCAAGGCTGAGTAAGCGTCTGATTTTCATTATTTTTATTATTACTAATATTAGTTAGTTATAGTTATTATTATTATTTTTTTTTTCATTTTTTTTTTATCTATAACTTTTAACGGAGGGGGGGGGGGGGGGGTATAGATTTTTGAAGAAATACGAAGAAAACTGATTGTCCTTTCTTCGTTTTCTTTACGCTATATATTATACGACAATTTATCAATAATTGTCTTTATCAAACGATTTTAATAATCGTACGAAAATCATGCGATTATACGAAGATATACGTTATACATATAGTATAAATGACGGATTTAGATGACATTGTCATTTGAGAGTATGTTTTTATTTTATTTTATTCTATTTTTTTTTTTTTTTTTCTTTTTTCTTTTCTCTTCAACGATAAGCATGGATTTATTATCGTGAACTCGTCGCTGGCAAATATTCACTGTACTTATTATAATCGATCTATGCCATGAGGAGAAATAATCGTTCATGTGAGAAACGAGAAACTAGAATGAAAAGAGAAACGAAGGAAACGAAAAAAAAAAAAAAAAAAAAATAATGTCAATGGAAAAAAAAGAAAGAAAAAACAGAAAATGACACATTATTATACAGAAAGATATATAGGTACACAGGCGTACATACATACATACCTATTAATTAAATACATACAATTTCCTATAAATACTTAAACTACTATAGTATATATAGAAAGTCCATCCACTACCTCAGATGAATTCTATTTTTCGAATATAAAGTGACTAATAAACTACTAATAATAGTATAATAACAAGAGAAACAAAATAATAAATAGAAAAAGAATAATAAGAAGAAGAAGAAGAAAAAAAAAAAGAAGACGAAAAATAAGAAGAAGAAGAAGAAGAAGAAGAAGAAGAAGAAGAAGAATATGAAGAATAAGAATATGAATAAGAATAATAATAAAAGTAACAGTAAAATTAAAATAGAGTAAAAATAATAGAGAAAGAAGAAAAAGAAGAAGAAGAAAAAAATGAAACTGCTCGCGTATTATCCTCGCGAGTCACAATATTATATTCCATCCGTCTACCTCAGTGCACATAATAAACAATAGATTTAGATGAAAGAAAAAAAAAAAACGAATTAATAAATAAATTAATAATTAAATCGCGAATGAAAAGAATAAAATAAAAAATGGATATAAATATAAAATATAAAAAAAAAAAAACAAGAACAATTAGAAGAAACAGGAAAACAAAAGGTATACAAAAATTCGTTATATTAATAGTATACATATACATATTACCTGCGTACTAACCGATACCTATATATATATATATATAATAATAATAATAATACACACGACTCGAAAAAAACTTCAAATTTTAATCTTTTTTTTTTTTTTTTTTAATTTTCAATTTTATATATACCCGATTATTATTATTATTATTATTATTATTATTATTATTATTATTACTATTATTATTATTATTATTTACGATGCACCGCTGCAGCATCTCTAATATACATACATATTTCTATGTATACAAAAATTATTTGGCGACTGATAACCTATATACCTATATCGCGTTGAATAAATAAATAAATGAATGAATAATCAATTAATTAATTAAATGAATAAATGAAGAAAGAAAGAAGGAAATAAATAAATAGAGGCAAGGGGGCAGAGTGCGGCTAGCGCAACGGACGTAATACTAGGTATACTATATACTTATTACAATACGACGATTCTATAGATACAGTATTTTTGATTTTGATTTGATCTCTTTTTTTTTTCTTTTTTCGTCCCGATTTACACTTTCTACCGTCACTTTTATTTCGTTGTCCTTGGTCTTGTGTTTTTTTTTTTTCTATTTTTTTTTCAACTCTTTCTCTTGGAAAAGAAAAAAAAAAAAAAAAAATCAAATTGCCAAACGGGCCAGTTTTCATTTTATTTTCCCTACGGCCCGAAGTGACGAAAAAATACGATTATTATTATTATTATTATCATCGTACATATATATATATATATATATATATATATATAAATGTTGAGGAAAAATATATATATTGTCTAGATTTATAGGGATTAGTAGCGATGTACTATACATATTATAATAATAATAATAGTATAGATATTATTGCGTAGGTATACATATATAAATTATCCATAAATATCTATATGTAGATATATAAAATATATATATAAAAATATATATATATATATATATATTAAATATATTACATGTATATATTTATAGATAAATTACAATTAATATAGTATATAGGGATTATAGCGACAGAGTACTTGCTAATTTTTAGAAATTAAACATAGGCTAGATATATGTAGATATATATATATATACATAGGATATAGATAGATGACGATAGACGATATACGATAGACAACAACGACGAAACGTATACGTATTATTATATACGCGGTATAAGTAATCGGGCACCGAGCGATGGGAAGTTATAGAAAACAAGAAAAAAAAGGAATAGAATATTAATTAATTATCGTAATAATTATGATTTAGCGAAGGAAGAAGGAGAAGTGAGTAAGGAAAGAGAAAAAGAAAAAGAAAAAGAAAAAGATAACGAATGAGAATTATATGTATATATACATACACCTACGTTTACCTTATGTAAATTGAATAATTGAAAACCGACTTATATATCGAAAGTAATGATCAAAGTTTGAAATCAAAATATTATAATATTATTATTTACATTTATTTGTTATTCGTGTTTAATTTAGTTAATATGACGATGGTGATGACGACGACGGAGAAAGTAAAAGAAATATTGATAAAGAATTATATTTTTTTGAATTTTTTTTTTTTTTCCTTTGAAATCTTTCTTTTTTTTTTCAATCACCCTCTCTCTCTCTCTCTAATCTCTGACTCTCTGTATACTATATATAATTAACACGTTTTCTTTGTGTATAATATGTTTTAATCGATTTTCTATTAGCAAGATATTCTATATATATATACATATATCATCGTTACGGTAATGATTAATTTAATTGAAAGAAAAAGAAAAGGAAAAGAAAAAAGAAGAAAAAAAAAAAAAAATTTCCAACGAAATTAACTAAATAACAAAACACTTGCCATGACTCACTTAGTCTCTTAGGTTCGTCCCGTCGGTTTTTGAATCTCACCCAAAATTTCGTAATGTATTTTAAAAAAAAGAAAAAAAAATTAGTCATGATTTTTTTTTTTTCGTAATTTTTCATTCGGTTGTGGAACAGTTTAATAATATATCCATTTGATACGAAAGTCCAATGACAAGCTTACGAATGAAAATGATTTTTATACAGCTATACTTTACTGTACTTTCGGTGTAAAAATAAAAAAAAATAAAAAAATTGATAGTTATTCACGACGACGACGACGACGACGACGACGATAACGAAAAACGATTTTTTTTTTCTTTTTTTGTATAATTATTTCAAAGAAATAGGGAAAACCGGCTCGGATATTATAGTTGTAAAATGGTTCCTACTAATATACAATGTGTATATATATATATATATACATATATACATGCATTAAAAACAGACATGTATATATATATATATATATATATATGTATCTATATATACATATATAACGTAAGTTTAATAAGAAAGGAAGAAGATAAAAAGAAATAATTGAGAATACCTACTATTTACTAAATATATTATATTAGGTATTAGCAATGTATGAAACGGCAGGGGGATTCCCCGCAGAAAAGAATTGAGAAAAAAAAAAAAGAAAGAGAAAGAAAGAACTACTTAAATATCGTTAATATACGCATTTCAATTATATATATATATATATATACTATTATGCGATTGAAATTATTTCTCATCTTTACTCAGGACTGTATAATAATTAAACGGTATGAAAAAACGTATTATATATACTGAATACATATAATGCGGGGAATCGATATACTATAATCGCGTTTAACGATGAAAGATTAATATTATTATAGGTATACACATATACATAAATACACGGTTAAATGACGAAAGAGAATAAATAGTTAGTTAGATAGTTGGTTAGTTAGTTAGTTAGTTAGCTAGGCTAGATGGTGAAGAAGAAAAAAAACAAAAAAAGAAAACTAAAAAAACAATACTCTGAGTATACAACTAACCGTAGATAATAAGAATTGCAAGAAACTTAAATATTATTATTATTATATAGTGATAATAAAGAATAATTGACTTAAAAATAAAATATGATAAAAAACAAAAAAAAAAAAAGGCGAACAAGATGACGAAGAAGGAAAAAAAGAGGAAGAAGAAGAAGAAGAAGAACAGCAACAACAACAAAAAAGAAAAGGAATTGAACAAACGACGAACAGATGTATAATAATGATAAATTGCAAAATAACCAGAAACCAAAAAAAAAAAAAGAAAAGAATACTGTATCACGAACAATTCGACGATTACTGAGAGAAGGAAGAATAAATAAAAAAAAAAAGAACGAACAAGAATATTAAACTGAACAACAACAACAGCAACAATAACAAAAAGAACAACAAGGAAGGCAAAGAATAAATATAAAAATGAAATAAATGAATAAATAAATGAATAAATAAATGGAAAACGAAATAAAAGAAAGAACGATAATTATAGTAGCTATGCAAAAGCCCCCGGCTGTGGACGATATTAGAGATGAGCGAGAGAGAAGATAATGAAATTAGCAAAGGAAAATCCGAACGAAAAGTAAGGGATACAAAAAAAAAAACAAAAAATAAAAAAAATTTGAAAAAAGAAAGAAAAAAAAAACAAAATTCTTTATATATACACACGCATACATATATATATTTATATGTACGAAAGAAAAAAAAAAAATATATATGTAATAATACTACTATACTACGCGAATGTATACCCTAAATAACTCGTCCGCATGTACATTTAAATACGTTGTATACGAAATGATAATTGATCTACACGAGTGTATACGAGAAATAAAAAAAAAAAAAACAAAAAAAAAAATAAAAAACGAACATTAAGATTCATTCAAAAAAATGAATAGATAAAAAGTAAGGTGAGAGAGAACAAGGGAAAAAAAAAAAAAAAATAGATGAATTATTGATAAATAATAACGATAATATACATATAATGATAAAAGTTTTTTAGACTACATATTATATTCATATTTACGTCCAAAAGAAGAGAAAAGAGAAAAAAAAATACAATTTTCGTAATCGAACTTTGAGAAACACGGGTTAGCAATATTTTTCACATTATTATTATACATATTATAATATATCATGGGCGTATATATATATATATATATTATTGACAGAACTTATTACCTCAATTTTTAAAAGCTGAATGTATAATATAATTATACGCGTCCACAGCTCGGGCTGGTTATATGCAGAAACTGCAGCTAGGCAAAGTTTAACACGAGAAAAAAACAAAAATAAATAAATAAATAAATAAATGAATGAATGAATGAATAAAAGTGAAATAAAATCAAGTTCTTTTTTTTTTTCTCTTTCATTTTTCATTTTTCATTTCGGATAAACGTTATATATCGAAAGCCAGCTTATATAATATAACATAATATATTATATGGGTACAACCGCACGCGTACAAAAAAAAAAAACAAAAAAAAAAAAATTGAAAAAAAAACAAAAAAAAGAACAAATAAATAAATAAAAACCACTTCTTGCCTTGAAGAGCTCTCTCTAAATAGTACGTTTTTCTAATGAAAACGATCGACGATTAAATAGTATAATAATATTCATTCCGAGTACAAATTTTCATCATGAAAGAACAAAACAGAATAATAATAATAATAATAATAATAATAATAATAATAATAATAATAATAATAATAATAATAATAATAATAATAATAATAATAATAATAATAATAATAATAATAATAATAATAATAATAATAATAATAATAATAATAATAATAATAATAATATTAATAATAATAATATCAAATATTAGATGAAGAAATTTGAATAATTATAATTATATTAATAACTACTATACGATGATTAGAGAAAAAAAAAGAAGAAAAAAAATACCTATTCAAAACTCACTCGTGCCATAGCTGCTTAATTAACTTAATTAAATAATAATTGTTGTTATCTCGATGGATAGGCTCTCTATTTTTATTTTAAGTTTTATTCAATAAACAAAAGTAACAAACAAAAACAAAAGAAAAAAAAAAGAAATCCATACACCACAAATAAATCATCGATTTATTTATTTATTTTTATTTTTATTTTTATTTTTATTTTTTCTCATTAAAATATATTTTTGGGATTTAAACAAATCAATCTCATGGATCTTTCTCACTCATTAACCATCCAAGTTTTATACATATTATACGGTAATTATTATTGTTATTATTATTAATATTAACATGTGTCTGAATACATGAGACACATGAAAGTCCAGTAATCTCCTCCCTACACACATATATACATATATACCTATAGTAAAATACATGTATACGGGTCATTTTTTACACGTTTAAAAAAAAGAATGAAAACTAAAAAAAAAAAAAACAAAAAAAAACAACTAAAAACAAATAGAAAAGATAATAACAATAACCAGGCGGCGCATTGAAAGCATTTTTAAATAATGCATCAGGATATACTTATACCAGAATACTTATTATTTTTATATAAAATTAGTCTACCCGTATTATTATTAATATTATTATTATTATTATTATCATTATTATTATTATTATTATTATTATTATTATTATTATTATTATTATTATTATGTATTATTCCATTTACAATGAGAATTATTTTTCTCCAATTTTTCCCCATCCCCTCAACCTACAATATTATAATAATTATCGAGTCATAAAAGGGCATTTCTTGTTTTTTCTTTGTCTTTTTTTTTCTTTTTTTGTTTAATTTTGATTAATACATATGAAATGCCCCTGTGGTATACATTATAACTAATAAGGAGAAAAGCTATCTACGTATATTATTTATACAATATATAGTAGAAGACAACGTTTATTGCAGTATTTTTACGTGAATAATTTTCATAACTAGATATACATACGTACATAAACATAATAATGACAAAATATACACCTATATAAACATATATGGGTATATTTCGAAATATAAATGAAGTTCTCAATAGTAGTAAATAACCCCTTCCTCACACATATGAATATAGTATATTATATAACAATGATATTATATCCGTATACATAATACATAAATATATACAGCTATTATATTTAAACAGTATTTCAACAGTTGAGAATCGGCGTATAAAATACGTCAAATACTTTATACATATATAATTACATTTAAATCCCTGGTTCAAAGTGCGGGTAAAAAAACGATTATATGATGGTTTAACGAAATAACAAAATTGAACGAAACAACCAAAAAAAAAAACACACAAAATAGTGTTTCGATTTGTTTCTCCTGCTTCAAACTTTCGCGCGGTACTTAAAGAAAATAAAATAAATAAATTGATTAATTAATTAGTTAATTAAAAAAGAAAGAAAAAAAATTGGTTTATATGTATGTATACATATATTATACCGATATTGAATTAATATTCCCGAACGATGGATCAGGGAGATATAGTGGACTCAGGTACTTACATATTATTATAAATAAACTCAGGAAATCTCAAGCAGGCAGGCCGTGATACTTATGATATATCTACACAGGTTATTCTTTACATTTTCTTCTCATTTTTAAAATAATTTTTAATTTTTTTTTTTTCCTCTCTCTTCTCAATTAACGGTATAATTATAAAAACATACAATATGCGTATATTATAGGTTGTATAAAAATTTTTTTAATCTGTTTCAATGTCGATGTTTGTTTGCTTGATTGTGTTTAATTGATTGATTGATTGTTTGTTTGTTCGTTCGTTCGTTCGTTTGTCAATTTTTTTTTTATATATATATATATTTTATTCGTATTAATTTCACAAAGCATCGAACAATAGCGCGGTATATATACCTATATACATATACTACACCATATTAAATACACCTACCTCCATATACATTATACTATATATATATATATTGAAATATCAGTCTTCTAATCTATACAGTATACAATATTATGATAATACGGATTATTATAGGTATACATATTTTTACACATCACGTTGATAAATATAGAGACTCGACATTATTCATTAATTCATTAATTGATTAATAAATACTTCCAATGCCATAGTTAATAAGGATTATTGTTGTTTTTTTTTTTTTCTTTCTCTTGTCTTGTCTACTTTCATAATAGTTTCACTTGTATTTTATAACCCGCCGTACAAATAATAATTGCCGAGAATACACAAAAAATTGTTCGTTCGGTTTTTCTTTTTGAATTTTTTTTTTGAATTTTATTAATTTCAAACGATGTTAATATTATTCCAATTTTGCATCACTGCCATAGTATTATAATATACCTACTATATTATAATCTATACATACATATACATATATTAGTATCTTTACACCGAACAAACACACACACACACACACGCGCGCGATTTTATTCTCGGCCCATATTTTTTTTTTCTCTTTTTCTTTTTCTTTATTTTTCTTTTCTTTTCCATCTGTTACATTTTTTTTTGTTTTGTTTTGTTTTCTAATTACGTGGCGGGTATGATAAATACGATAAAAGTGCTGAATTCCAAATCAACAATGCAATACGATGTACTTACAGTCATTTTAAAATAGCGCAGGTATCCAGTATATATTAAATATATATATATATATACACACTATATTATAATAATCAGTATAACAGCTATAATATTATTATCACTATCATTATTATTATTAATGTTATTATTAATATTATTATTATTATTACAACAACCTACGATAATCACTATAAGATTGCGGTTATTATTAGTTATTTTATTTTCTTTTATTTTTTTCTTTCTTCCTTTCAATTATCATTAACATAACACATTTGCAGTGTATACAGAAAACTTAATCAGGGATGCGTCATATACCTAACTAGTAGTTTATTATAATTACACTTAAATAACATATATAAACATAACGAAACATAATAACACAATAACCGCGTTTATTAATTAATATGCATAAATATACTTTATACATAATATATATATATATGTATAGTATATATATATATATATTACGGTCGAAGACGTCCTATAACAAGCCATAATAATTAATTCTAACAACATTATTATAACTCTAGATCTGAGGTGTTCGTTAATTTTTTTTTTTTTGTTTCTTGTTGGATTTCGTGGTCTTCTTTTGATTTTTTTTGTCTTGCCAATTAGATAAACATACTGTAGACGTATTATTTATCCTTAGACACGAAACGTGCAATCTCGCCGTACGGTATATTACATTAAATACATTATAACGTACCCATAACGCTTATATACAATTAAATACATAACTGACCTACTAGTATAGTAGCGGATATAGTATAGCAATGGTCAAATAGTTCAATATACGGTAATGATCCTTTTATTATTTCATCGTTGATTGTCAATTATAATTGATATATCTTTTTTTTTTTTCTCCCAATCGATCAATCTCATACATCTTCACACGGCAATATCCTTCTCAAACATCACGCAGTTCCCCCATGCACATCAAACAATCGCATCAATTTCTTTTAAGGTGCTTCGATATTTTTATACGTTATCATTATCATTATTATCATTATTATTATTATCATTATTATTATTATTGTATACATATACTATAAATAGGTACTATACTATATATAGGTATAGCTGCTCTGTTGTTATGTTGAGGTAAAAAAAAAAATCAAAAAAAAAACGAAAAAAAAAATAGAAACAACTCGATAACAAGTCTAAGAGTGAGCATATATTATTAATATTATTATTAATATTATTATTATTACTATTATCATTATACTTGTATACATATATACATAAAACCTATGTGTATATAAAGTATATGTATAAAGAATTGCAAATCAAACAATTAGTGCGGGAGGGACGGTCTTGCCCCCTACCCTGATTAACACATATTATATACGAATAATATTTCGCGTTACGTTTTATCGTAGGTGTATTTTTATTTTTATTTTTATTTCCAATTCTTTTTCTAATCACAATTTTTTTAATTTTATTTCACGATCATTATTATTATTATTATTATTATTATTATTATTATTATTATTAATATTATTATTATTATTGTCATTGTTGTTGTTGTAAGTGTAACGAAAACGGAGCATTACTAGGCTGTTGAGAGCTATAATACGCGGTATATATATATATATTAAAAATAAGGTTTTATATACCATGTATCTCTCGCTTATTACCGCATTATCTTCTTTTCTCTTTATATATTATTATTAATATTATTAATATTAATATTATTATTATTATTATTATTTTTATTATTTTCATTGTCTGTCTATTGTAAATACTATAGTTTATTTATCTCTACATTTAAATACTCCCAGTTTATTTTATGTAATTTCCGTCGAATTTATTTGTTACGCTCGCGTAATATTATTATTATTATTATTATTATTATTATATACCTTATATACCTATACCCTACCTTATTATGTTTTACGTTATGTTCTACGGTATTACGTTTACGCCATTTTTTTTAGCATGTAAGCCAACCACCTTGCCAACATAATAAACATTTTACATAAAAAAAAAAAGAGAGAAAAAAATATATACGTATATATATTTTATATATACGTATATGTGTATGTATATCATTTTATTTTATTTTCCGCAGTTTCTTTCCCTTTCTTATTGTTTCACTTCCACCCACGCCGCAACTCTGTCATCTTTTTCTTCTTCTACCTCTTTTTTTTTCGCGTTTTTCTTCTAATTATTATTGTTTTTTCTTCTCAGATCAATTTTCGATCAGAATATTTTAATAAAGAATCGAACGAAGAAGAGAGAAAAATATAGATCACAGATTGATTAATTGTCATAGTACGACCACACATTTATAAGAAATTAGGAATGATTTAGAGAAACAAAAAAAAAAGGAAATCTAGACAAGTATACGTATAGTATATAGGTACACAATTGAAATGGATTTGGAGACGGAAAAAAAACAAAAAACACAAATTTTTGCCCGTAATGTTATAATGAAGTGAGAGAAGTAACAAAAATGAAAATGAATTGAATTAGCAATGAAGTGCACTATATGTAGAATTATTCTGCTCGGCTATATTTATTCAAATAATTTTTCAAGTAATTTTGTATCGATAGATTTTCTCACGTCTTTTTTCTTTTTTTTTTCTTTTTTCTCCAAATTTCTAATTACGATATATCATACGATACATACAAATACATATATATATATATTATATGGGTAAGGTATGAAACACAAAAGTTCAAAGTGAAAAAAAAAACAAAACAAAATACAAAAATTAATACACAATAAGAATAATAGTATAGATATACGTGTAAATGAAGAAAAAGGGCATTGACTTGAGGTAATCTAAAATATATGCAAAAATAAAGAAAAAACAAGAAGCAAAGAACAACTCACAACTGCGGTGTGCATATTTAAAAGATATGTATAGATATATACATAGATACATACATAGTAGAGAATAATTGAGAGAAAGAAAGAGAAGAAAAAAAAAAAGAAAAAATTAAGTTATAAAAATTGATACGACTGAATAATAACTGCAGATTGCAAATGAGTATATATAGGTGTATAATTTTGGATCCAATATAAAAGATAAAAAATAAATAAATGAATGAAATAAACTATTAGCTAAAATCAAAAAGAAAAGAAAATAAAATAGAACAATGAATAATAATTGAATAATTGAATAATTGAAATATTGAAAAATAAAATGAACAAACTAATTTGCACTTGCCATTTTACGGTTGAACGATACTATACTATATATACGCGTGATCATCCTATATAGAGAATAGTCTGTAATATTATATACTACAGGTATGTATTAAGTATAATAATAATAATAATAATAATAATAATAATAATAGTAATAATAAAATATTGCCGCAACTATATACTGTATGGAAAAAAAAAAGAGAAAAAGAATCATACGGTGGCGAGAAAAAATAAAAATAAAATATATATACATATATATATATATATCTAATAAGAAAGCGAATAAACTGTTCCTTCATGGCAAGAGCATTTATATAATATAAATAATAATAACTTATACTATATATATATATATACAGAAACGTATATAAGAAACACAAAATGTATACTATTGAAGAAAAGTAATATATATGTATATATATATATATTTATATACATATACACAGATATATCTGTATGTATAGATATATATATATACATGTATCTATATAAGATAACATATAGCGTATAAATAGGTCCATAGATGCAGAATTAGATTTAATGAATACATATTGTTAAGATTAATAAATAATAACGAGTAGATGGTAGTGAGTGACGTATGTTCATATGTTAAACGCATCCAATGTGTGTTAATTTAAAAGAAAACGTAAGAAAAAGAGAAAAAAAAAAAAAGAAAAAAGAAAATTAGAGAAACAAGAAAGAAAGAAGAAAGAATAGTGAAAGAAATAATAACGACGCATATAATTTACTATAAATATATTATACATATAGGTATAATAGACTCTGGCGGAGTCTTAACTGCATATAAGCAAAGACTATATACAGATAATTAGCTTGTTGTTATAATCAAGGCCATTATATCTCTCCACGTAGTTGAATGACGAAAACAGAAAAAAAGAGAAAAAATTATAAATTGAATTTGAAACAAAATTTGTTATTAACATTGTATTTATTTAAGTTTCTTTGGAATTTCACAATTCTCAGATTTGAATATCAAAAGTACAAAACGTAATGAGGAAACGTAATTTTGTCAAAATCGATTCTAATAAGCGTGGGGAGAATTGATAAGAGTGTCTTTGTTGTTTTTTTTTTCGGATTCTTTTTTGTTTTTTGTTTTTTCGGGTTTTGGGTTTTCCCATAATACGTTGACCACCGGGCAGAGGAAGACGAGTCTCGTTCAATCTATATATCTAAAAGCGGAAGTTTCATTGCGCGCGCAGATAATAATAGCTGTATAAGATCGATAAAACTGTTACATACTCTGCAATCTGTGCAACGGCGGTCCTCACCTTACCTGAACTTAACTTAACTTAACTTACCTTGTTTCGTTGAAAATATACTATTGTATACTAATAACCCATGCATATGTATACCTGTATACATACACTGCAGCAGCTATTAGGAATCCACATGATAAGGATGCGAAAAAAAAACGGACATGAAAATGAAAATGATGAATATAGTTACCTAATTGTATAATAAAAATAATTGAAAAAGGTTTAGGATTTTTTGGTGTAAGAAAGAAAAAAAAAAAAAAAAACAAAAAAAAAAACAAAAAGCAAAAGAAGCGTCGATGCTTTAAAATTACATAATGACATTATACATATAGCCTAGACGTCGCGACGCGCTTGCTCTGCAGCTGCAGTTAATAATTAAAAGGAATTTTAATTGAAATTCCTCACGGCTTTCAATCGACGTATCTATGTTATACATATATATATATATAATAAATATATATATATATATATATATATAATATATATATATATATATTATTATATTATACACACATTATTATAATTGCATTACTTTATATATCGGGGGCTCCTGCATTGAAAATGTGATTTATTTCTTCATTTCTCCATTTCTTCGTTTACTTACCGATTTATTTTTTTTTTCTTTTTTTTTTTTTTGTATAATAAACGTCGATCGAGTTGTTCAAACGATATTTTGACGCCACGCGACGACGTAACGTTGTGAATAAAGAGAACGAAAGAAAAAAAAAAAAAGAAAAAAAGAAACGAAAAATGACAAAAAAAAAAAAAAAAAAAAGAGAGAACATTTTTAAGCCAGTCAAAGTATTAGGGCTTACAACTTTATCTAGGGGCTCGTGTGTTGAGGGGCCGGTGCCTTTTTGCGGCCTGGTTGTACGCAAACTGCACCATTTACTGCACCGTTCAAATATCCGCACCAACAATTTTATCGATCATTTTGTTCGTCGAGAAAAAAAAAAAAAAAAAGAAAAAAAAAAAATAACTTGACTTTCGGTCATATTTTGGAATGAGATAGAAAACGAATGAGTGAACGAATAACAAAATATCGGGAAGTTGAAGTAAAACGAAAGAGTTTTTCCTCGTTTTTGATTAAAAATGATATAGAATATTTTGTTGGTGCGAGAGGAGAGAATCGGACAGAGTACATCAGGCGATCACAGTTCCTATTTTGCCTCCCCACATATAATGTAATAAATGATAAATGAATAAATAATAATAATAATAATAATAATAAAAAGAAAAGACAAGTATATGATAAGACAACTAGAATTATATGGAAATATTATACCGTATATTATATTAAAACAAACTATGTATACATACATTACATATTATATAACATGCAAACACGTGATTATATAAGGAAGTTAATTTTTATAGTAATTAGACCATGTACACGAAATTAGAACGTAGAAGTTGAAAACCTAGTTGTGAACAAAAAACTAAAAAACTAAAAAAAAATACAAGAAAAAGAATAAAATGAAAAAAAAAAAGAAGAAGAAGAACAACAACAAGAAAACAATACAATTTAATGAATAATAATAAATTAAACAGTTTTATTTCAGGTGCGATATATGATATGTACTACTAACGAGCAAAAATTGTTATATATAGCGACGATGCGAGCGCATAGGGTGGTAAAATTTTTTAATTTTCATTATCATGCTTACTGTTGTAATATCATGAATATATATATATTTTTCTTTTCTTTTTTATTCTTATTTTCAATAATTTTATAGTTGCATATTATTATTATTGAATTGTTCAGCAGTTTTGTAGCCTGTCCTTTGTATATATATAAACGAAAACCAAAAAAAGAAAACAACAAAAAAACAAAAAAAAAAAACACATTGTAGAACGATTAATATTAATAATAAATGAAAATAAAAAATTTTCTCGATTTTTAATAACTAATCAATATACCTGTACGCATTGGTGTATATAATACAATAATGATTGGTTATATTATTAGCCAATTTTGGAATTAAAACGTGCTTCTTATCGACTTCGAAATATCAAAACATCTCCGATACCGACTGAAGAAAATTGTCAAAATCGATGGTGAGTAAAATCAATAGAACTTGAATTCGCGGGGATATTGAATCGAGCTGATCACCCAGGGCTCGAAATTCAATATCAGATACTTTTGAATTTAATAAATCTTATTGTTTGAGAAATTTTTGACCCTATTTACCAGCCGCTCATGACCCAACAGTAGTCGGTAAGACTTCAATTGGAACGGATCGGTTCTATGAGTCTACTCTTCAGTTAACAGGGATGAGGATACTTTAGATCCGTCGTTTATTTAGAATACCGGCTACGTCGGAGAGAGAAAAAAATAATAGCATTGCCAAATTATGAATAATCGTTGAAAGTTATTCGTCTTGCGCTTGTTGAAAATATGAAGTCGCCAGTCGTCCAGATCCTCTGCTTGGTAGTTTTTCGCATACGGGTCCTCTGTACTATCTACAAACGGTCGATTGCCTGCAAAATAGGACGAGCGATTGCCAGATCAGTGAGAATAAAGAACGTCTTGTTACATGCTATTCGTTTTATTATGCTGCATCTGCCGTTCATTTGATACCTCTGAAATGAAGAGTTGTAGGGAAGGGAAGAATGAAAAATAACGAAGCAGTTGATTATTAGTATATCTAAGAATACACATATTGTCAAAGTTATTTACAATTAGTAATTGTTTCCTGAAAATAAATTGATCAAGTCTTTTTATTTGCTTCCTGGTATAGAGGGTAGCAAATTCAGGGTATTTCTATTGCGACAGTCGTGCTTCGTTAACGCAGCCCCATGCGAACTCTTCGACGCCACAAGGGTCACTGACCCCGCGACAGGTGCTTCTACCCTAGGTCAGTGCTGTCGCCGCAACGGGGTCTGAAATGGTATCGCCATCTCGCGGCTGAATTGAAGAACTATTTCAACCGCGGATTATTGTGTGCAGCTCCCGCGCCAGTCTTGTAGTGCGCATCGTATGCGATTGAGCGCAATGATGTTTCCGGCAAAGATAGTTCGACCACTTGGCCGCGAGATGGCGATACCATTTCAAGCCCCGTCGGTAAGACAGCACTGACTTAGGGTAGAAACACCTGTCGTAAGGTCAGTGGCCCTCGAGGCGTCAGAGCATTCACGTGGGGACTACGTTAACGAGATACGATTGACAGATATTTCGATAGAAATACTCTGAGCGCAGAGAAGTTGTCGCTAATTAGACAACGTATAACTATCGACGGAAAAAGATTCTTTCTGTCTGGGTTTTTGAATGATTTACTAAATGATAGTGATATTATAACACCTATTCTTCTGTTACAGTTGACAAACTTCCATCAGAGCCCAAACATCTCCGTCCGGCGAGGATTCTTTTCCAATCGCAACGAACGAGCATATAGGTATATGCATCATGATAACTCCTATGCCAGGAAGCAAATGAAGGGACTCGATCAATTACGGTGGACACTTATTTTTTTTAATAAACAATTACACATTGTACATAACTTAGACAATGAATAATATTGTATATTCTTGCAATAAATTCCCAGATATAATAATGAATTGTATTTTTTACTTTTCACCTTTCGTCCTGCCCCTCTTAATTCCAGAATCCAAAAATCGAGATTTCAAACAGCATGAGAAAAGTAAAATAAAGAATAGATAAATTTTCACGTCTCTATATATTAATTTATACTAGCGTTTTTCGGAATTAGACAAATTTTAGCTCTAAAATAATTGCTCCTGGTATCAGGAGAACATCTGACCCGAGGAGGTGCTCCGAAAATTTGGATATGTGTATAGATATAGGCATTCATACGTGTCTTCATGCACGTCTTTCTATATATTCATTTATACCAGCGTATTTCGGAGTTAGACAAATTTTAAGTCGAAAAATTTTTGCTCCTGGTATCAGGAGAACATCTGACCCGAGGAGGTGTTCCGAAAATTTGGATATGTGTATAGATATAGGCATTCATACGTGTCTTCATGCACGTCTTTCTATATATTTATTTATACCAGCGTTTTTCGGAGTTAGACAAATTTTAAGTCGAAAATTTTTGCTCCTGGTATCAGGAGAACATCTGACTCAAGGAGGTGTTCTGAAATTTTTGGCGGGAAAAGAGGACAGTCTTTTGCATATAGGTATATCTTTGTACACGTTGCTATATAGATCTATTTATTCTTGCCTAAGTAACTGAAAATTCATCTATTCTTTATTTTACTTATCTAATGCTGTTCGAAACCTCGTTTTTTGGATTCTGAAATAAAGATACGCAGGACGGAAGGTAAAAAGGCAGGAAGGTAAAAAGTAAGAAAGCAATTCATTATTTCATATATCTGGGAATTTATTACTAGCATATACAATATTATTCATTGTCTAAGTTATGTACAATTTGTAATTGTTCATTAAAAATGAATAAGTGTCCACCGTAATTGATCGAGTCCCTTCATCTGCTTCCTGGCATAGGAGTTATCATGATACATATACCTACATGCTCGTTCGTTGCGATTCCAAGAGAATCCTCGCCGGACGGAGATGTTTGGACTCTGATGAAAGTTTGTCAACTGTAACAGAAGAACAGGTCTTTTAATATCACTATCACTCAGTAAATCATTCAAAAACTCTAACAGAAAGAATCTTTTCCCGTCGATAGTTATACGTTGTCGTTTGTGACAACTTCTCTGCGCTCGGAGTATTTCTATCGAGACATTTGTGCAGTCGTATTTCGTTAATGCAATCCCCATGTGAACTTGTCGACGCCACAGAGGCCACTGACCTCAGGCAAGCCGACAGGTTCCTTTATCCTAGGTCAGTGTCGTCTTGCTAACAGGGTGCGAAATGGTATCGCCATCTCGCGGCTGAAGCAACGAACTATTTTTGCAGCAAATATCATCGCACTCAACTGCCTGCAACCCGTACTACAGTACCGGCATGCAGGTTGCATATAAAGCGAATAAAGAGATTTGATCAATTTATTTTTGAAATCAACTACTAATTGTACATTATTTTGAGAATATATATTCTCAGATATATTAATAACGAATTGCTTCGTTATTTTCCACTCTTTCCTTCCTTGCGAATCTCTATTTCATGTATCAAATAAGATCGCAGATAGTACAAAGAATCTGAATGTTGAAAACTACTAAGCGGAGGACGTTCAGAATTGAAAGGAAAATGAAAGAAATAAATGATAAATAATAGATAATGATAAATTGATAAGAACAAGAGGAAAAAGAAGAAGAATAAGAAGAAGAAGAAGAAGAAGAAGAATTCATCGGTATTGCGTAGCTGCTGTAGCCGATAGGCGCGTGGGCGTTGAACATGCTTATATGAGTTATACTATATATATATTCAACAGTTCCCACCAAGTTTGTCCTATTTATATGACCTACGCGTGTTTATTACGCTGATGACCGCGCTTCCTCGCTAACTACGCATTTAAAATGAATTTATATACGCTGAACGTAGCGCCCACCTACAACAACAGCTTGGAAGTTGAAACAGGGTGACTCTAACTCGTTTATGCGTTAAAAAGTCGAATGTCTCGTTTAATTTATTCCTCTGCCAATGTATGCCTGGCCTTTTACATAATTATTCAAGCTGTTTGCGGATCATTTATTCAGTCAAGGAATGAGAAACAGAATAAGAAAAATGATATCAATTAATTACATAATTGATACCTGTGCATACGTTTGTATATATATATATATATAAATATTATAATATACAGCTACATACATCATCTGTAACGAAAGTTTTTTACCATCGTCGTTACAGGTAGATAGGTATATACGTATATTCCGAGTTTAACAATCAAGTAACAACAGCAGCAGCAGCAGCAGCAGAGCGCACCTTGCGTAATACGTTATGGGAATTAATTACAGGAAACTGAGGAAAATTACCTACCTATTCTATACCGCACGCATCGCACATATATACATATATATACACGATACACTGCGCAACACGATTCTCTATCGGAGATATATGCCTGTACTGTAACTTCCATACACGCGTGGCAAGTTGCGTAACTGAAACTTTATAATAGGTGTATGTACCCATTGTTTTACCGTATCAAAGAAGAAGAAGAAGAAGAATAAAAATACAGAGAAAAGTTAAAGAAAAGAAACGTGAAACACTTGATTAATTCTATGTATTAAAATATTAGTTATAATTAACTCGGACGTATACCGTTCGTCACTATTGTTATTCTATATATTAAATAGTATAGTATATAGCACAGATCAGTGTGAAACTTTTTTTGTAATTTATAAAACTCTCGTGTTTGTAGGAAAGTTATTTTCTCTCTTACATGGGTAGGTATACTATATATTTGACTTAATTTTCTGATTCACAAGTATAGATATACATAGTATACAAGTATAATGTATATCCACCTAAATTTTGCATCGTCAAATTATTTCAGCCTTCTGCTAATTTGTGGGCTATTGTAGTATCGCCTATTTATCTTCCTCGGTTTAGGGTGGAGCGTTAGGGTTTTTGGCGCCGCTGCACAACGGGGTATCGGCAAAAGCCGCAGGTATTCATATTACACACATAAACTTGTATACCTATACAGGTACACCTAAGAGAGCAATGATTTATTTTCATGAATTTTAGTATAGCCCTTAAGAAATCAAGAGAAAAAGAAAAAGAAAAAGAAAAAGAAAAAGAAAAAGAAAAAGAAAAAAAGAAACCAAGAGACATATATAACAACGATTCGGTATGTTTTGATAGGTAAAAAAGATTCTATCCATTCTTTTTTCTTCCTTTATTTTTTTATTTTTATTTTTATATTGCTTTGAAAAACACCCTGTAGATTTCTTTCACTCAATCTCTCTCTCTTCCCTTCCCTCTCTCACTCTCTCTCACTCTCTCTCTCGATCTCTCTATTCTTTATTCGAAACGAATTGACAGCCGTAATAGATTACTGTACAGGAGGGCGGTTAGTAACCAGATGCTTTCATTAGCAGAAGTAGGTATGTTACATATGTATGTATACATACATACATACGTGTATGAATACATTCTAACGAACCGCGATGGGTTACACTGCATTACTCGTTCTCTCACTCTCTCCGCGTATCTCTGTCTCTGTCCGCAGGTGATAAAAGAAAAAGGTAAAAAAAAAAATGAAAAATTTATCAAAATTCGTGAGGTGAAACAGAACGACGATAATGAAATGGTCGACGATTGTAAATTCCGTGAAACTCTAGTTTTTCCGAGATCTTGAAAAATTTTCATCAAATTCCCAACACCCCTTTCAAATTTATCCAATTCTTACCTTTACATCGCTGATTATAAATCGACCCGATTTTAAAGCTTCTGAATTTTTTTCTTCGACACCTATACTATAAGCTTGTATTCATACCTATAATATCGAGTCAGAGTATGGCTATGGTTATATTTACTCACGTGTGCTTCGTTAATAACTGTTTGTTAATGACTGGAAATTTTTTTTTCACTTCCTCCTACTCTCGGTCTTAAGTACACTTAAATATCAACGTTCGAGTGTTACCGACATTTATTCATGTATTAATTATTTTCGAGTTTCTTTCGTCGATTTCATTTGACTCGATGTCTTTTACCTTCTATTAGTTGGTTCATTTTTATTAATTGTTTTTTTTTTTTTATTTTTTTTTTCGGAGGGAACGGAACGGGGTTTGAGGAAAAGGAGGAAAAACCACTCACCTTTTTCCCCACTTCACCGAGAGTGGAAAATTGCCCGAAAACTATATGCACAGGAACGAACTAACTATGTGTCATTTAAAAATGGAACGGGATATATCTCTTGTTACGGTTACGGATGGACGCTTAGCGAGACTGTAATTGTCAATGAGGTCAGTTTCCGGTCTGTTTAAAATGCGGATCGCGAAATAAATGTCATCACACATGACACAGCCGTATGAGCCTCGTACGCGGCGATATAAATTTGAAAAAAATCAATCGGTTCAAAAAATCACGATAAATAAAAAATAAAATAAAAAAAAATCCAACAAAGAAATACAGCGATACCAATCTTCGTCGAATTTTCGTCTTTCCAGAATTATCTAATTTCTATTTTCGTCATCGAATTAAGAAATTTCAAGGCAATTACTTGTACCGCGTTTCGCCCGAAGGAATGGTTTATTTTTCTATACCTTGGTATGTAGCATATATGTCGAAGCGATGTTGCAGTTAATTCTAGGTTCTATTTAAATATAATAAAAACTGTTACGACAGAACCCTTTGTGTTTATAATTTAGGAATTAATAGTGCTGTTCACCGTTTTACACGCTGACAGAGCAACCGTGACAGCCGAGAATGACTGATCGTCCGCGTTACATCTGCTTCGCTGTCTGCAGTTTCAGGGTTGTCGAATAAGTTAGGAAAACAGAAAAGAAAAAAAAATTAGAAAAATAGAAAAATAGAAAAATGTTCGTAATAACAGTATTCCGCTTTTATTATACAATTATTTCACACACATAGACGTGTCGTGGTAGTGGATTGTATCAGTGGTAGTAAATGAATAAAATTCTGATCGCGCGCATCCGGTCGCGCGGCATCATCCCGTAGGCATGCAAAACGACTTAGAGACGGTTTAATCTATAATACGCGTGTATAAATTTTTTTACAGTTAGTTATAATGGCGAGAAATTTTAACGAGTGAAATTTCTAACTTGGATTATATATTCTAATCCACACCGAAATTGAGTTTAATATCTTACGAATTTCATCAACTTTATCTTATTCCACACCTTCCGAATTCAAGAATAAATTATCACCGAAGAAAGAAGGAGTAGAAAAAGATCGAGTGTCTTTCCAGACCTCAAGAAGAGGTATCGGTCCTTTGAAACAGGCGGCGAAATGGGGTGGGTCGAGTGTTTCTTAAAATCCCTGTTATTACGCCTTGGATTTTAGACGCGTACCAGGCGCGTGCCGAAATTTTAGCACCTGGACTTCCGGCCGAACATCTGTCCGCTTTATTATTCTTCTAGGGAGCCATATATACGAATTAGGCTTGTTTTGTTAACGGTTGGTATTCGGACATATATATATCGATCTATTTACCGATCAATCATTAAACAATTATTAAAAATAATTTTCAATCAAAGCGAAGCTAGATATATTCCCGAATTCCATTAAATTCAACGCAGTTTTCGTTTCTGTTTCTTTTTTTAATTTTTTTAATTTTTCTTTTTTTTTCTACTTCAGATTCCAAATGCACGCGGTGCGTATTTCTAGTTGTAGACAGAGCCAGCTCTCGTAGGTAGGTAGATAGGTATACGTACCTACTTGAAAGTTGAGTACAATGAACCACCCGTTTTATCCACGGTTTCGAGATTTGAAAAAAGAAAGAAAAAAAAAAAAAAGAAGGAAAAATGGAATGAGAGTAAAAAGTGAGAAACTAGTGCAGAGCGGAACGGCGCCGTTGCGCCGAGGACCTTTAACAGTGACGCAGCGCAAAGAGACGCTCGTAGTTTTTATTCTTCTCTTAACTTTTGTTCCTTGGTATATCCGATTTTTTTTTTTTTCCTTTTATCTTTTTACTCTTTTACCTCTTTCTTGATTTTTTTTTTCCTACTTCCCCCACTTTTCATAAACGTCGACAGAAAGAAAAATCTGTTGTCATATACGTATATACGTACTCTCACATACGTTATTCAATATCTCTATACTATAATACTATATATATTATCGCTCTATGGCTAATTGTTCAAACTATGTTCGCCGATTTTATATCTCTACCTCATTTTTAACAGTATGCGCGAAGGAGGTGGAAAAAAAAAAAAGGAAAAAAAAACTGTTCAGACCCAGCGTAACTCTTTCGCGAAATTAGAGAAGAATAATAAGTTTCTTCCTTCTTACATAGCTTATATATATATATATATATACTATAGCTGAATAAATACGAGCGAAAAAAGATCTTCAGTTTACTTATCGTTAGATGTTCGCTAATTGCAGAGTCCGCTTACTGCACTTGGTGAATGCAAGGAAAACGTGTTCATCGCGAAAGAAGAAAAGAATGGAAAGACCTTCGATAAAAAATCGTCTTCTTTTTTAATTTTTTTTTTTTTAATTTTTATACTTTTTCCAAAAAAATAATTCAAAATTCTAGACCTCGTCTATGACCGAGCTGTGCGACCCGTTGCTTGTTCAGGCCTCGATCATTCTTCGGCATACCAGCTTTGGTTTGGTTAGAGAAGAAGCGTGTGTTCGTACCCGGGTTCTCTTCTCAGTTCTGTCAGTCGTCGGAGAGCCGCGCAGCACGCCGGTCGTAAAACGTGTTCTTTGGTTCGTTGGTGGGAATGTGTGTGTGTGTGTTTTTTTGTTTTTTTTTTTGTCTTTGTTTTTGTTTTTTAATTCTATATTCCGCGTAGAAATATCGATAGATAAACATCCATGAACGTGAATAATAAAATATCGTGTGGTAAATAGATCGTTTTAATATTCTATACTCGCGGATACGTAGTAGTACTAGTACATATACTATAAACGAATAAATTTCGTTTATTAAAATTATCTCAAGACTCCTCTCCCCCGCTATATGCATCTACGTAAATTGAAAATAATAATAATAATAATAAGAAGAAGAATAATAACGGGGAGAAAGAAGAAACGAAGAAGAAGAAGAAGAAGAAAAATTGTGTAATTTTTCAAATTTCTATCGCATATGATTAATACGAAAAAAAAAAATAAAAATAAAAAATAATTTACATAAATCAAATTTCAAATTATCTTTTAATACTCCGGGATTTTTTATTTTTTCTTTCTTTCTTTTTGGGGGAAAATAATTAATTTGGACACACCTATACTCGTATAGGTATATATTTTTTTTTATTATATGCGTTAGGAGAATTAGTTTGATTTTTATTGAAAAACATTTTCTTTTAAACGTCGAGTTTTTGAATGAATCGTGACGATATCAATTCCGACGAGTCGTAAACGTAGTAAATGTATGAATAAGAGACAAAAAATTTGTATACCGGAGATAGAACGAGAATTTGAAATTTTTTTAATCAAACAATTAAAACCGCGAGCTTCAAGAAACGGGAGGGAAATTTAATTTAACTCAATCGGAAAAAATAAGTATGCGAAGTTAGCTCGTTGCAGGGGTGACGTTTTGAAAGATTTGTTCATATCGGCGATAAGACTGACCCAGTCAGAGTACTTTGCCATGATCGCGACGAGATATTGAAAGAAAACCGATTATAGTAAAACTAATTAATTCATCGATCTAATTGTCCGGAAAAAAAAAGACAGAGAAAAAAAACGAAAAAAAAGGAAACTCCGAATTTCATTCGCTCGGACTGTTGTATAGCAGGAAGTGAAAAATTAATGAAAGGAATAAAAGGGAAACTTTCGGGGAAAGAATTGAGAAGAGCTGCTTGAGATCCTACCGAAAAGAATAGAGAAGGGGGATTTTCCTTTTCTTCCTTTCTTTTTTCTTTTTTTTTTTTTTTTTTTTTTTCGTTCGAAATACTGATATTAGAGAGAAGGATAGAGAAAGGGGGAAGGAAAAATCCTTCCAGGAATTGACCCTGGTAGAGGGTGTTGTTGCAAGGGGCTGCAACGTGACAATCATTTGAGAGAGAGAGAGAGAGAGAGAGAGAGAGAGAGAGAGAGGGGAAAAGAAGTATAGAAAGAAAAGGGAAGAACGTGGGGGGGGGGGGGGGGGGGAAATTAACACGTCTAACTTTTGTCGTAAAATTTGTTTTTTTTTTTCTTCTTTTTATGTAATAATTAACAAAAAGATAATTCCGCGGTAATCATGGTTATTGAAACAGGGAGATTTTATAGAGGTAAGACTGCAGCCTCGGCTAGTGGACGCTGGAGAGAAATTTTGAATAGTAAGAAATAAGGAATACCTCCGGGGGACGGGAAGAGAAAAAAGAGAAAAGTAGATAAAGTAATATAGGAGAAAAAAAAAAAAAAAAAAAAAAAACTTGTAAAAAAATAAAAATAAACGTGAAAGGAATCAAAAGAACAAAAAAAGAAAAAAGAAAAGAAAATAAAATACTACTCGCGGTCAGACATGCCGTGGATAAAGTGCCTCGGTGGAAGAGCCAGCAGTAAAACAAGGCGTGGAAAGCCGCTAACCGTCAGTCAGCCCATTCATCTTCTTGTGAAGGTAAAATTTGAATTGCGTAAAAATGTCAAAAATAAGAGAAAAGAAAATTTCGATGTATTCTATACCGATAACTGACTTTATTTAAATCTTGTAATCGGTTTGTATATATATATATTTTGTTTTTTTTTCTTACCTCGGAATCGCGAAAAAGAAATTCGCGATAATTTCTCGAGAAAAGAAAAGAAATTCTTCCCCCGTTCCAGATTTTCACAGGTTTTAAAAGTTCCGGTCTGTGAAATGAATTAAAGACTTAAGGATGAAACGGTGCATGGGGTCTATTTTTCTATTTCTTTTTTCTTTTTTCCTTTTTCTTCTTCTTTCTTTTAAGGAAACACTTTAACGTGCGTACAAGGTGCAGGGGCACGAGGTGGAAACCGGGTGGAAACCCGTGGTGAAAAGAAATCTCGAAAAGAAATATATGTCGCGTCTTAAGCCGCGCGTTGAGAGATTTGATGGTACAAGAGTCTCGTTAGACTCTGGTTCGCCGCCAGTTTCTTCCAACGTCGCGTTGTCGTGTCGTTATAGCTAGAAGAAGAACAAGAATAAGAAAGAACATAAAAAAAAAAACGAAAAAAACGAAAAAAAGATACCAAATCTGGGATCAACCCGCGGTTAGAATTTTATACAGGAAAAGAAAAAAGAAAAAAGAAAAAAAAAAATGAAAAAATAACCGGAACACGTGTCGAGTTCAGAGTTTCATATTAGTTAGAATTGAACCCCTTGATGAAATTATTTAGTTACAAACCAATTGATTCTTGTTTAGTTGATTATTAATGCTTTTAACAAGGTCCGGCACACCAGCTAGGACCTACTACTGTCGGAGTACGAGATTATATGTAGCGCATTACCCATGGCTTAGACCCCCAGCTTAGGAACTGTGTTATTATAACCGTATGTACTCCGATATCAACTTGTAGTACGGTCATGTATTAAGTACTACATGGGCACATATATGCGTACGGCGTATATCCACACAGGGATATAACATTAAGCTTGGACATTCCCCGCTGTTAGATTAGAAGAGGTATGTAAGAAATACATACCAGGAAATACTTCGGTGTTTTACGGTCTTCTTAAGGACGATCGTAATTAATCTCACATTCCAAAACTATCGCTTTATTAGCTTTATAACTCGATCCAGCGGAACTATGCGAGGAATAAAAATGAATAAGAACGAATGAAAATGAATAAAAACTAAGCGATTATATTATTTTAGAAATTTTATTTTATCACAGCGCTCAGCACCCTGCCCTCTCGTTTCGTCATTTAGTTAAGAATTATTTTATTCAAATTAGAATTAGAATTTTTATTTTTTAAGGACTCCTCGAAAACACCGTCAAGAGTCACTTTCGTTCCCACGAGTCCACCGCGCTCATGCCTACCATATTTACCAGATCCCTGTGCGGGAATGACCATAGCAAACATTTCTGTCAAGAAATGGACCTCTCCTCATACGCTAGCCTCCGGATCTTCAGTTTCCACTCATATTATGCTCTCGCTTCATTCGGTATAAAATTTTTCTTTCTTCTCTTTTTTTCTTTTTTTTTTTCATATACCGATTCGAAGACCGATTTTCTGTAATGAGGAGAAAAAAAATCGTTTCAAAGTCTATCAGAGTGCTGTTAGAAATTTATTCACTCTCACCCCTCCTGTGAATATGAATTATAATTTTCTCGTAAACTATTGATATTTTCTATGCACGCGTTTATTTCACGTATCACACCCAGTCTCGGTTAAATGATGTAGAACGAGAGATAACAGGGCAGCATCTTTGACTTAGGAGTGCACTGCGGAGTCATGACTCGATTAGTTTTTATATATGCACTTCGATATCTTGCCAGCTATCGTTAATTATATGGGCTTGTATTTGACGCGAGTGTTGTTCGAAGATCGTAACTCTCTCACTCCCTCTCTTAGTGCGGCGTACGTGCGTGGGAGTGGAGGAAAAAAATTTGTTAAGCTTTTGGTACCGGGATGAAAGTGGAAGGCGAACAAATAGTAGGTACTCGACGAGGAATAAATTACAATTATTTTTCGGTAAATAATTTCGTTGGAAGAAAAAAAAAAAAAAAAAAAAAACCCAGTTTCAAAACTCGTCGTTTACGCTTTCGAAAATATCTCGAGAAGTATAAGTCCGACGGAAAAATTGTTCGAGTAAAAGTTGTAGAATTTGAAGAGACGAACATTTTATGTACTACACACTTTTTCGATAGGATTCGTATAATTGGCGTAAATTGCCGCTGAATATCCTCACCGACCAAGAGGCTCGAGCAATTGAGTGTCTGATGTAATTAAGACGAAGAATTTGGTCCATATGTTTTATTTTTAACTTACCAGGAAGAAGCTCCAGAAGCTTGCGGGGAATTCGGTTAGTTAAGTCTTGAGAATGTAGCCAATTATTGATAATACCGTTTTAGGGAGTTCTCGGTTTATTTTTAGCGCTTCTCGTGATGCTGGATAAATAACCGACGCATAGTCCGATTCCAAGGCCTTTAACGCGGCTAAAAATTTACCATTATACCGAAATATGGCTTCTGATTAATTAATTCATCGATAGACGACAGCTCCTTATTATCGCAGTTACAGTTACCTTAATTTCGCTTTACTTCCGGCCTTAAGGATCAGCTAAAAGAAAGTTGCGTTGCGTCCCTTTGTTAGGCTCGTGGCCTTTTACGGTGCCGTTCGTTCGTTCGTTCGTTCGTTCGTTTCGAGTCTCAAATAGCAGAAGCTAAGCTGTAATAGAAGAGTATTAGCCTAGCCGACGATTTCCTAGTACAAAAAGAAGAAGCTACCTTCTTAACCCGGAGTCGCGTTAAAGCGCGAAAGAAGAAGAAGAAAAAAATAAAACGAAAAGAGATTTCGCGTAAAATTTTGCGAACGGTTTACGACGGGGTTCAAAAAACACATTAGCAGATCATTAAATCCGAATCTACGCGCAGGATTTGTTCTGTGGGAAAAAATCCGAAGAGTCACTAGCCCCACGAAACAATGAAAGGAATTTGTAGCGTAGGACTGGATTCCTCAGACTTCCTCGTGGTATCTGATCAGTTTAACTAAACGCCTACGGTATATCACCCTTAACTGATTTCAACCTCTCACCTGACCACGAATGCCTTTCTTTTTCTCCCTCTTCTTATTTGTCTCTTCGAGAAAAAAGAAAAAAAAAGAAATAAAATTCGTTAAGAAGGGAACAAAAAAAAAAAAATATATATATATATATATATAGAAAGTTGCAGTGCAGAAGAGAGCAGCGCGTGTATGGACACATACCGGTGGTATGTCTATGGGTACAGGACCTAGACTTATAGACTATGAATATAGTAAGCACGTGGGCGATCATTGAAAAGATTTGAACCAGACCCACCAATCTTACAACCTGTTTGCCATGGCCACCAGAGTGAATGCAGTGCTTAATTACGAGATGAGTAGGTGGCCCATCACTGTCTCAGAATATGTATATGTGGATGTATATTTTTCATTAGAAGATGAACGATAAATCGATAAACTATCGGGTCTCGAGACTGTTTATTCATCCATTAAAATTCCGTTCGTATCGATAGATCGGTATATGAAATATTGATAATATCTTATTGGGGAAAAATGAATGAAAAATCGTCGTGTTGATATTGTGTGAAGAGGAATCGAGGCCAGAGATGTAATTCGTGAAATAAATATACACCGAAAATCGTGTCTGTTGAGAAAGAAGAGTAAAAAAATTCATCTCGGTTTTTATCCGACGTCAGGATCTAACCACGTATAGTCGAGGTGAAGTAGGGGATCGTAAATTAAGAAATAAATTGGAATGGGGTTGTTCTAGTTGACTGTAATTGTTATTTGAAAGAATGGACCCTGGAGCAGCTGTCTTCGGTCTTTACATTGAAATTTCTACTCCATTTATTTATCCGGCTATAAAAGATTTCGATTTTTCAATCCCTCGAGCGGATCGGTACGCGCGTTATAAATCTGCGAATAATTAATGGCCCTTCAATCCAGATACGTAGGACATGTTAGATTATTGAACAAATGGTCAAGGTTAATAGCCAGGGGAACACACCCACGCGGCACTCCCTTCCTTCTCTGTATACCTACTTGAATAAAATAGCCCTTATGTTAGATCAAGGTTTATGTGTACCCATTATCTCTGAATGGAACCCAGGAATAATTCGATGCATACAAATGGTCATTACCGAGGACTTTGTCTTTGGTATTTTACCCACATTGCACCTATCGCGTAATTCCTTATTTCCTACGATTTTTCTTCTCCTTTTTTATCATTTTCTCGCATCGATTATCGCGGATGGAAAATTTCCTCGTCTACTCGTCACGAAGAAAGGGAGAGAGTACCTCTGACATATGGTTCTTGGCCCATATCCTGCCCACCAGCTTGTCGTAGTTCCATTTAGCTGTAATCTGACTTGTTACGCTGGTAGGGGATAGACTAGCGACGCGTTTAAACCGACCTCGAATCGGTTCAACAAACTGTCAGACGATTTCACCTCGTTTATTAATTTAGGAATTCGTTTTCAACCGCGGGGTGAGTAGATCCTGTCGTTCTTTTCGTCTCGTTGCAATTTTTGTCTCATTAGTAGATCAGCGATTAAAAAAAAAAACCTTATATCTTTTCTTGTTCAATATCTCTCGCGATTTATACCCATCGCTACGATACGCCGTGGTAGCGTGATAATTGAGGCGTCCCCCCGTGACAATTCTTGTCCCTATTTTACGACCCTCTACTCGATTTGGTGAGACGGCTAATATCCGCCCTGCTGCGCTCGTCATCCCCATTTCAGTCCCCCAGTTCCCTTTCCCGTTTCCTCTTACTCCCCCGCGTTTTTCATATCCCTTCATACTTCGTATTAACTCGAGATAATAACCGCTGACTTAAGGTTCGGAAATCAATATCAAAAATCGAACCTAATTACTTCGGAAATATGATCCGAACTTTTGAGCGCGAGTCAAGAGTCTAATTAACGTCTAATTCATTAGGTGATGATAATTAGCGACGGAATTTAATAAACTAAGGTAAAATTCCCGTAAAAAAAACATTAATATTTCTTCTCGTTTTGTTTGTTTTTTGTTTTTTTTTCTTATTTTTCGTTTTCTTTTTTCTTTTTTTTTCCATTTCTTTATCCTCAGACATGACCTCAGTCGGTCTAGACGGATTTAAGTATAATCTTGGAATCGTCGGCATCGGGCGTATACAGCATCCAGAACCAGAACCCAGAAGCGGCTAAGCAGAAGCAGCAACAGACCCCCGCATACGAGTCATTTTTTTAATCCCCATAAATAATCGTAGCCTGGTAGCAAAAGCTTGTCGTGTGAATTCTTGAAAGCTCTGTCAAGAATTGGACGGAATTAAAGGATCTTTTTTTTATTATTTTTTTCATTCTTTTTTCTGAATCTTATTATTATACTAAAATTGAGGCTCTCTCTCTCTCTCTCCCTCGCTCTTTAAAACGGGTTATATCCTAAAGTGCAACTATCCTTCGAAAGAATAAGAAAAAGAACCCGTTCTTTTTTTTTTTTTTCTAATCTCTCTCTTTCTCTCTATCCTTTTTATACATAAATTACCGAATTGTAACGGTCAGAAAAGGTTCGTAAGGTGAGACGTTCTCCGCGGGGTAATTTTTTTTCTTATTTTTTTTTTTTTTTCCCCCCTCAAAGAGGGTAGAGAAACGTGCCTTGACAATGCAACGGCGCATTAGCGTTTCATGCAGATATAATGCCCACGTAACATACATACAAGTATACGTACACATATACTGTGTACACGCGTTTATAATTATTGTGAGAAAATTTGGAGCCTTGGAGAAAAGAATCCCCCTGTAACATTCTTTTTTCTTTTTTTTTTTTTCTTCTTATTTTTTTCTCTTCAAATCTCAACTCGTACGACCTGCTCTAATCTTTTTGAGTATATAACTACATTAAACTATATATCTTACGAAGGCGTTCTCAGATCCCGACTAAATTCTTCCTATATAGCCAGCACGATTGACGGGGCCTTAGGAGTGCAGCGGACAATAAAACGATTCGTATCGCGACCGGCAACGTTATACTAGGAATAGAACACCCGTTTTATTCCACCTACCTTTATGGGGGACAGATATATATGTATATATATATATGTAATGTAAAGTAATGTAAGTATCTGTCATGTACTACGTCTGGTACTTCGCGCTATGACCCACCGATCCACTAACCGTTCTGTAGTAATACCGGTTCGATGACTGTTGGCTTTTGTACAACTAGTTTTGATAATAGAAAGAAGAAAAAAAAAAAAAAAAAAAACTAGGTAACGAGACGTGATTCGGTATGAAATTTTGGGTTTTTTTTTTTTTTTTTGCTTTTCTAATTTTTGTTCACATCGTTTTGTCTCTCTCTCTCTCTCTCTCTCTCTTTCTCTCTCGGTATTCCGGTGTCGGATGAACACTGGATTCTTTTCTTCCTATCAGCTGTGTGAATGATTAGCGGCGACTCGAATCGTATACGAATGTGAAAGACACCGTATTTCGATTTCGGACAAATTTCTTTCGAGATAAATTTCTAAGAAGCTCCCCAGCTCCCGAGCCATTAGATTTATCGGGAGTTTTGGATACCCTGAACCAGGAACGGGAAATATCTAGTCGGGTATTACTATATATATACCATGTTTATAGCACGTTTGACGTCGCGTTGAAGAAGGGTACCGGTTTTAAAACAGTCGTACAAACGAAAGGTAACATAACGTAATATAACATTTAAAAAAAAAAGAAAAAAAAAAAACGTAAAGTAACATCGACGGTATACCCCTACCCAGTCTCCATGTAAATGCTGCTTGTATGAGGGCAGCTTAAAGTGGAGAAGTAACGTGCGGGAAATCGTCTTATGACGGCCACCCACGGCAGTACTTTACATAATCGGTCACTCTCGCAAGTCGACTTGGTATTCTTCAACCTCGACCCACCTCAGTACCTTATACATACCTGTCCAAAGAATGAGAATCTCGAACGATGATAAAAAGAAAAAAAGAAAACAAAAAAAAAGGAAAAAGGAAAAAGGAAAAAGGAAAAAGGAGAAGGAAAGATCCCGCTAGGGCTCTAAACTCGTTAGAAAAATTTCGATGAGATTAATTAATCCGTTTACAACCCTTCTCTCTCTCTCTCTCTCTCTCTCTCTCTCTACGACTTTTATTATTACGTTAATAAAGACGCGACGCACTTGAGATTTATTTTTTATTTTTTATTTATTTTTTAATTTTTTTTTGGGTATCTTCCTACTCCGTTCGGTCAAGTTTCTCACGGTGTGACGTATACAAGCCCGGTGGTGAACACCTATACACCTCTCCTGGATCAAGGAAGCCGGAGGTGGTGCGGAGAATTTTAAAACTTAATATCTTCCTCACCCTTTGCCCTTTTTTTTTTTTTTTTTTTTTTTTTTTAAAACCTTTTTTCCTTCTTTTTTTTTTAAGCATCTCTCAAGTTACACGACCCGTGCAAGGTGTTCAACGCTTCTCCACTCGCCTTCTGGTCGCTGTCGCACTGTTCTTGTTGAACTTGAGTTTCAATTTAGAAGACACGTTGTTTCGTTTTTTTTTTTTCTATCTTTTTTTCTTCCTCTTCTTCTTTCGACAAGTTCTCTCGTTTCTCCTATCTCAATTTTTTTCTTCTTCTTCTTCTTCCTCCGTTTTCTCACCCTTGGTCCGATCCTCTCATCGAGGAATACGAATTCGGGCCATTGTTATACGTCTATCTTTGAAAATCGGCTAATTGCTTAACGACGGAATAAAACGAGGGTTAAAAGCGAAAATTGGTTCTTTAAGCTCTAATTATATTTCTCAATCCTTCCTCAGTTTCTCTCGCTCGGACTTTACTCGCGGTCCATATTACTGCATTGAGGCGCGCCCCCGCTGGCGCCGCTTTGAAGAACGCCGCGACCTGCCGTCTACTCTCTTTCTTTCCCTATCTATCTTTCTCTTTTTCCTTCTCTTTCTCTCTTTCTCTCTTTCTCTCTTTCTCTCTCTCCGTGCCGTTCAGAGATCGGCAGCCACGCGGAAGTCAAATTTTCTGATCATACGACGATAAATCTTCTCCTTAATTTGCAACCGCGTATAACCCACGCCGCAACATCACCAACGTACTCAATATAATGCGAAGATTAATCGCGACTCGTCTATACATACTTTACTAAACCTTGAACCAAAAATCGTCGGATGAACTTTATTTTTTTTTTTTAATCCAAATTTTCCAACTATTCTTCTCCTCCTTTATCTCACTCTCAATCCGTAAAAAAGAAATTTCAATTTTCTCTCCCGATATCTGAACAGATTTTTGCACACAATTTTATACTACAACTCGTGAACAGTGCTATACCTAGACGTAACAGCCATCTGATGCGAGTAAAGATTGTAAACGGTCCTTTCCTTCCTCGTATATATTTCCATAGGTTATCACCAGCCAAGTGTCGGTCGTGTGTGAAAGGAGGCTGTTTCACAAAATTTCGAATGTGAAATCCGTCGGGGATTATCTTTAATCCTTGTTTTCTCTGTCATTTATATTCGCTCTCATTTTATTTGTTAAATCGTTTCGATATCGATGGTCAAAAACGGTTTCCTCAACCTCGTTTACTCGGATCACCAAAAATAATACAACGGACATTGGTACACGTCGAAGAGAGCAGATGCGATCCGAAAATCGATTCATCGGTCGAACATCTGTCCTCATTTTGAATCGATTTCACGTTACATTGCCCGGTATCTTCAGAATTTCAATTTCAAAGGAATCGCGGCGAAAAAAATAGCAAAAAATAGCAAAAAATACCGAACTATGCGAAGTAGGTCGTCATTCTTACTCCAATTTCTTGAACAAACGTCGATTAATTGTCCCGATTACACGGAGAGGTATAAAAAAATGCGGAATATGCGTGAGGGAAACGCCGTTTGGAAATAGGAAACCAGATTGAGGATGAGAAGATGGTGAGTGCTGGACCAGCTCGCGTGGACCGGGAGTCTGTGGTTAGTGGTCAACGCCTCATTCATGAGGAGTCGTCTTCCTGCTTTGGCCTCTGTTACGGCTCGGTGAGATCAGCCGTTCGTTGGAGATCGGAGCCGAGATTTCTGCTCTTCAGGATGCATTTGACTGCAATCTCTATTTCACCCACAATGCAGTATCATTCGTTTATAACTTCGCCGTATAATCTGATCGGTATAATAATAAGGGTGTAAAAATTGAATTTGAAATCGATATATCAGGACGGAATTCTTTTCCTACCTTAACGCGATCATCCCCCTTGTTTATAAAGGTGGATAGAAATGAGCCGCAAATATTTGTACCCTCTTGTCATCGGGATACACGATATCATTCCCCTGCGGAGGTAATCCCCGTTTGTCAGTGCGACACCCTTCTACCAGGCTTTGCTGGTTTGAGAAAAACATGTGGAAATAAGAAACGCATACCCGGAGGGTGATGTTATTTTTTTAGAGGCTCAAAACTAACAGCAACTTGATCCTTTCGAGGAGTGCAGTGCAGTTAGGTAGTGTTAATCATTTTACCAGCGACTCCCATGGCGCTGTGAGACCAGCTAACGTAAGATGGAAGGAAAGAGAGGCCTGTTCAAACATCATATCCTATATTAAGCTAAGAATACATCGGGCCAGGGCGCACCCAAAACTTGATGTTCGGTTCTCATGGGGAATTCCATTGGAACTTTTTTACTCCCGTATATACATAGTATATGTGTGTGATCGTTCAACATTGTAAAAATACGTGTAATTACGTAATAAATATTGACGGGATGATCGAGAACTCATTCACAGATCTTCGATGACAGGATGAGAAGATGAGCCTTCGGTTTTACTGCTCATTCAAGTAAGATATCCGTTCTAGACTGATATTCACCTAGTTTTATGAAGCCAAGTATCGATTGGATCGGGGAATAGTTAATGAGGATGAAAGTGCATACTATTTCATCATTCTTCAATTTGTATCAATTTTAGGATTGAGTTTACTATTCGATTTATTCATTTCAGATACTAATTAATACGTTAGGTCAAAAAATGTTCGTTCCGCGTCTTTAATATGATCAGTTTTATGGAATGGAGGATCTTTTCCGTTCTTCCAAAGTCAGGATTTGACTATTAGTAGTTTTCGAGGCGTCAAGACGTCGTCGTCGTACCCTATTCGCTATCAAAGGAGTAAAGAGATCCGGGTCTAATTCCGGAGGAGTTTCCTTCGTCACAAATCTCAGTAGATTGCTAACCGCAAGACCTACGACGAGAGACAATACGAAACCCAATGGCGCGTACCACATATAGGAAACTCGGTAGAGGTAAAAGTTCGAGGAGTCCCCGAGAACTCTGTAAAAAAAAAAAAAAATGTAAACGAACGAACTAAGTCACCGCGTTCAAACAGACGGTAACAAAGTTGGCTGAAAAATGGATGAAAAAAACGAGAAGAAAAACCAAAACTCACACATGTTTGACACCTGACGAATTCGTGGTCAGGGTTGTGCTGCAGCCAGTTGTGGACACAGGCAGTGGTACGTTCGATGGTCTTGGCTGACCAAAGGCGGTCCAACAAACAAAGGCCAGACTAGTCAGAGTTCCAATTACAGCTCCTTTCTCATTTGCGGATTCGAAGAACATACCAAGCGTGAAGATACCGAGTAATGGACCACCGATTGCCCCGGTAATACTGAGAGAAACTTGAATTATGCTGCCTAAAAATTTAGCAAGAAAAGCCACGAGGAGAGACAATACTCCGATAACAACAGCAAGGATCTTTCCTACGAGGGTGCTACGCTCTTTGGGAAATTCTGAACCCAGTTTGACGTAAGCTGGCTTGATGTAATCCTCCAGAGCAACGGCGGCAAGGGAATTTAAAATCGCAGATACTGTGCTTAAACCAGCGCTGAATATTCCGGCGATGAAGAGTCCTGCGAGTCCAGGAATTTTACCCATAGTCTGCATCACGAAATAGGGCATCAGCATGTCGCTTGATGAGATCTTCCCGGCTCTCAGAGGATCGCAGTCCTTGTAATAGGCGTACATAGCCAGGCCTGAGAAGCACGTGGATAGCCCTAGGAATATAAGAAATGGCCAAGTACCCCACATGGCTAGCTGAGCCGATCGTAGTGTCCTGAAATAAAATGATATCAGATTTTATCCAACGTTGATCGATGGACCGAAATCAACTTTCTTACTTCGAGGTCAGCAGTCGCTGTACTTGAACTTGATTGACCGCGAATAGTGTGAGAAAAGTGCAGAATCCTCCGATCGTTAGGCTCCACCAGGTGTGTCGCATCGTTGGATCCGGGGAAAAGCTGGAATTTTTTTATTTAGAATTACGATCTGAGATCGGCACGTCGTTATATCGATTATGGGCTCTGGATCTGCGTACTTGTCGAATTCTATACGACCTCCGTCGATAGCTAGTTGCCAAATCCCCGCGATACCACCGTCCACGTTTAGTGCGGCAAATATAATGACCATGACCACAGCGACCATCATTAAAATACCCTGAAACACGTCTGTAACTACGACCGCTTTCATGCCGCCGATAGTTGAGTAGAAAATACAAACGATTCCGATTACGAGGACGCTTAGGTCGCCCGAAAGGCCAGTCGTTGCTTCCAAGGCTAGAGCTGGAGCGTAGAGAACGACTCCGGTTGCAAGCAGCAGCTGTAGGGAATTCGCGATGCTTGCAACGAGTCTCGCCGTTACGCCAAATCTTTTCTCTAAAAACTACGAGACGAAGATACCAAAAAATTATTTCTTCAGACCAGAAATCAAAGACCCGATTACAAAATCGACAATCTTTTGACTCACCTCGTAGGCGCTTATCTTCTGCAGTTTAAAAAACACCGGGAGATACAGATACAGCGACACTGGGGTGGCCAGAGAGTTTCCAAGGTACAGTGCCATGAATTGCGAACCGTTCGTGTAGGTTTCTGCACTCAATCCAAGCAGGGTAACCGCCGACAGGAATGACACTGTCAAAGCCAGTGCAAGTGGTGCAACACTCATCGATCGATCAGCGGAAAAGTATTCCTAAATCGAATCACGAAATATGTAAAATAAAAGTTAGTCAATGATTATGTGACTATGAACCTCTATGGTCTTTTGCCGCCCGCCGGTGAATCTGTAGTATATTCCGATGCCTGAACTGATGGAGAGCATCACACCGATCACCACGTAGTCGGCCCATCCTAAGGTCTCGATATCTGCAGTGGCGGACTTGGAAATAATAAAATCTGGTCAGGGTTAATTCCGGGATAGAATCTACTGGCGATAAGTTGCTGAATTGTGTGACATACCATTAATTATTCGGATCTCTGGACCCTGGAGTTCCTCAGCCGTTCCTCAGCTTCGAGAGAAGCCTCGATCTGTATTTCTATTCTCTCGTATCAGTATTTCGAGAACTTTTGTTATCTGGAGACTTGCCAGAGTCGTGTAAAGCTGTTAACGATTACCTTGTCGCCTCTGATACTGCGATTGTCTCTTAAAGTATCGTAAAACGTTGACAACGTATTTTTGCAACGAATGCAGTCGTTTCATGGACTCAGAGCTCAGAATACTCCGCCTCGGTAACACCAGGGTCTATTTCAATTGTCGAGAAGATTGTTCGAGGCTTTACAGCAACTATCTCAGTCCATGAAAATCACACTGTTACTAAATCGCAAACGAATTTGCAAAAGCTTCTCCCGCTGTTCGCTGAGCGAAAATTCTTCCTTGACTTCGCAAAGTGTGGAGATTAACTGAAAGTCCGACTCAAAGTTTGTGTTCAGTGTAGATAGGCCAACATTTGTACGCATTCTGGATTACGTTATCGGTACCTCTGTTATATTTGCAACGTCCTCGTTTCGTGACATGGGAGTGCTCTTTTTATTGCTTGAAAAGTGGGAAAACTGCGAACTAGGAATAGAGGTGTTTGAATATTTATTTATTTATTTATTTATTTAAGCGTGTTGAGCCCAACAGGCGAACCCATACCCCAATATGGGTAAAAGTATACCTTGACCAGGTTGTATCTCAGACCACACTGTCGATGGACATTTAAATAAGTTTTACCTTGAATTGCGAGTCGATATTACCATTAATTATTAACAAATTGTTGAGAATATGGATTTGTACAAGTGTATGTATGTGTGAACGTCGGCTATTCAACGACGACTGTTTTCGAAGGAATGAAATTGGATGAAGCACGTATTTTTAGAAATTTTATTTGTCAAGAAAAGACGAAAAAAAAAAAAAAAACCGAAATGAACGTTTTACTTGTCTTTAGTAATTAATTTTCTTGGATTTCGTTCTCTTTCCGTCGTTCCAATGTCGGTATTTGACTATTGGTCGTTTTCTCGAGATCGGTACGTCGTCGTCGTACTCTGTTGGCTATCGGAGGAGTAAATAGGTCCGGGTCTAGTTCCCGAGGAGTATCCTTCCTCGCAAGTCGTAGGAGATTGCTAACCGCAAGACCAACGACGACGGTAATAACGAGACCAAGAGGCGCGTACCACATGTAGGAAATACGATAGAGATAAAAGTCAGACGAATCCCCGACGACTCTATAAAAAGAAAAAAAAAAAAAAAAAAAGAAAGAGGAACAAGATCATCAATTTTTTATACTAAAAAATTTGACCCGTGGGTTTGGAAACACAGAAAACTCACTGTTGTCTCGCGTGTGACAAAACCGTGGCCACAGTCGTGTTACATCCGATTGTAGACGCGGGTAAAGGAACCTTGGAAGGTCTGGGCTGACCAAAAGCGGCCCAAATCACTAAGGCCAGACTAGTCAGGGTCCCGATTACGGCGCCTGTCTCATCCGCAGATTCGAAGAACATCCCAAGCGTGAAGATACCGAGTAGCGGTCCCCCGATTGCTCCAGTTATTGTAAGAGAAGCTTGGACAATACTGCCCAAAAATTTAGCGAGGTAAGCCACAAGGACGCACAATACCCCGATGGCGATGGCGAGACTCTTTCCAACTATGGTGCCGTGCTTTTCTGGAAACTCTGAACCCAGCTTGATGTACGCTGGCTTGATGTAGTCCTCCAGGGTAACGGCGGCTAGGGAATTTAACATAGCAGATACCGTGCTTAGACCAGCACTGAATATCCCAGCAATGAAAAGCCCCGCAAGTCCAGGAATGTGCCCCATCGTCTGCATCACGAAGTAAGGCATCAGCATGTCGGTTGAAGAAATTTTACCGGAAGCCACAGGATCGCAGTCGCTGTAATAGGCGTACATAGCGAGGCCAGAGAACGAAGTTGACAGACCCAACCAAGTCAGTAATGGCCAATTGCCCCACATGGCCCACTGAGCTTCGCGTAAAGTCCTGGAAATAAATGAGACGAGATTATAATCTCGTGCAGAAAATTTCTATCCGGTCTCTCGTACCTCACGGTCAACAGTCTCTGGACTTGGACTTGATTGACACCGTAGAGTGTGAGGAAAGTGCAGAACCCTCCGGCCGATAAGCTCCACCAAGTGTGTCGCATCGTTGGGTCCGGAGAGAAGCTGGAATTTTTTTTTCATTTAGAATTACGATCTGAGATCGTTATATCGGTCATAGATTCTCGAGTTACGTACTTGTCGAATTCTATCCGACCTCCGTCGACAGCCAGTTGCCAAATGCCCGCGATACCACCGTCCACGTTTATCGCAGCAAATATAATGACCATGACAACAGCGAGAAGCATCAAGACACCTTGGAATACGTCTGTGACTAGGACCGCCTTGATGCCACCGACAGTCGAGTAGAAAGTGCATACGATTCCGATCAAAAGTACACTTACGTCGCCGGACAGTCCAGTCGTTGCTTCCAAGGCTAAAGCTGGAGCATAGAGTACGACTCCGGTGTAAAACACGAGCTGAATGGAGTTCGCGATGCTGGCTAGCAGTCGGGCGTAGATGCCGAACCGCAACTCGAGATACTGCGAAATTTTGGTCAAACGATGAATTTCTGATCAGTCGTGAAAGAGGGCTGGGAAAAAATCGGCAATACCTCATAGGCGCTGGTTTTCTGAAGCTTGAAAAAAACCGGTAGATAAAAGTAGAGGGATACCGGAGTGCCTAAGGTGTAGCCGAAGTAAAGCGCCAGGACTTGTGTACCGTAGTCATAATTTTCGGCGCTAACTCCCACCAGGGTTATCGCAGACATGAATGACACCATCAAGGCGAGTGATAGTGGGGCAGCGCTCATGGAACGATCGGCGGAAAAATATTCCTGTATCGTGAACGTAAGGTTTAGGTATTTGGCAATAATTTCTTTTTGCTTATTTTTCGATCGTCGCTGTGATACTTCGCAATAAATTTGACTAGAATGTAGTTTTCGCACCGTTCGGCGAAAGTGTGTATCACTATCAAAGACTCGTTGAAGTTTTTCTCGAAATTCTGCACACGAAACTTGTTTTATTGATAAATAAGTAAACCGATCTATGTAGTACGTACCTCCGTCGTTTTTTGGCGACCACCGCTGAATCTGTAGTAAACACCGATCCCTGCGCTGATGGTAAGCATCACACCGATCACCACGTAGTCGGCCCATCCTAAAGTCTCGATATCGCCGGTACTAGACTTGAGAATAATTAGGAAATTTAATAATTTCGAAAATTTGGAAGGGAGCACGAATCACTCACCATTTTTTGTTTTAGTCGTTTTTTGAAATAGATTTTTATGGCTTATTACGAGCCCCGATCTTCGGCATCGCGCACCATCCAATTTTCTATCGAACTGGTAGAATAGTAGCGATACGTACGCCTTATCAGTTTCGGGTAAATCTCCTAATCTTCGAGGTAGACTTGTGTTTATAATTCTCGAATATTGTCACTGAATTCCTGCATGATTTACCAACACGTTTACTTTCATAATCGGTTGTCAGACACGTTGAACACGTATGTACCCGATTCTCACAAGTTTATATCTACTAGTAGCTTGTTTTCGTACATCTACCTCGAGAAGTTAAGCCGCGATAGAGACTGCGTATGCTTCTGTGTTGGAAGAGAACTAATACTTGGAGTTTTCCCCACCTTTACGAGTCGATTTCTTAACCGGCGACTCCCACAACCTGGGTAAACACGGTTTACCTGTGAAACAAACAAATTCATTGCTTTAGGGTTTGAATATTTTTTTATTCTTCTACGTGCATTATCAGAGTCGCCTAGCTAGTTAAACGCTATCTGTTTTCGCGAGGCCATGGATAGAATTTTACCTATCAAACATTCAATTATTGCTACTCGCGCGAATCGTACGCGAAACTTGTTTGACCGCATATACAAAGCTGGTTTTCCATCGTTACGTAAGCAACTATAATTGATTCGTCAAAAAATTTGTTACCCAAGATTTCCCACTCGAGACTTGATCTCAGAACGGATTATTTTTTCTGATCTCTGCGGAAGAATCCGACGACTAATTTTCGGTAACGATGAGGTAAATTTTTCGCTTTACGTTTTTGATTGATCTTATTACTTTTGACGGAAAATTCGAAACGATAAAACGAGGCGTGACTATATTATCTTCTCTAAGACTCGAATGTCTACACACCTTAAGCGTTGTTAATCTTGTCTGGAACAATAATAACGATGTTATCAAAATTTTTTTCAAAGGCATTGAAACTGTTTTTCGAAACGATCTTCGCACGATTTCTCCGCCGTTATATTTGAAGGCATTACACGATTCGAAAAAAAAAAGAAAAAAAAAAAAAATATCTCTCTCTTCGTCACGAGGCTGAGAATGTTGCCTGTTCACCACAAGGCACGAAATAACATACACTGGATTAACCCTAACGGGGTTTAAAAACACGTGTAGGAAATCCGGTGAAGTTAAAAATAAATCGCGGCGCAGGTTTACGAAATATAAAAAATCGTAGGGTAATTATACTCGTCAGAATCGAGCAGGTATATACATTTCTAGAAACAGCCTTCGTTCTCTAAATCTTCGACAATTTCAATATCCAGATATTCTATAGTCTGGAATCTCGTCTGAATCGATAAAAGCAGCGGAATAATCGTGTCAAGAATTAACAGCTTATCGATCGATCGGGTATCGATAAAAATGATGACCCATATAATTGAAGTCGACGTATTATAATCGGCAAGTTGTCAGGCCAGATCGACGGGAATCGGTTGTTAAAAATATAAAAATTATATGATCCAACCGGTTGTAGCAAAAAGTGATAACAAAAAAATGTTATCTGTGTTATAACAGACCCAGATTTTTAATGAAGAGACTAAATCACGTACGAATAGCTCGAGCCTCGATTAATCAATTGAAAAACCAGGTTATTTTAATTACTGCGAAAATTTGCGTGCGGAGGATCCGGCTAAGTACTGCTTTACTAGGCAAGACGGTCATTGGAAACGTATTAATGAACTCTATGCCTCTGTGCCATGCTAGGCGGATACCTGTTTAATATTAATAGATGTTAACGAGTCCCCTATGGATCTAGGGTAGCCATTGTCAATGCATGCAAATACAGGTAAACCACGACGACGACGAAGACCGTAATTCACCAGATCACACCGCGCGTTTCTAAGAGTGTTCGAAGCCGTGATACTTATGCGAAATTTATGTAATCTGTATAATTTATAGGTGGAATTAAACGCCTTCTGTTCCTCGGTCCAAATTTCAAACTGGAAAGAAGAATTGAAAGTTTGAAGCTCTCTCGATCGCTTGATCAAATTTTGTTCCGATAAATTTATTGGTAGAGCCACGCGAGATTAACTCTATGATCATCGATCGATCGCTCGCTAGATTTATCGCTGGTAATCGTTATCGTTTAATATCGATGATAGAGGCAATGAAGATAAGAGGATGGTTACTTTCGCTATTCGATTAGCGTTAGAATTCGTTTATTTGTAATTGATCAAGCTCCAAGAAGTAAAATTCCACGCTTCTTTTCCTCTTTATAATTCTCTCTATTATTTGAAGACCGAACTCGGCAACCAGGGCCAAAAATTGACTCGTTTGTTTTTAAAACCCGAGTTTGAATACAGTTTTGGGGAAAATTTAAAGCCCCGCATCCTATGGCCTGAAAGACAAACAAACCAGCGAGAAAATTTAAACATCTGTTTATATCTAAAGTCTTGGGAGAAAACACGTCCGGGTCTAAGAGAGAAAAAATGAATATAAAATCCCCAAATTTTCTGTATCCAATTAATCGATCTTTAGACTTAGAAATCGACTCTTAGACCATTAGATAATCAACCAGGGATCGAACAATCGGTCTTTATTCACTCAACGATAGTCTACGATCTTCGAACGCGCATATTTCCTCGTGGTTATACTTCTGGCTCTCTTAAAGTTTCTCCGATTTACCTCTAGGTACAGTTCACAGTCTGCACCAGTCCAAGTCGAATCTGATATCTCGGTTTAGTAACAACTCGAGATTGTGTGTTATTATTAAGTACCACCGGACTCAGAGCGGTGTACATGCTGGGTTTGCGGCTGAAATCGGCTTGTATTCTTTGATCCTTTAAATAAATAGAAGGTAAGAAGTATAAGGTATAAGGTATAAGGTATGAGGTATTATTTTCTCATTACTCAAGTAACTTCGTACGGATAGAACCTCGGATATAAAATATGTATCTGAATTGCTAACTGCAGCGGTTTTGATAGAAATAAAATGAGATTCAGGCACACGATCGTGCGAATATAATACAGCCGTATAAGAAGTGTGCAATAATTCTGCACAGTTTGCATACATCTCACATAGTTTCATTACTCGTATGCAGATATCACAACGTTGTTGCTGTTTAAAGACACGCGCGAAAGATACCGAATAACAAATTCGATATGTATATACGATGTAGAGAAATTTTTCAACCACTTTGCAAAAAATTCGTCTTTGCTTGTTATAAGATGAGATTGGTTTTGAATTATGACTGTTAAAACTCGTCGGTATGAAAAATAGTATATTATTTATTACTCCAAACGGATTACACCTATCTAGTTAGAGATAAGAATCATCGCGTTCGTTACCCGCATCTTCACATAGCGGTATTGGTCCATTTTAGTTACCTAGCTATACAGGAGAGAGCTCTCGATATAGTATATATTTCTTTGCAAAGTCATGGAACGGAGACAAAAAAAAAAGAAAAAAAAAAAAAAAAAATGGAGCAAAGATACTAGGACAACGTCGACTAGGTCTTTAAGATTCTGCTGTCTAGATGCCGGGGGTCATGTGATATGGCGTAGGTGAGAACACGCATTATCGTCGATAAGCCAATGAGATAGGCGTATGAATAATGTCCAGATCGTATCTAATAAAACCCCCTATACAAAGAGCGCCCGCAATCTCGGTATCTATTTGTTTTTTTTTTTTTTTGTTTTATTCTATTTTATTTTTTATGTACGGATGGTACGTGTATGTATACGTACCGCAGAGAGAAAGAGAGACCTATATATGCATCCGCGATGTAATACCATTCTTCTTTATCTATTTCCATTTATCTTTATCCCATCTCTAATTAGTCTCATTTATTTATTGAATGCCGTTTACATTCGTCGATTATCTATATATATATATACATATATACATGTATATATGTACTCGTTGAACATGATTTGTATACCGATGGGAGAACTGATTTTTAGAGAAAAGGAAAAAGGTGGGTAAATCACGTCGAGTTTTGTTCAGAAATGAGATGGAATAGTTTGGAATTGAGGATAGGGAGGAATTCGTGAGGTAAGGGGCTTTTTCGAAATTCTAAAGCTTTCTTCCGACGTTGGAAAATAATTAAGTGATTTTATCCAGGGGCGTTTATTCGATACTATATATATATATATATATAAGTATAGTTATCCCGGTAATGAAATTCATTTTGGACACGCGTCTTCATAGTTCTCGAACAAATTGAAATTTAGTTTTTGTTTCTTTTTTTGTTTCAAGGTGCGCTTGTACGTAACCCCTTCGAAAAAGGCAATAAAAGAATGATAATAAAAATGGAAGAGAAAAAAAAAAAATGATGTTAATACGAAGTATATATCTCGTACCAGTCTCTAGTCTGTAGAGCAAACGAAAACCTGTGATATTTATATGGTGTGTTAGGAGGAGGCAGCTGGAATTATGACGTTTCTTGGTAAGCCATAAGTCCTGGTACACATATATCTATATGCATGTAGTACATATACATGTGAAACCACGTGCAGGTCGATGTCATTTAGTTTTATGACCGTTGTGCCGGTCCTCAACATCTTATACACCTACCGGTGCACTCGGCTAAAAGAATAAGGCGAAGGCGTTACTTAAACGTGAGCCAAGATTCAGAGATTTTTTTTTTTTTTTTTTTTTTTTCATTTTTTGGTCAGCGGAGGGTCAGAAATTTCTTATTTTATTTTATTTTTTCAAATTTCTTTCATCATTTTTTCGAGTCCCCTTTCGATTTTTTCCGACCGTCGTTTTTCTTACGGATTTAATAATTCCGTTTTCTCTTCTTTTTTTTTTCAACAAAACTCCAACGTTTCCGTACGCGTGAGAAGATCGATGTATTACAATAATTATAAGAACTATCGTATCGCGTTGCTTATCAAATTCTTCTTTTTTTTTTTTTTCTTGTTTTTTTTTTCCCCCTCGGCGCCGAGATAGCAACTTCTCGAATCAATTGGACTGGATATTCTTCATCGTCCCTGTGCGAGCAAGAAATATATTATTATTTTCCACCCTTTTTTTTTTTTTTCTATCTGGGTAAAGCGCGATGTATGAGTGCTTTGACAATCAATGTTCTCGTACGACGGAGTACCGTGTATGGAGCGAGCAAGGAGATGAGTTCGTTCGGCTGTCCTTTAGTTCTTTGGTTATTTTCTTTATTATCTTCGTTCTTCTCGTTCTTGTGGTGAAATGAAAGAAGAAGAAACGAAACGAAGAAAGTAAAGAAGAAGACAAAAAAAAAAAAAAAACTAAATAAAATGCCCGAAAGAAAAAAGACGTATAAAGAATGAATCAAGTACGACGCTTATCTTGAAATGGAGCGTGTGTATACATATATATATATATATATATATATATACTGTATGTATAGACCCGTTTCAAGTGACTTTGAATGATCGCCAAGCGTTTGTATAAATGCAACTGTGTTCACACGTGAGTCATTACCGATGCATTTATATTATATATTTTATATGCGGCAAATGAAAATATATTTATGAATAAAAAAGAAATATACACGCATAGTGTATCAGGGGTTTGAGATATTTATCGAATTTCAAATTACAATGAGGATTCGGGGGGGTGGGTACAACGAGAAGAAGTTTTGATAAGAAGGAAGGAAGGAAGGAAGGAAAAAAAAAAGAATAATGATAAAAAATTGGTAGATCGTAATCCGTCTAGAGGTGTTATACATTAATCGGCTTATAAATCATTTACGATTCGAACGATAACGAGCTTTGTATACAAATAGATATGGGGAAGAGAATAAAAGAGAAAAAAATAAAATTAACTTAGGTATCTGTGTATTATATTATACTGATTGGTAATCTCTTTGTTAATTCGTGACGAAAACATGCCACGTAACAAATGATTTGAAAAACATTATAATACATTATTATTTAGTTTCAGAATCTCTAGCCCAGAGCTTATTTATATATATATATATATATATATATATATATATATATATATATGTATATTTATACGGCATATATCTCTATTATAATACGCATAGTATCCGAGCGTGCTTTGCGTGCGTTGTTGAAAGTAGGTAATGTATGTAAACTAGCCGAATATCTTTTTACCTTCAAACGGAATAAATTACCATTGGAAAACAAAGCGAGAGATTTGTACACGCCGTAACATAGATATACATAGTATATATGGTATGAACGTGCGGGGGCGAAAATGAAAAAATAAAATAAATAAATAAAAAAAAAGGATGTTTGAAAAATGTCTCACGAAATGAAGATTTCGGCTTTTTTTTTTCTTCTTTTTTTATCTCAAAGGCTGGCGAGCTGCGATTCATAGTCGTGGGAGAATAGTGCTTTTGCATCAATCGCGAAATCGTGTTTCATGTATATATATATATATATATATGCTAAATAGATATGCACAGGTTCCTTTTAGCTCGATGGCTAAAGCTCAGACATCTCGAGTGTAATGCGCTGCAGGCATAGCTCCCACAAAGAGAAGTCTGTCCCGATGAATTCTCGCGAAATAAAAACGAGAGAAGAACAGAAAAGAAATATATGAAAATAAGTGAAAAAGGAATTCACCAAAAGCAAAGAGAGAAAGAGAGAGAGAGAGAGAGAGAGAGAGAGGGAGAGAGAGAGAGAAATAACAAAAAGTGCTTTTGCGAACGTTGAGCAAACGCATGCTCTCTTCGGTCTTGGAATCACTTGAACCCATTGAAAAGCTTATTGAACTAACTCAAGTAGGTTTACGTGGAGATAGTCTATTTTTATTCTTCTCATTCCCGTTATTATTATTATTATTATTATTATTATTATTATAATCGTTAATTTCTCTACAACTAATTTTCTCGCCTTTTAATTATATACGTATGTAAATACAAAGAAATTTCTTCAATAAACAAATCGAAAGGGGCGATTATAATCACTTGAATAATTGTCCTTGCCGATGTTCAACGTGCTACCACGAGAGTAAATATATAAATATATATTCATAAATCTTAATAAATTACTCCTAATCAGTTTAATTTATCGTAAGTTATAATTAATAAGGAAATATTATACACATGTCGAATAGTAGACAGCGGCCACAGTCTATCTTTTGTACATATATGTACACATATGTGTAATATATATATATATATATATATATATGCCTCTCTTCGACTGTACTTCTCCATTACTCGGTGACTGAATGCGTTTATGGTGCAGCTGTGAGCTCTGTGCTCGTTGCTGTAGGGATATAGGGAAAGAAATTGGGTTAATTATACTAATGCTGAGATATCTGTAGATACACATACGTATATTACTGGTACTAATAAACCGTTGTCGTAATGCAATGGAAATCGTATATGTATGTATACATACATACATACAGTTGTACGGTTTATATACAACTGTGAACACAGAGATACCATGTTATATTAGTAATCCACTGACGAACTGTCTTTTACTCATTAAATATCTATGGCTAAGCTATTTAACGCGATACGTATGCGCATTTCGGAATTTAAAATAACTCCGACTTAAAGAGATTCCCTTCAACTATCCGAGATACCAGCACGTATATCAATTGCTTCATCGAGCATCGAATCCACCGGACATATACATATAACAGGATATATTAATATTCCGAATGCTTCGGAACCGTCAAAAGGACCGCTCGATAAAAAAAATGATCTTCTGATTTATAAAGAAAAGTTAGGAAATACCACGTACAAAAAAAAAAAAGACCTCGATTCTTCCAATGGGGAAGAAAAAAATAAACGGATACGTGATTGCGGGGGGTCATTTCTACGATAAATTATCATCAATTTAAACGAGTCACCTCAGTTCACTGTATAATAATTATATTATATATAATATGTATAGGAGGAGTTGGTGGGTATAATTTATGGCCTCGAATAAAAGAAAGATCAATTAGCTGATGGACGGACGGGGCTCTTTGTCGTCAAGATTTCATTTCTATTCATGTGCTAAGGATGAAGGGTTTGTTGTAAATACTAGCGTGGAGTTCGATGACCGGAGACCAACGAGATATACAGAATTTAACCGTCACCTAAGAACTTACCTGGGACTCGAAATATCACCATATTATACAATTTTCGTTTTTTTTTTTGTTTTTTTTTTTATGTAAAAGTCTTAGATCAAATTTTGAAATGGCGAATAATTTCTTATTTGAAAACGAACATCTGACAATGATTCCCACGAAATGGTATAGGAAGAAAAATTTCGGTATAAAAAGCGACTGTTTATTTATTTTTTTATTCTTTTTTTTAAACAAAAGTTACGATCGTACGGAATCACCGTTCGAAATTTTTTAAACCCTCCTAGTTCGTTAGTGATACCGCGGCGTTGACTCGATGGCATACGTGATTACATCTCGTTTCCTAAAATCGGATAATAACATGTTTAGCTATAAATAAAAATGATAATGTCATTGCGTAACGCGGAGCTAGCCGGCGAAGCGATTTGCATATCGTTCGTGCACCGCGTATGAAGTTTCTCTTCAAATCGTTACGATTAACTGTACTCGGTGCAAGCATATACATACGCGTACGTGTGTCGATAGAAATACGGCTTTCAAACTTGCACAACTTTTTACCGCGCTTAACCAGCGCTCTGTAATTACCAACGGCGGGGATGGTCGCTCCCTACATACATCTCAGCCCCAAAAAGGACAAAAACTGACTTACCGACTGAGGTCTGAGATCGAAAATCTGTTTCGAATATCGAAAAGCCCGAAAAAAAATTCTTTAATCTATTTTTTGCCTGTTTCAGAGCGAATTCGAACCTCAATGTCACGTTTTTCGTACAAAACAACTCCGCAAGTCTCGACCCTGTCATCTATGCCATCAGCCGGTCATCAAGCAGGCTTCTTGCTGCAGAGGTAAGCCACTCACTGTCATTTATCGATCATTAAAGAAAATTTTCCGCGGGTTAAAATCGTTTCTTTAAATATGTATCATATTCTTTTAATTTTTATTCTCGTAAACCGCGTATGATCGCAGTGTCGATGTATTATTATATTTAGCTAAAACCGCGTCACCTCGCTCTCATACATCGTTGAATAAATAAACTTTTTCCGTTCTTTTGTTCCAGTATGCAAATACACCTGTCACAAGGCTTGCGAAGACAAGGTAAGCGATATAACGGAAATTAATGATCCATTTCTAACAATGAATTATGCGTAATGGATAAAAATAGACGACACGATTCATCCGGGTTAATATTCACTCTGTACTCAAATAATTCGGCTATTAACGTGCCTGGGATGACGAGGAGAAAGGTGGGAAGGATCTCCCATGTTGGAATAAAAATAAAAAATAATAATCAGAGCGTGAAAACACGATCGTAAGATCTTCCATTGATACAAAGCACGATAATGAAATTTGAATAGCTTAGCGTACATCGACGGTTCTAACAACGCCGAATAGTTTCTCTTTCGTTATATTTCACAATCTAACAAATATACACTATAAATAAAAGATGATCTTTATTTTTTCATCGACTCACAGGCATCGGTGTATGCCACCGGATCAAACCACACCTTCATTTGAATTCCAATCATTATTTCTTTCACTCAATCTTATTACACATCCCATCCTATTGTTTCATTCAACCGTTACACTCCATGAGGGACCACAGGGAACCCGGTGTTTCATGTTTCGGGGCGTTACTATCAGTTACACGAGCCTCTGTTTATGAATTATTATACACGTGTATATATCTCTTCATTCTCCTTTTTTCTTTCATTATTCATCTTTTTTCCAAATACCAAAATTTGTCCTTCGCATCAATGGCAGACCGACTTATTTACTCAGCTTCTCGCATACTCGGCGAAAACTTTGAAAAGAAAAAAAATAAATTAAACAGAAAAAGAGAAAGAAGACTGATGATGTCACGAGTTCAAGGCGACATCGAGTCAACTCGTCTAACGATTTCGAATAAAAGTCTCGACATATTTCGTCCGTAGCGAACGTCGATAATATTGGACAGAAGATCTGAAAAGCTGTGAATTTCATTTCGACAATTTTACTTGTCAAATTTCATATTTTTTATGCCTCGATTCGTTTCAAACGATGAACTAAAAGATCGCTGGTAATTGTTTAAGGCCGGAATTAATGATCTTTAGAGAGCAGAAGCTGCGCGAGCGTGTACTTAACGAGTTTAATTGCATTCGCGAATGATACTCGACGAGTCAGTTGATCCGGTAAAATAACTTGCTCCTCGACGGCCTTCTCGTCATCCTGGCAATCCAAGGACACAAGACTCTGCCCCGTGTCTCGACCGGTGAGTGAACCCACGCCGTATTTGTATCCTCCTGTTTCAGGAACGTGAAGAGTTTCAATTTTTTTCGCCCGCGTCTGTAGATTTCATTTAAGTTTCTTTTTCCATTTCCATTTCTTTATCGTTTTTTTTTTTTTTCTTTATTTCTTTATTTTTTTCTTTTGTTTTTCGAATTCGTTTTTGAAGAATAAAATCAATGTCGCGTATCGTTTATCCCCGACGTTATAACAGTTACCCATTTTTTTACTTCCGGATCGAATTAATTTATCTCTCGAATTAATTTATCTCTAGTCTAGTTTACTCTTTGCGCTCTATATACAATTTCTTCGTAAAGTAACGTATGTATACGTACCGGGTGCCCGGTGGCAGACCTGAAGAGGATGAAATCTGACATGTCCTTGTTACTCACCCCTTATGGTAAAGGGAACTGGTATTACGCGGTATAAAGTGTAAACCTTATCGCGTTACCATATCGAGGCTGCAATACTGCATCCAGCCTCTCCTTACTTCCAGGATTCTGGGCATATAAACATTCAGCAAGAACCGGAACGACCTCTCTCACGTAACCAGGTGCGTGTCGGGTTAGGTACCTACCGGTCAATCGAAGCGGCCCTACGATGTCGAGGTCCGGCTCGTCTTCGTCATCGTAGAAAATTGACCAGAGATTATTTTCCTTTTGTTCCGTTTGTTCGCGTTTTTTTTTTTTTTTTTTTTGGTTTCTTGTTCTTTTTTTATTTTTCTTTTTCTTTTTTCTGTTTAATCTCTCTTTCTTCCCTTATCCGTTAATTTCTCACGTTGGTTTTCTTCTTTTCTTTTCTTTTCTTTGTTTTTTTTTCGGTATTCTCCTAATTCCGCATAAAACACCGTACATCGGAGTCGTTCGGAGGTCTATACCTAGGGGTCTAGCTCACTGAGTGAGTCTGACAAAGCGGCTGTTCGTTCGTCGTATGTACTTCAGTTCGTCTCGCGCGTTCGGACGCGAAACACCTTTATGGTCTTATCGTACCGATATATGTTATTGTTGTTATATATAGATATATAGATATATATATATATATATACTATATACTCCCGCAAATGTTCGCGACTCGTGCGAATACGGGTATTTTTTTACGATGTCGAATTAACCGGTCGACCAGATAAAGTACTAGACCGGTTCGAAAAACGGGAGGAATGAAATTTTCCGGAGTACGTGAAACCCTCGGTAATTCGCATCAAGATCGAAAATCAAAATGAGAAAAAAATTATACACGTGTATTAAAATGAAGTTCCGATAAGCGAAAGATTTCGAATTGTGAAGTTCTACGGTTTTTGGTTTCATAGAAAATATTGTGTTCATATACGATTCATTTTTTTTTTTAATTTTTTCATCTTCGCTCTTCGACGAATTCATACGAAAGTGTCGCTCGTTGGTTATTATGGAATACTGTAGGAGTTGAATGAAAAATGAATGTCCACAACGGCATTAGTTACAAGGTAAAATCGCCTTGACTATAATCTTAAAGACAAATTATAAGGAGAAGAAGAAAGAGGAAAGATATATGAAAACAAAAAAGGAAGAGACGATTTTTTTTTTTTTTCTCTTGATCATGAATTTATCCGATCCAGTTAACAAGAAATTGTTATTTGTTTGATGTAAATATGTCGGAGAAATTTCTTCCATTTCGAAAATTCAGCAAAAAAAATTTTTATTTACTTCCTTCTTCTGTTTCCTTTTTTTTTTTTCTGCTTTTTTTTCTTCTTTAAACTAATGTACGTCTGAGTTTAGGTGAGGTTTGTGTACGAGAGTTTCTTGATAAGGGACTTTTACATGATAAGATAACGGTATGGCAGGTGTATATACGTAACATGCAGATATAATACGTATCGCTCGTATACAAGTTCTGAAAATATAATTTTAGCATTCGTCGAGGTTGTAGAATGACGGTTATAAAATATTTATCAATTCGCAAGTATATAATATACTTTTCGTCGTTGTGAAAAAAATTCGAAAAAAATAACTCGGAACTTATATATATTCTATTCGATCGGATATTACCGTCTATATCTTTACGATTTTGACCTGGGAATAAAATCTTCCTTTACGTAAACGGAGGATGAAATAAGAAATGAATAAAAAATAAATGATAAGTGCGGGGCGGGAAGATGAATTAAAAAGTCGTCAAGCTGTAAAGAGATACTTTGGTCCAGGGGCCCAATACATATATCGGTATAATAACTGCGTACATAAGATACCGAAAAACTTTTAACTAGGTATATAGGTATACGTATATATATATATATATATATATATATGTAATATATGTATATTTAAAAGATGAGATGAGTATATCCTTCTAAGAACAGGTATATCTTTGTAAATGTATCCGTCTATGTACGTAAATACTTTGGTGATTTTTATTGCTTGTGCTACACGTGTAACTCTTGCGAGAAGGCCTCGTATTTATACCTTAAAGAATCTCTTCCGATGACGTAATAAACGCGATGTATATATGTATATGTACACATGTAGTAGATAATATATAGTCTTGTGCAGACTTTCAAAACAGCGAAACTTATTCGGTGTACGATTTTTGCTCCTCGATACAGCAACCCGAATGATAATTTCGTTACGCAAAACTCGTTCGCGGTTTGGTTCTATTCCGATTCCTATATGCGACAGAAATTGTAAAAAATAAATAAAAATAAAAAAAAAAAAGGAAAAATCATTCCTTTCTTTGCTTTTGTTTTTCCTCAATTTTTTTTTTTTTTTGTTTTTTTTTTTTTGTTGTTTAGTGAAATTGGAATAGGCGCGGCCGTGAGAAAAGTCAAGATATAAAATTCTACTTACCTATATTCCTCCAGGTAGCCTGCACGCAACTGAAAATTAGTTATCACGCTAATGAATGAACATCGATGTTCGAAGAGACCATGTATATCTATCTATATCTGTATATATAGATATACGTATATATACATAGCGTTTTATCGATTTAATACTAAAGTTCAAGGATGTTTAATGCTGTAGCTCGTTAAACGAAGCATATAGCAAAGTAATAATAACTATAACGTGTAGGTTTTCGTATAATGCGTATATATGTAGTATTTTATTTATCAATTTATATATCAATTCATATAATAAACGAAGGAACATTCACACTATGTATGAAAAATCAAGAAACTCATATATGTAGTCCGAAAAGGATATACATATATATTATATATATATATATATATATATACATATATATATATATATATATACATAAGAACTGATTGTTAAACTCAAATAAAGGTGGAGCTATGGTGTATTAACAACGTCTGCATATGCAGTAAGTCTTAGCGTGTGAACTTAGCTTAAGAATAAACAAACTTAAATATATATATATATATATATATATATATATAATACACGCATATTTATTCCCTCAACTAACTACGAGTGATTCTTCTTCCTCTTATAATCTCAATCATGGCAGTCATATAGCTATATATATATATATATATTTGCGTTGTATACATTTGGGTGATGAAAAATAACCGCCGGAGACTAACAATTATTATTTTATACATACATAAATATATATATATATATACACATGTACACACATAAGCCTCGATGATTGGTACAGGGCACTAAATTGTTTTGTTGGTTAGTTAGTTGATTGGTCACGTACCTACCCCATGATTGGTCCTTTGCTGATATACTATAATATAATTCTCTATACATTGCAGGGCAAATCGTTTCTGAATAATTTTAAGTATCGTATTGGCTCGATGAATATAAACGGATGAAAATTAAAACCGTAATACATCTGTTGAAAGACGATTTATTTATTTTTTTTTAACAATTTCATTTTTGATCGCCATTTTTGGGAACTCATGAAAATCGCGGAGAAACTTGCCCCCCGGTAAACTATACCGGCTTAGTATACCTACGGGATATGAGAAGAATAAGAATAAGAGACGTCGTGGGCGTTCAGGGCGAAATTCCTCCTCTCTTCGTGCTCACTATTCCCCAGTCAGTGTTATTACAGTGACTCATGAACCAGACTCGAATCCAGTCAAAGAGTAAAAATAATCGGTTTTTAAATACGGGAAATAGGGAAGGGATAAACCTTTTTATTTTCATAAATAATCACACATCTTCGTTCTTTGTGATATCGAGTCAATCATTTACTGATTCACCTCGCTTCAATTAATATCAAACGAAATGTCAATCATTCGATTTCCGAATCGGTTAATAAATCGACGATTAACGTGCGAAGTATCGCGTGCTCCGAAATGCAGATAGAAAGAGATAGAGAGAGAAAGAGAGAAAGAGAGTTTTCCACCGGTCTGAACTCACCGTGATATAATAACGTAAGTTGACACCTCGTCTTGCTATGAGACAGGACTCTTTCACCACTGGAAACTCGCACGAGTCGACGACTCGACTTAACTGTGCTTACAAGCTTGACGAAACTTTGATGAAAGAGATAAAGTTTGTCCGCTGTGTCTTCTGTCCAGTGAATAGAATAAGAAGGAAAGCGAAAGAAATAAGAAAATTTTTCGTAAAAAGGTTTCTACCTATCTACCACAAAACTCGGAAGTACTGCCTGCGGACTTGGTATACAGAATTCTTTCGAGCCAGTTATCGTTTTCGGAAGTGGAATTTTTTGAAATTTTTTGAACGGTAATTACAGCTCCTCATCTCTTAGTCGTATAGATCGAAGGACACATGTGTAGGCATAATACCTGTAGAAAAATAAGCGAGTTCCTAGAATAAGAGATGTCGATTAAGAAATCTTAATGGGTCGTTGTTCCCGGTGGAGAGGGAAGGTTAGTTTATTAATTATTATTGATCTTTTGTTTGCTTTCTGATCGCCACGGGCCGCGCATTCCTCTCGTTGATTGTAACGCTCGTTGTAAAACTTGTCCTTTTTTTGATCCCCTTATTCGGGTGTAAAAAAAAAAATTAAACGATCAGTATTTCTTTTCCGAAACTTTCAGCGAACGAGTAATAATGAATGGGGCGAGTTCTCTCTTATCTTCTCATAGTATACTACTACGAGATGTGTTTCGGTATTTACTCTTCCGGATAACGAATATCGATAACGAGACAAACGTCAGTGCATAATATCGCGCTGTTATTAATTCGCGATTCCAAGCTCAGAAATTTGGAATTTTGAATTTAGAATTTAGCCACGATAGTTACTAAGCAGTAGTAGCAGCCAGCCACTCTCATTCATTATTCATCGCTCGTCTAAACGGCCTAGCCGAAGCCTGAAGGTCTCAAACGTAATTGAGAATGACGTGATTCCTCGGTGTATAATAGTTGTATATATACAATTCCTCCGTGTATATCATAACGTACGAATTCCACTTTCCGAATATTACGACTAACTGTAGCCGCTTGTTTGACAACCTAAAAGCAAATGGTTCTGGCCCGGTGCCACATCGGATAGTCGATCTCAAAGACGAAAGGCTTTTAATCAAGCTAGAAAATAGCTCAGAACATTTCAACCTTCGAACATTCATTTATTTATTTATTTATTTATTTATTTTCATTTATAAATAAGTTTGTTCGTTGAAAAATACTTTCGCGTCGTCGCGTAAACTCGCCTAGCTTTTCCTCTTTATCCGTATGTCGTAAACCGATTTAACGACTGTTACAATGCCGCTGCGTAAGTGTGTATAGATAAAAACCCGTAGTATCTATCATCGTCCAGTATAGTTACTTGTGTCAAGATATCGGTGCACTTAAATAAGAACTCTATTTCATAACTGGGTCAGCACGGAGTTGTTTTGTCAAATACATACCATTATCGATCCATCCGTTTATCTCTTCCGGAAATATATATACACAATATAAACCAATAATCGAATCGAAATTCGATTTTCCGAGCTAAGAAACAAAAATCGAACGCTCGAAAATTATTTTTTTTCTTTCTTTCTTTAACGTTTCATTCTGAAATCGTTATATAATAAAAAATAAGAAAAAAAAAAGAGCTTGTATAACTCTGAGTGCGTGTGAATCGTGTTTATGTAAATTCCGTTCATTGTGTCTTGAATTATACCTTGAAATACGTAACGCGACATCATCGCTAAGATATCTCTTCGGGCGATAAGAATGCGAATGAATTTCGCATTGTAATACCTCCGATCGGCTTCTATATGCTCCGGCAATAACGCGTTACGCGTATTATTTATATCGAACCTACCTACCTACCTACCTACCTACATCTCTACGCCACATGTAATTCATATATAGAGCAATGCTGATGCTGCTAGTACCAGCGGAGATGAAATTAGTCGCGCAAGAGCTGCGGCTTAGCTTAGCTCTTGCGGGTTTTACGTTGAGGACTCTCCCTTGGTACCGAGAGCTAAAGTTGTTGCTGGTTGTGTTGCCGCCGGTTCCCCCGCGGTCTCCCCCTTATCCAACACACGCGTTAATGCACATACACGTTTATAAATCGACGCCCAACACTCTTATACGTCTACTACAGGCTCTCAACTCTCAATAATCTACTCTACAGCTCAGTCCGCAGTGTCAACTCTGATCAGTCGCGTACCAGAGCCTCTGTCATTTGATCGTTTCGCGTATAGCGTACAACCAGCTCGTATTATAATACCGCATATTGTTTAACGGTTAATTAGACTGTTCTCGCTCGATATCTGCTTCGATTTTCGCGCATGAAAAAAAAAATCGTGGGACTGAATCGGTTCAAGTTTTGAAAAAAAAAAAACAGCATAAAAATTAGGATCAAAAAAATCGACATCGCCGATCATTTTCTCTCTCCCCGATTCTCCTCGTATTTCTTATCTAATCTGGCATCGGATTGTTTCTGATCTATGATCTGGTTATAATCTTTGGCCGATAATTTTCTCGTCCATTCGGTATTTCCGGAGGTAATAACTCTCGACGTATAATTTTGATTATAAATCTAAAAGATTTATTTATTTTGTTTACTTTTTATTATTTTGCTACACGTATATACCAGCTTCGCACTCTCTCCGGTTTGCCGACTTTTACTGTAAGCTGCAAGAAATATACGTGGGTGTCATAACCAGTTATGATGAAAAGTTGCATTGGGACGCCGTTGCTGTTTTATGAAGGCAATGAATGAAGGGAAATAATAACGACTTTGAAATAAAGTATATATGTATATATATATATATATATATAATCGATTGATCGATCGATTTCTTGTTAGTTTCCTTTTCTCTTCTTTTTGCGAATAATTATTAACAAATTGTTAAAGTAGCTGGAAGAATAATCGTCGTTTATAAAAAAATGCGGCGCCATTTAGCGACCTTCGAGCGATCGTTCGGCTGCGCGAGTTCCTATAAATAGGTTATTCTCTCAAAAAGCCGGGTAGTCCTGTAGACAACAAGTGAAAAAGGTCAGAGAGAACGATTTCTATTTTACTCCAGCTATATACGTCGTCGCGTTTTTTTTTTTTTTTTTTAGATTTTTTTAATTTTTTCAAATTCTTTATACCGGAAGTAAAATTTCTGTAGACGTAAATGCGGCTGCTTGGATTATTGTTAAGATGAGAAACAAATCCCGAAATAACAAAGGATCAGCAGATATAGACGATCAGCTTTTCGACGAGGTAAATCTGACACAACGGATACGATAGTAATTAAGAAAAAATAAAAAAATTTTGTCAAATACAATATGCGCAGTATAGGTGTACAGTGATCGAAATTTAAAATTCGATTCATTCGAGATAAGGATACGTCAAGATAAAAGCCTAGTAAATAAAGTGGTTATAGATATAAATCGCTGGTTGATTAGACTGCAGTTCTTCAAACGCTTATTTATCTATTTATTTATTTATTTATTTATTTATTTATTTATTTATCTAGATCGTAATTATATCTTTTTTTCTCATTTTCAGGGAGCGAGGTTCAGGGATACTTCGCAACAAATTCACAAACAATGGCAAGCCGATCCAGCCCGAGCTTTTCCTACCGTTGGTAGTCCAGGGGATGCTTCTGGAGGCATTAATTCGACGGAGAATTCTACCGCAGCTACAACACCGAGTCCTAGTCCCACGAATAGCCAGCAAAATTCGGTGAGATAATTTAGAAAAATTTATACGTCCGCGAGTAGACACACCCCAGTAGCGTGGTTGTATGTTAGAGGCGGCAAGCCTATATAGGTAGAACGATCGCAAAATCTCGATTCATTTAGAACGAAGTTGATAATTGGAGATAAGAAACGATGGTAATTAAGATACAGACTCCGTATGGGGAGTAAAAAATCCAATTATTACGTCTCTTGTCCTTCTGCCGAGCTCCTCTATTCCGTTGGTCGTATAACGATAATTAGAAAGACGTCGCAGAAAACGAGGAGAAAAAAAAAATATATATATATATACATATATATCCTACACTCGTTAAAACTATACAGTAAAAGGTAATTAGATTCATCGAGCAGCTATACACACGATGCTCTCAAAAAAAAAAAAGACTACGAATATTAACGATTTTTTCACACAGCTTTCTATTTTTTTTTTTTTTTTTTGATTGATCGAAAGAATCTATTCGATAGAGAAATGAGAAAAGTGGATATCAGGAAACGACGAAATTGAACTATTTTCGAATTTCTTAGGTGGCTGAACAGCCCCTCGTCTTATTTGATATACGTACCCACCTTATACCAGTAGTTTTCAGTTTTTACGGGTGGTCTTAGAGTTCATAGGTTCTATGGGCCGAGTTTAGCCATGTTTTTTTTTTTTTTTTTTTTTTTTTTTTTCTTTCTTACACCGGAGAAAATAAACACATATCTTATTCCTTTTTCTCTAGTTTCATCCGTCTTTTACAACCCCGGCATCTTTCCCCGGATATAAGTCGAGATTTTCCTTCAAACCGGACCACCCCGTCCTCCTCTTTCCATCTTCCCTCATAACCGTCGAGAAGAGTTTTTATGTACCTACCTACGTCCATGTCGTAAACATGTTAATCCAAAAATCTCATCTTCTTTAGTCACGGTACGCGTCTTCGAGCTTTACTTAAACACTGCGTCTATCTGCCTACATACTTTTTCCAAATTCACGTACCTACACATCTACCTATGTACTACACCTATCGCTTCTCTCTTGCCACAAACAAGCTATCCGAAAAGCCTGAACAATTTGAAACGGAAAGAAAAAAAGAAAATTAAAAAAAAAGTACCATCCCATTTAAACAAACACGGTTCTTTAAACTTGTTTGGAAAAATTAACACTGATTTTTTTTTCCTTTTTTTCTTTCTTTTTTTATTTTCGGGTAAAATAATTTTACTTCCGTACATATACCATCGAGCCAACGAAAGTAAAGGCAAGGGAACGGAACTCTTTCTTCGCCACTTAAGTGTCTTCGCGAAGGCACGTGCCACGAACATCTGGTTTAAACCCTAGGGAGTTTTACAGGTCCTTGTATTTCGGTATAACTGTATATTTATATATATTTATATACATATGTATATATGTAAGGTACAACCAGCTGTCGATGGAGTAAGGAAAGCATCCGAAATGTATTTAGGGTGGGTTGGAAATTTTTTGGAAAACTTTATACGGGGAATGGAAATAAAGGGGTGTATAGTGTATACATATAAATATGTGCCTGAGGGAGCAGAGCTTTTGGTCAAAGTAAGAAATGCTCCGGGGTTAAAGGGCGCGAGGAACTTTAAGGATATAAGATTACTTTTTCGGGACGGGGGAACTCCGAGGGTGGCTCAACCCCTAGTACGGTAATTTGTCAATATTTATCTAACTAAAAGTCGCGACACGCGACGACCCGGATAATATCTTTGAGGGAAAAAGTTCCGTAGGTGAGAGACACAGGGTGAAAGAAAGAAAGTGGAGGAAATTGGGAAATCGATATTTTCCTGAAATCGGGTCGAAAAATTAGATCGTAATTCGAAACCGGAATTGAATAGCGATCGTCGTGACCCATAACTGAAATAAAGTGACACCGGGAGAGCGTGTAAAGGAAGTAAACCGCGTGCAAGGGTTGGGCTCTCACAGGGTTGGGCTTATGTTCAATTTCTTAGACACGAATCCGACACCCAGCACCCTCAGCCTGAATCTTACCAAAGGTTAACTAAACCAGAACTAAATTTAAACAGATTTACGTCCATGTTTGTTGATCGATGATTCAGGGTCGTGGTTCGTTATGGTCCATGAAAGAATCGCGTTCTTCTAGATCACATCGTGTTTTAGAAATTCGATGATTTCTGAGATTTCTCAACCCCCGATACTCTATAAAACAAATTTGGAGAATTTTATCGACCCGACTGTGTCGATTTCGATTCAATACTTATATTCCACCGAATGCAGAATTCTACTTCCCATAGTTTCGGATTATTTCTGGTTTTTTTTTTTTTTGTTTTTTGTTTTTTTTTCATCAAAAGAAAACCAGCCGCAATTAGAAGGTGAATAATCTAACTAAGAAAAAAACGGGACGTGATGCAAATTTCTTTGACTAATTACAGGAAGGGTGCTGGAAGCTAGCATGAAGTAGCTATATACATACTACTAGACGAAACTAAAAGGGCTTGAAACTGTCGTCTCAAAGTTGAAGTAGCATTTTTATTTTTTCTCCTTTTCTATTCTGTCCATTCCATTTTCTTCTAATTTTCAAAAATTATACATCGCTTTTTTTAAACGTAAGATCGCTAATTTTAATCTTCCATGACGTACGGGTGTAATGTCGATTATTTTTATTATTTATCGGTACGATTAAGCGTATACGTAGCTGTAATATAGCGGGTGGTATACAGTATACACATACACACACACACACACACATATATATAGATGCGTCGCGCATGCGTAGCTTTTAACTCGAGATTCTCGCTACGCCCGGCCTCCGAAGTAGCGTTTTGAACTCTGCCCTCTCTGTCAGTCTTTCTGCGGCACTCTCCACATCCGCGGTTAGGTTAGATACCACATATATGCCCACATATTTATATACATATATATATATGTATGTATAAAATTTATATATATATATATATATATATATATAATTATAGATGTATAGATGAAAAAAAATGTGTAAAAACGGAGAGCCGATCGTGAGAGAAAAAAAGAAAAAAGAATGTCTTAGTTTCGAGTGAAATCGCGGTGAATGGGCGAAATAAATTCGATATAAAAAAGAAAAAAAGAAAAAAGAAAAAAGAAAACAGAATAATACCATATTATCCAGCTGCTCAACAGCAGCCGGGATAAAGAAGATATGATGTCAACTGTACAGTGTGACGAGCGATTTTATAATCCGTATTGCAGATATTCGGTGAGTCATTGTTTTCGCCGAGTAGACGAGGTATTACCTATCATATTATATGTTATAGTAGTCGTTACAGAGAATGTTGATCGGAGATTATTTGGACGTTCGATAGATTGTTGTTGTGTTTATTGAAAAATTACCGAGACGTTTGTCCCTTGCGAATCGTTAAATAAATTGAAAATAAAAATAAAAATAAAAAATAAGATCGAAATAAGGTATCGCGCGCGAGTTTCGGAATCGTTCTTCTGTGATATACGCGCGGCTTACGTAGGTATGTGTACGTACGTACGTCTCTGTATCGGATAGAAAATTTCAATGATCTTGAGTCAGGATCTATTCTCGTAAATTTTATGGTGTAAACAAAACATCCGCGTAACATTTATATATATATATATATATATATATATATATATATATATATATATATATATATATATATATGCTGGAACTGCGTCGATCGCGAGACGATTTGAACGACGCCCCTCGCCAGAGTCTTTATTTCTATCAGAGCTCGAAACGCACATATTTCCAGATCTAAGGTAAAAAGAAACAAAGGACGAAAGAAAAAACGAAAAAAAAAAAAAGAAAAAAAAAAGGAGCCTCTTTTCGAACGAAGAGAAGAAAACGAATTGTCAAGGAGAAACGAAACATCGTAATTTCTTTTTATTCTTCTCGTTTCAACGAGAATCAATTACCTAATATAGCAAAGTTAGTGGTTAGGTATACACAGATCTCGCGGTTATATTGTTAAGTGTAATTTATTATTCCTTGTATATGGCAAAAAAAAAAACCGTTTCATCATATTTAGCGTTAATTTAAGTAATTTTAAGATAATTATCGTCACATTATTATACTTACATACATATACATATATTACAGCCTAATATTTCTACGCCGTAAAAAGTGACAAGTTATTATTCTTGTTCTTATTATTCTATCCCACTTGATGACCTAATGATTCCTAAAGTCCTAAAAAAAAAGGGAGAAAAAAAAAAGAAAAATATATATATATATACATGTATACGCGCGTGTATAGAAAATGTACCATATGTGTATATATATATATATATATATGTATATAGTAGACGGTACACCTAGGCGAACATTCAGAGAAGTTTATTGGTGCTAATTAAGTATACGAGAGTCGAGAGTGAAACTTGAGACAACAGTGCGTATACTACGTCACTATACCTTGTACATAGATATATTTGCTTATTACATACATAGAGACAATAACTAGGTATGGATATTTGTAGGTATAAAAGTTTATTATTCACAGTCAGAGTCTAAATAGCGGTGAAAATATAAGAACGATTTTTTATGAAACAAGTTTCTTTTGTTCATTTTCATCGTTCCATATTGAAAGAGAATATACGGATTATCTCTTTACACAACGCATGATAACTCATTCAGGGATCGAATATAGCGTAATGTGTAATACTTATTAATAAATATATCATCATTCGTTTTGCAATTTTTCTTTTTTTTTCTTGTTCTTTATACGTATATTCATAAATATTAGATATTTTATCAAGTAGCTTAGAATAAGAAACGCTATCAGTGATCACGTAATCATTTCTCATTCTACAAAGATCGTTAGTGAATAATTTATTCACAGTTATAAGTATCATATCATATAATATAGGAAGATTCCATAATTTTCGTAATCATATCACTAGCTTATATACGTATGTATACATCAGGTATGTATTCGAAATAGAAAAATTCAGCACATTCTACGTATCGCAGGCATGATTAGCAATAACCGTTTGCCGCTTAGTAGGCAAAACGCTTATAATAATTTATTATATCGCACTGAACCGTCATTGCTATACCTCGATTTCTAGATTTTTTCACTTTGTCGCGTATAGAAGAAAAGAAAAACCCTAGAAAAAAAAAAAACCGTGAAAATGATATACACGTAAAGAATTCATTTTTATATATATATATATATATATATATACACACTCATTTTTATATATATAGGTATATGTTCGTTTGATCGAGTTTCAACCCCCTTCTCACCCCGCTTAAACGCGACTACCCCAACCGAGTATTGGTGTGTCAAGGTCGCGCCCAGGATCTTCCCGTCTGCTGCGTCATATGACGCCGCAGCAGCATCCGCGGTCCGGGCATCGTGTGCCGGGGTCCTGGGGTTTTTGCTAGGTGGAGATATATACATACATACGTATATATATATATATATATAATATATATATATATGGTAGAGTACCGCGAGCTTGCGTAGGGATGCTTCGACGCCGCGTCGTCATGACGACGAAATTTTCCCGGCACACCCTGCCCGTAACCCGTATCCCGTAACCCCAGTAGACGACGAACATCCTTTGCTCGAGGATCCTGGATCCTGGATTTGAGATTCTGGGTTATCCCGATGCGACAGCTAAAGATTCTCGGGTTATTTTAAATCGGGCGGATCCCGCACTGTATAGGACACCTTTTCTACTTTACTTTTTTTTTTTTTTTCTTTTTGGCTTTTATCATCGCAGAGAAATTGACTAAAAGAGATTCGAAATTTTATTACAAATAGAAATAATTACTATTTCCTCATTTATTTATTCATATATTATAACCAAAGTGTAGTCAATGAAATACAATTAGCAGAAACCCCGTCACAAACGGTACGATAGTTTCTTTCGTCACACTTTCCCCAAAATCTCGTCCGATATCATTTCGCGTCTAGGATATATAACGAGTGATTAAGATAAACCGGTGGGGTATCGTACCGAGTGTTCATTTAAAATCGTAGTTACGATATGACGGAAGAAAGTTGAAAATAAATATAAAATATTGAAGAAAAAAAAAAAAACAAAAATAAGAAACAATGACCAAAGAATAGCGATCTTCGAAGAATTAATTTGCCAATTTAAAATGGCAAATTCAAACAACAGTTCACTTTCACGATCGTGGCTCAGAGCTCGTTGCTGTCGCCACGGTGAAGGGCTAGGTTGTTCGGGTAATTTGGATTCATTAAACAACAACAACAACAACAACAACAACAACAACGATAACAACAACGAATATAACAACGTAGACGACGGTGGAGACTTGATAGTTTTGCCCGGCGATACCCAGAGTCTCTTGCATAGAATCGCATTCACGATTTGGCATACAGCTTTGCACATTGAACGAGAGGTTCAAATATATTTTATTTGAAAAGAAAAAGAAAAAAAAAAAACAAAAAAAAGAAAAAAGAAACTTTACTCAATGACAAAAAATTTTCATTTAAACTAATCACAATTTTGTCTTTTTCTTTCAATTTGTGTTACAGCATAACAGCAACTACAATGAAACACCGTCTAAAAATGCGAGCAACATTTCGAGGTCTAAACAGGTAGGAGTTCCATTTTCTATTTTTTTTGTTTTTTTTTTTCAACATAAAAATCGATTTTTCTTTTTTATACAAAGGCTGTAATAGTCGTTCAATTAAACTCCCGTCTATTCCCATAGGAAAGTTAACTGTAATTACTATAGCCTTTTGATCTCTCGACAATAAAAAAGTTGACGGTTCAATTACCAGCTATATATATATATACACTAACTACCTATCTACCAGCTACTATACCATATTAATGATCGGTTAATTAACTAATGTAGAAAAGTTAGTTTATCAGTGGTATTGTCTACCGAATAATATTGACCGTGGGCGTATTGCACTTATTGTACTACAAGTCGTACAGCTATATGAGAATCAATTTATTGCCTCTAATTACACGTGCGGTATTATAGTACCGACTATATGTATAATATATACGATAGGAATAACAGTTCGCCCCGATCATTGATGATATTTTTGTTTTTTTTTCTTTCTTTTTTTTTCTCCTCTATTAATTTTTTTTTATTTTTGTTTTTTTTTTCTTCTCAAAATTCGATTCATTCCACCAGGTGACGTCGACCATGACGAGGCCACGGACGCCGGGCGTCGGAGCTGACGCTGTTTCCATCGGGGGTAGCAGGGGCGGTAGAGTCAGCGAAGTTATGGAACTAAACTACGTTACTGAAAGGATAATCGCTCTTTGGTACAGGGAAGATGCTCAGGGAATATTGGATCACGCCACTACTCTTCTCAGGGGAAAACACGGCGATAATTACGTGGTGAGTTCGGTTATGAAACGAAAAATTTTACGATCAATAATTTTAGTATGCAACCGAGTAAATATTAGAGGAATCCCTTCGAATGGGGGATGACGTCGTTCGAAATGATTCTGAGAGTTTCTAAGGTCACTGATTATCGTTATCTTGCAGATATTCAATCTTTCATCCCCTGGACGAACGACCGAGCCAAATACCAGAGAATCAGGATGGCCCCAAAATTTAGCACCGAGTTTAGAGCGGCTCTGTGCTTTGTGCAAGGAACTCGATTCGTGGCTGAACGGTGCGCCGAACAGAGTTGCGGTTCTTCACGCCAGGTGAGTCTCGAAGCTTTTGTAAAAATCAGGGAATCGATATTTCGTTGAAAAAGTCAAACCGAGGGAAATGGAATATCATATCGTTTTCTATTTCGTTAATTTAGGGGTGGCAAGGAGCGTCTGGGGGTCGCTGTATCGGCTTACATGAACTACAGCAGTATCTGTGGCAGCAGAGATCAGGCACTGGACAGATTCGCCATGAGACGATTCCTCGACGACAAAATCGGGCCTCTTCACGTACCTTCGCATCGCAGGTATTATACGTCTAACACTCGAAATCGCAAAATGTCGAAACGTAGGAGAAAAAAAAAGAAAAAGAAAAAGAAAAAGAAAAAGAAAAAGAAAAAGGGAGAAGAAGAAAACTATCAGCCATTTCTTATTTCTTCTCTCGCACACAGATACGTCGAGTATTTCAGCGGACTTTTGTCAGGATCTTTGAGGATCAGTCCTTCGCCCTTGTACCTTACTCATCTGACGGTACTCGGGGTACCACAATTCGAGCCAACGGGTTGCCGGGCCTTTCTCAAAGTCTACGAGGGTCTAACGCCCGTTTATACGTCGGATCTATACTCCGTAACCAACGCAAGAGAGTTCACAGTCAATCTAGGTGGTCTGAGACTTCGCGGTGATATACTGATTAAATGTTATCACAGAGTTTACTCGAAACAGAGTCGCGAAGTGATGTTTTCCTTACAGGTAATGATGAAACGATTTATAAAAAAAAATTAAAAAAAAAAAACAAAAAAAAAAACAAAAATCGGTTTTCTCAATTATTTTTAGTAAACTTTTGACATCTTTTTATTTACTCTTTTGTTCTTTGTTCTTTTACATACTTGCAGTTCCACACGTGCGTGATCACAGAAAACGTGGTATCGTTTCCTCGTTCGGAACTCGACATCGCTTCGGACGATCCTAGATGTCCGTCCGACAGCGTGGTGACTTTATATTTCGCGAGTGACGCGAGACGGCAGGACGGTATCGCCGGACCTGTACCGGCACCTACTCCTGCAGTTCCTCACGCGTCTGCCCATCACGATCCTATTCTACATTGGGACAGTTACACGAATATAGAGATCAGCGATGACGGTGAGCGAAATATTTTATATATGTAATTTTATTTTTTATTTTTTATTTTTTTTCCGTTGTTTTCCATTCTTTACTTTTTCTCTTTGCGAAAAATCAATATTTCTCATTTTTTATCCTTGATTTTTATGATTTTGTAATTTAAAAAGAAAAAAAAATCTTTCCTTTTGACATCGAACCGATTCATTTCACCGTTTATACGTAGTAGGTACTACATACATACATATATGTATATGACTGCCAGCTAGCTCTCATTCGCGTTTCGACGCTCGCCAATAAAAGTCTGACCCAAATTGGTCCGCGTTACTAAATCGATGCTTTCGTCGTTACTCCGCTATGCCTGCAGATAGAGATACATAGTGATGTATGTACATACATACATATACATAGATTCATGTAAAAGGAAAAGTATATAGATAAATTTTACCGGCGCTATAATCTCCGGGATTCATTTCGTCTACGGATGTATAGAAAGCGATTTTTTTTATTTTACCTCAAAAATCAAAATCAAAAATCAAAATAAAAAAAACAACGCGATTTATTTTTTTCTTCTTCTTTTTCTAAATCGTGATGAAATATCTGCCTTCAACTCTCGCCAATCGATATATATAGCGGTATACGTATAGTATGCAGGTATTCACCCCTACTAATACCTGTACCACGACGATAAACGTTTGGGTTTAGTTTTAGAGTTTTTTTTTTTTTTTTGTTGTTTTTTTGCAAATAAATAAACGATGCCGTGACTGACATTATTTCTAACTGTTTTCTAAATCTTAAACAATTCTCCGACTCGGCCCAGTGATATATTGGTACAGATTCTGTATATATATATATATGTAGTATAATTATAGTACGCGTGGATTTCTCGATGACTGCAACAGAAAACAGCAACACGTATGTGTATACATACACATATAGATATACATATATGTATATCCCAACGATAAATTTAATACTGTAATTCAAACCCGCTAAGATCACGAGAGAAACTTTCCAGATGTAGAAAAAGAAACAGAAACAGAAACAGAAACAGAGACTCTCCGGGTTTGAGAGGGAAAAATAAAAAACTGTGAAAATAAAAAAATGAAAATAGGAAAAATCGAAATAACGCTAATTCTGGAACCTACCTTCTATAAATATGCAATCAAGCTCCGTACATACATGAGACGTATATCTATCTATCTATCTATCTCTCAGTGAGAAATTAAGACCTCTTCTTCTAGACAATTATCTCAAATTTGTTTTTTTTTTTTTTTTTTCTTTTTCTTTTTTTCTTCGTTTTATATATATATATATATATTTTTTATCGATCGTCGGATATTTTCGAACGACAGCTTTATTACCGGCGTTTTAATCAATCGCTTTTGAAACGGACTTTGACAGTCGTCGTATTATACCTCTATTACGAGTAAAAGATATAAATTTGATAACAGGGCGCGGCAAGTCTCTTACACGATATTCAGTAGCCGGATTATCAGTAGACCAGATCCTATATACCCTAGACGTTAATTAATCGATAACCTTGACGGTTTATGCAGATACTACTAGGTCAGGCTTTTGAATCACTACGGGCTTCTATAATAAATCACAAACGGGATCTTTGCCAAGACTAGCCGATGGACGTATGACTCGACCGAAAATCTCAACAACTATATATATATATATATATATACTATATATATATAAATAAAGCCCAAAGATTCTAAAGAGAAAAAAAAAAAAAAATTCATTTTATCGCCGAAGTTAACGAATAAAAGAAAAAAAAAAGGAAAAAAAAAAAAAAAGAAACCATTTTTCACGATACTTAATTATAATTTGTAAGATCAGAGATGGAGCGAGCGAATAGCTTCTGAATTAGAATTCATTACGGTATAATAACGCGGGTTACGGAGCCGTGACAGATTTGATATTCACGGTAGGAAAGATCGCCGGGTGTATAATATGATTTTGAAGAATAAAATGAACAAAATTTACCGTTACGTAGTCAACCGTTTTAGAGTCATTCAATACCCACGTTTAGTATAATTGATAAATTAATACGATTGTTATTTTCGTTTAACTAGACGTATCTACGAAACCTTGAGTATTAATAAATTTTAAAAAAATTAAAAAATTTGTCAATTTTATCTCGTCGAAACTCTAAGCTGAATATATATATATATATATATATATATATATATATATATATATACTATATATATAACGCGAGAATCACTTGTCGTTGTTATAATAAATTTGAAGAGGAAAATAAAGAAAAACTAAACTTTGGTAGAAAAAGAAAAAGAAAAAAGGAAAAGAAAAATTCTTTATTTTTTTACCCCGAAACTTGACTTTTATATGATAATATACACAAACGTGAACTCCGGGACGGTCATGGTAGGGGCGATATGTTGCTTTTTATCAAGGAGTGGGGAAACACGGTGAAGTTATTCCTGGCGAGGTTTGCGTCCACCGCTACTTCCCCCGACACCGGGTTTACTTCCATCCAACAGCATCACCTCAGTACGATCCGCGATCCGTTCACAGACGCTTTACTCTGTACTCTGTATATTCATTCGACCATCGGATTTTCGGCTAGACGTTTTTTTTTTTTTTTCGCTGTAATATCCGCGCAGCTCGGGATTTAAACGCGTACAGAGAAAAACGATTTTGGCGAAGATAATCGCAACGAGATTTTACGGGGTTTCGACAATATCGAGTGAGTACAGATATATGTATAAGACTTCGTGCAAAATTTCAACTCTGGATGAAATTTTGAATCAGATTTTTTATTTTTTTTTTTTCTCTTCTTAGAATTCGAAACTTTTGCTTCTGTATGTATTTATTATCGGCCGCGATTTTAGATAAAGAGGGATTGTCGGAACGATGATCGATCGTATCGCGAAACGAAACGAACGTCACTGTAACTTTGTTTTTTGACTTTTATTCCATTTTTATTTCGGTTCTAACTCAAATTCTGCATTCTTTCGAATGAAAATGTGAATAAAAAATTCTACGATCGCGTAAACGTGTATGGAATAATTTCGCAAAAATTCAGGTACGAGAAAGTCGTCTGCAGTATACCTAGAAAGTTTACTCGTCGATATTACGAGCCTTGCGAGAGCCTTAAAAGGATATAAATTCGAATCGCAAGGAAGCGAGATACGATTAAACATTTTTTCTTCTTTCTTTTTTTTTACGTCCCCCATTTATCCAAAATCCTGGATTAAACGAAACCGTGGATATCCGACACGTCGATCGCGATTCTATCAATCAGTATTACGTCGTTAAATTTTCCCGACATCTTCGACCTCTGATCGGTGAGTCCTTGTCCCAGTTAGAATCTGCATCTGTTAGTATTTCCACAGCTCTCTAGCCATGACTCAGTCGAAAAAGCTTCTGTAATATGCGTTCCAGCAATACCACTAACCAAGCTATAGAAATATACATTTTCTAATACCTCTAGACGCCATTGATTCCGTGGTAAATTTATTTCGTTGCAAATGTAATCGACGAATCGCCCCAATTCCTAATCTTAATTTACATTCAAACACCGTTTAGCTATTACGACTACCGCCTACTCCCCCTTGCGCGCAACTCTTCGGTAAGCTAAAAGCCCCACGGCATATTCTCGTTTACATATTTATATATATATATATATATATATATATATATATATATAATATATGTATATACACGTATAGAAATTTATTCAAGAAACGTATTTTTTTTTTCTTTTACCATTAAGAAATATGTCTCGTTCTCGGTAGTATACAGATCTTAACGCGACCATGTGCGATAGTAATAATAATAATAATAATAATAATAATAATAATAATAATTACCAAAAATTGATCAATGAATTTAGTACGCAAAAGAGAGAAAAGCGAAAGAGAGAGAAAGAGAAAAAAGAAAAGAAAAAGGAATATCGAAATAGACAACGCCTAGCGCTTGTTAATTATTAATTTTAATAAATTTAATGATACATCGATACAATGGATGCTGCAGTCAAGGCAGTTAGTTCGGTTACCCTAAAAGGTCCGACTGTGGGCGCTCACGATCGGTTAGTTCACTCTTCGACTAGCCAGAGCTGAAAGCAACTCGGAACTCTGTAGTAAGTTTCTTATGTCGTCGTTGTTGGTAGTCGCTTGTGGAAATTCAATGGTATTGGTTTATAGTATATGTATATATGTACACATTCATACATATATTCTCAATAAAACCGCACAGCTTCGCTCCATATATATATATATATATATATATATACGATTCCGAGAGAGGAGGTCTCTGTCTGCTATGCTCTGTCGCGAGAAATCCGAGTTAGCCGTGTAGTAAGTATCAAGGCTTGTGTTGTTTCAAGCACACAACTGCATATATATATATATAATATATATATGTGTGTATGGGTGTATTACTATATATATATATATATATGCTCTTTCGTTTATACGCGTACGTTCGCGTTCTCTGCCAACTCGCGAGTCGAGAGTTGTTCGCGTAGGAAGTCGAGTGAACCGTGAAGTTAGGTTTAAGAGTTAAGTGAAGTGCGCCTTGCGCTGATCCGGCCGCGAGTCCTTATATCCCGTTCGCGGATCTGAAAGGGTCTCCAAACTTTTTGTACTATTTTATTTTATTTTTTTTATTTTTTGTGTCTTTCATTTTATTTATTTAGTTCAATCTTTTTTTCTTTTCTTTTCTTTTTCTAAATATTCTTCACCCACGCCTCTGGGTTACCAAATATCGTTCTCTCAGGGCGAGGATCGTGGGAGGGATCGCTCAGGCCTCTTTGCCAAATAAGACCGCTGTTAAACTCGGTGCTAATTTAACTGAGAGTAACAGAGAGAGAGAGACAGAGAGAGACCAGAGAGGTCAGAGTTTGTATTTCAGTAATTTTTAAGATAGATTCTTTTACCATCGGAATCTCCGTATCTCTTTATTCTTAATATCGTTTTTTAGCTGGGGGTGGTGGACGAGTTAAGAATCGTGTAGGAAATATGTTATTCTGGAAAAATTGATCGTGGGCGTCGCGCGTCCCGGTAACGGTAATCCCGGTGATATATAACCCCGCGAATAATGACTCGATCCTGTATCAAAACCCCTTATTATATCGTCTCTTGTTATCCGCGAGGAAGAAATCGGCTGATTATATCAGACGAGAGAAGCATTCCTATTTTTATAGTTCGTTATTATCGAGACACTCGCTTTACGGAAAACCTGTTTCATCCACTTCACCGATTTCATAAATAACTTACGCGATTTTGAAACTGTTTTTTATTTTATTTTAGTTTTTGTGAAAAAAAAAAAAAAAAAAAATTTCCTATTTTATTTGTCTCTTTAACACGATCGAAATTATTTTATTTTACAAATTTTCTCATCACTATATCAAACTAATAATAAATATAGGTATTCGTTTGAAGCCAACTTCCGGCGCCAGAAAATCCCTGCACTGTGTCTCACGTTATTTCTATTAATAGATAGAACCGAGATCGCCGGAAGTTGTATATTCATATATATATAGGTATATATTGATAATCGTTTTTTTTTTTTTTTTTTTTTTAATTTCTTGACCATTTTCTGTCCCTCGATTTTCTATACACAATATGCTATATTTTGTACGATTATCTCTAATGGCAAAGGCAATAAGCTTCCGCGGAAGATCATATCGCGTTTAATAATCGCGAGTGACTATATACTATATACTACTCGGCGGTTAAACTGACCATAACGGTCTGACAAATCGCTATTTTCATTGCGCAATAAATTAGCTTAGGAACTATCATCCGTAAAGCTATTATCTTATTGACTGTGTGAAGAAAGAAAAAAGAAAGAAATAAATTTACGAGGATATGTATTGCAGTTCTATATATATATATATATATATATATATTGTAATAAAATAATCGAAACGCGTTTTATAAACTACGTGGGTGTTTCGAAGATTCTTATATAGCCCCATAGCTGCGCTTCGTTCGTCCCACTCTTTAAACCGTAACAGACGGATATTTGCATACGCGGAAAACAAGTCCGCGGTTCGATCGGCTACTGGTTTCTGCAGGGGTCAAGGATGCGGAATAAAGGAGTCGCGTTGGTTTTTTTTTTTTTTTTCTATGAACAAAAAATGAAATGAAGAAAAAAAGAAACGCGAAGGATCGGAGGATGAATAAGATATCCTGACGCATATTTTCTCCATGGATTTATATTTATAGACGTGACTGCATAGGAGAACGGTTCGCGGTCAATTTACCTCGAAGTATGCAATCGGAGATATACCGTACGCGAACTTTCGAAGGATGTTGTAACAATGACCTAAGATTAACGGAAACGCGTATTACGTACGTGCTCGGATCTCCTTGAAACAATATAAATTCCAGTTTAACCTACCGCAAGAATTACATCACTAACTCAAATATCCATGTGTCTATGAAACTGACTAACATACGTGTCAGAGTGACGTTTGAACCGCGAGTTTTAGCACTTACGTAATACTAAGCTATATATATATATATATATATATATATATACAGTTAAATCCGATAGACAAAGTTCAGAAAGAAGCTTTTTACCCATTTTTTCAAACCAACTGACACAGGCGTCTATTGTATCGTTTTAAATTTGCACCTTGCGATTTTTTTTTTTTCTTCTTTACCTCATTTCTTGACCATTATTTTTATTTTTATTTTTTTCTCTTCTCCTTTTGCAGAAGGCAGAGAAACTCCGCTGTCTCCACCCCCGCCTTCGAATTCTTCGATCCAAACATCTCCGAGGGGTTTAGGATACACTTGCGGTCCCATCGATGGCTCCCTTTACGCAGTCGTTAATCCAGGCGGTACCGGAGGGCCGAGGGGTTCACCTTTGACCGTGTCGATGGACAGTGGAATAAGCAGTGCTCCTCCGCAACGTTCCAGTCCACCAGAAGCCGAGGGTGAATCCGAGAACGATAGGCTTCAGAGCCACGGTGATCTGGACAAGCTTTTACACGACATGATGTTGACCGTCGAGGTGAGTCTCTGCGACTGGCTTCCTTACAGATGATTTAGAATTTTCTCAATTTCCGAATTTCTTACGAGAGAAAGAAATTTCCCTTAAACAGTCCATGCCGGATCCACCATCGGATAGTTACGGATCGTCTAAGACCAGCGTAATGTATACGAAGGATAACAACACGTCGAATTATTCGACTGTAAAAGATCCGTACAGAAGTTACTCGTCGAAAAGTACGGAGAGCAATTATTCAACCCTTAAAAACGAGCCGATAACATTGCGAAAAGACATGATCGAGAGACGAGAGGAGATAAGAAGTTTCGATATAAATTTTCGCCGGTCACCGGATCGTAAGGAATCGTCGTCGTCCAGTGATACTTACAGAAAAAATACCGAGTCCTTTTCTCCCCCTGGTAACATCGATTACATCGACGAAGACATTCCCTATCACGCTAGGCAGACCAGCCAGCCTTTTACATACGGGGCTACTACCGATATGATAAAACAGCAAATTTTGTCATCGCCTTCTCTGGTCAGAAAAGCCTCGGTCAGAGGAACAGCTCCGGTAGTCGATATCGACGATATTATCGGTGATAACGACCAGAGAGCTATCAGTCCAAACACCCCTGATCCACCCCCGGAATTTGCAAACGGAACGACGATTTCTACATCGAGAACAACGAACGATTACACCGACGGGTGAGTGAGCCTTTATATTAATTAAAATTTATGAAAAATTTTTTCTTTTTTTTTCTTTCACGCGATTATTTTTGAAGATGAAAGAAAGAAATTTGAAAAAAAAAAAATTCGTCATGGGTCGGAGTTGGGTCTTGAAAATAAACCGTATGTGTGGATATTTATAGCGTGTGTATATATATTTAGACACGTTTCGTTTGTTTGACAACTTGTTATAGTTTATCGATTAAACAATTGACACATGGCCTATTATCGTATGTATGTATGGGTATAATATATGAGAGGCATGTGAAGCGAGCGTCACCGCGAAGTAAAGGGATTAATTTTCATTTTTAATTACACGTAATGTGTGTATTACACACACGATGATTTCATCGTAATTATACCTACGAGAAAGCTCCTCTCGCTCGGGCTCATTATGCGGAAACACCGGTATTCCTTTTACGGTTCGCAATTCTTGCTCGCGATAGATATTTGCCGAAGTTAGTATATGTATATAACTTTCAATTCTGGTAGAGAAATTTGTTCGTGTTTTTTTTTTTGTTTTTTTTTTCTGGTTTTTTGGTTTTTTGCTTTCACTTTCGATCGACATTCAGCGAATGAAGTGAATTCAGATGGATACGTGTTAGTATACCGTAGGTTCTCGAATTGAGACGAGGTGTGCAGTATTCTATAGAAGATTTAGGACCGTGGGAAAAAAGAAGAGAGAAAAAAGAGAAAGAAAAAAAAAATTGAAAACAAAGAATAAAAAATAGAAAATAAATAAAAAATAAAAAACAAAAAATGGCCTCGACTATTTTAGACCCTCGCAGCCGCCCTCTGACATAATTTTATATTTAGAAACCGACGCTCAAGTTGCCACCGTTTCGGTACCTTACACACGACGTCGACTTCTTGAACCTCGCGCCGGTTTTATTATACGCACTTTCAAATCTTGTGTCTGCGTATCTTTTGTCAAACTGAACAATCTAAAGATCGTCGTCGTCGACGATCCACCGTTAGATCACCGCGTAGGATGTATAAAAAAATATTCTTTCTCGTTTTGTTTCTTTTTTTTTTTTTTTTTTTTTTTAATTATATTCGGATTCGTTTTCCAGTATCTTTACGAGGAGAGAAAAGTTTTGGAGAAAAAAAAAATATACGTATATATATATATGTATGTATATAAGACAAAATGAAAAAAAAAAAAAAAAGGAGTAAGAGACTCGCGGCGATTTTCTCCCCTTGTAAGGAATTTAAATTGTTCCGCAAACAACTCTCCGATGTTGAATGCTGGATGCTGGATACACTGCAGGAGGCTGCGGCTATACAGAAAGGCTAAGAGTACGGTTACAACCGAGAGATTGCGGTACGGGATAGTTGGATCTCCTGAATAGGAAATCCAGGAACTACATACATGCCGTGTTCGCGCGATCTTTCTTATTCGGTATATATGTATATATGTATATATGTATATATACTTACCGTGAAAAGGAACGTTAGTTATATCTGATTTCCCATTACCGATATCATTACATGTACTACCTATATTATCCGATAAAACGAGATACCGAATCTCATACGTTCTGTATAATCGAAATTCATTTATTCTCACATATCTATACATACAGTCATATATAGTCATTTATTTATCTCCAAGATCTACGCACGGTGTAAATATATCTAGAATAACGTAAACCGCGTTTAATAAGTTTTAAGATAAGAGTATATAATGTAAAGACAACAGCAATACCTACTTGCGTTTTTTCTCTAATTTTAATCCAAACCGCGATTAGAAATTATTTTATAAATATCCCATGTACTATGTATAGTATATTAATCACGGTTTTTTGCTACTATATATATATATATATGCTATACATCTATTTTCATATACTGTGAAAAAATAAATTTATTTTTTTTTCTCAAGGAGAGAAACATACTTTCATATTCATCATCGATTCGTTCCAATTATTTAAAATCGATTATAATAGTGTCGCGGAAATTTGTTCTATCCGTTCTAAATTCTAAGATATACAAAGGTTCTTTTTAGGTACCTATATTCGTACGTTGCAATGTAAGATGAACCGGTATATAAGGAATAGCACGATTCGAAACGTCCGCGTCGCGTCGCGACGCGTCGTGGCAACTGAACCACATTCTTCGTCCGCGATGTGGGTATCTAAGATCTAAGTACACTTTTCTACACTCTGATCCCACACGGTGGTCACTCTATATATACCATAATATACACGTACATACGTACATACATACATACATACATACTCACAACGTATAATCGGCAATGATTATAATATACGCGATATTATATACCTGTACACCTATATATCTCTAATACCGTTAATTATTTATTATGAAATATTACACCCACTTATTAACTTATACAGATACATCTCTCATACCTCTCCGGACTATACTATACGATTACTCAGAAAATCGCTAATCTCTCGCCAATATATTATCCCAAGCTGAACGATGAAAGGCTAACTGATCCATAAATTTTCCTAAACTTGATCACATTTTTCAATTTTCAATTTTATTCGGACAGACAGATAGAGAAATTCGGACAGACAGATAGAGAGAGAGAGAATGAGAGAGATACAATTCCAATCACAATTATATTCGCTAGTTTGATTAAAGCGAGGTACTGAACTTCCTCGTTAGATAATCTTTAACTTTTTTTCATTTTTTCGTTTTTTTTTTTTTTTTCTCTTTTTTCACCAAAAAACTTGACCTGGAATAAAATTCCCGAGAATAATTATTCCCTCCGCTGAATCGACGTATCGTGTCCTATACACATCGTGTTACGAATCATTAGGTCCACACAGCTCTTATGCGACGTGATAATTATCCAAGTTCCTCTAATTGCTCGGTTATCAGGTTATTCGTCGGTTCTCTCCCGATCATTTCCTCTCTATCTTTCTCTCTCTTTCTCTCTCTCTCTCTCTCTCTCTGCTCTGCTCTCCTTTCTTTCTCTCTTTTCTCTATCTCTTTGATTGTGAGAAACTCGAGAAGAATTACGTCAGCAGAATATCATATACCGCGGACTTATACACATACATATGTGTAATATACGCTTCGAAACGAGCGAGTCAGTGAAGAATATAGGAACTACGTGATCAGCAGCGATTCGATACGGAATGAAACGGTATCATAATCGTTTCCAAAAAATTAAAAAAAAAAAGAAGAAGATATTTAAATGGTATTATTATTATTATTTTATTTTTTTTTCGTTTCTTTAATTCTTCTAATTCAATTATATTCTCACATCTTTCTATATCGATTTAAGCATATAGTAAAAGGACTAGAGTTTCTTAACGCCATATATACCAGAATAATGATGCCTAAGATCGTAAGAAGCGATGGTCCATTGCTCGGACCCAATGGCCCGCGACGACCTCGTCAATCAATAGATAATTACTTCTATCTTATTATTATACCGCATATATATGCTCGGGTGATATTTTATCGTTAGATTTATACAAGGCCGTGTACAAAATTGGGTTATAGAAATTCCGATTTTTCATTCGTAGAAAAACATATATCGATTAGTTATTAATTATAATTTAATTTTTTTATAAATTTCTTCTTCCGTTTTTTTTTTTTTTTTTTTTTCATTTTTGAATTTTTTTTTTTTTTCCACACACCCCCAGACTCTCGTGGCTCAGACAACAGCAATTAAAGCTTGCCGCTAGACGGGATGAAAGAAGCCCGAGCAAACAGTGGCGTCAGGAATCGGGAAATCGGGTTATCGGCGAATTGCGAACCGTACAACGAGGAAGAATCAGGCAGGATGGATACGCCAGCGATTCGGCGGTCCTCGACGGTGAGGACGATAGCTGGACGATGTATTCGCCCATTCGGGTATGTATATACGCATATAGCAGATTCCCAAAAATTTGGGATTTAATTTTGCAATTAATTAACGTGTCTATTTTTTTTTTTTTTTTTTTTTTCTAGCCTCAGAACCGATCGGCTACTTACACATCGGCTCCTGCGAGCCCGTTGCTACCACAGAGATCTAGTAGCCGTAAGTACAATGGTACAATTAGCGGAGGACGTCAGAGAGCAGAAAGTTTCAACGAACGTCCGTTCGTGAGCGTAAAACGAGGGTACGAATTGAGATCTAAGAAGAGCGAAGCTCAGGTAAGAAAGATAAATTAAAAGTAAATTAAAAAACTAGGTATATAGCGAAAGATATGAAATTTTTCACCCTTATAATCCCACTGCAAAAAAAAATAAAATAATAATAATAGACGCACTAATAGAATGAAATATAGATTTGTAAATTAATTAGCTAGAACTAATAATATAATATCGTTTTTTGCTGGCTGCCGATTTTTGAAAAATCGTTTTAATTGACGTAGCTTTTTTTTTTTTATATATACAGCTTGAACGCTCATTCACATAGATTTAAATTAACGTATGAGCTAGACACCCCCGACCCCTAGAAATTGTGGAAAAATAAAAAGAGAAGAAAGAATTTAGAAAATTGTAGAAAATAGAATTTAAAAAAAAAATAAAATAAAATAAAAAAAAAAAAAAAACTCCTAGCATGCTGGCTGAAAGATAGCAAAATATTGGCTTGCGCGTTACAGAGTCCCCCGATGTCCCCACGGTCAGCAATAGCGGCTGTATCTTTAGGATATGCCTTCCAACAGGATACATTGACTAGAAATTATCATCGTAACGAGAGGAAAGATGAGGAAGATGATCGTGAATTTATAACCGAGGGAGATAATTTTGATAGAAAAAATTATCAATCGGTAGAAGTTGTGCCTCCCCAGCCTGAATCTAGAAGCGATAGTTACGCTAGGACAGAATCTCTCTTGAATCAACATCACCATCGCGGTTTTGGAATTGGTTCGACTACTGCTAATACTGCTAGTACTACTGCTAATACGAATACGAATACGAATACGAATATATCGTCGACGTCGATTTTGTCTTACGAGAATTCAACGTCTGGGAGAAATTTTAATTACTCTATTAAAATTCCGAACGAAATTTCGAACGATTCTGGATTACTGAAAACTGTCAATTACGGAAATAATCCAGGGGAACGGAACTCTACTAATAATGGAACGAACGCCGATCCACTCGTGAGCCTTTTTCAATCATTGGCAGAAATCTCAAACGTCAGAAATTCAACCTCGTCATCTACTAATAAGAATTCTGAACATCTTCGCGCCACATCCGCAAATTCAAACAACACAACTAACACAAGCTCCCCTAATCAATCGCCAAAAGCATGGCAGAGCACACAGGTTTGTTTTTCGCTATTATCCAGCTTCGCTATTTACATATATATATCTCACATTTATTAATATTTAATATTAGATTTTATCGTATACTAGTATGTTACAGCTGCAATTCTCTTCTCATTCGCTCTCTCCTACCCCCGCAAAACATCGCTTGATCCCATTTTCAGTCATATCTCTTCATTTCGAAAATTGAATTTCTATAAAATTATCAAAATTTGAATCAGGTGCTCGGTAATCATATTCTACTTTTCGTCGGGGCTATTATAATGTTGGAGTTTAGAAAGTATTTGAAATCTGCTAAAATCGTAAAGAACTGATGAAAAGTAGAGAAATGAATTGCGAATAATTTTTGAAAACTGAAGAAACCAACATAAAAAAAAAAAAAAGAACAATAATTTTCATTCACATAAAACATAAACTGGGTATTAATTTTTCTTTTTTATTTTTCTCTCTCTCTCTTTTTTTTTTTTTGTTTTTTTTTTCTTCTCTTTCTCATCGATCAATTCCACAGTTCCACAATGACTCGGTGTCATCATGGACAGAGCGGAGCGTAAGTCCAGGAAGTGCGGGTCCACCTGTGGGAACCGTATCTCGTCCTCAGACACCAGCGTTTCCTGTTCATCCGCGAACACCGTACGTGAACAATTCATCGCCGACGGTGACGTTTGCCAGCGACAGGATATACGCTACGTCGAATAACGTTGGCGGTAACGTTATCAACAATAACAACAATATATTGAACAACAATAATCACAATAATCACAATCACAACAATAATAACAACAACAACAATAACGGATCGGAGGATACCAGAAATTACAACGGGAACGGTAACAACTATGGGAATTATTCCAACGAGAGGGTTTACACGCTCGTTGATGAACGAAGGGATGTATCTAGGGAGACGGGATTACCACCCAAAAGTCCGACGACCCAGCGGTAAGAATTAATCATTTTTGTTTTTTTTTTTTTTCGTTTTTAATTTACATTATCTATACTTAATTTAAAAGGAAATAATTCCAATCTGTTAATTATTAACTTTCGCCTGGTCATTCGGAAAGAAATTCTTTTCAACATTTTTCAACCGCGGGTTGAATGAGTTACGGATTCTGTTTTTTTTTGTTTCTTACCTTATCCGATATTGGCGAAGTTTTAGCACGAAATTTTACCGTAATTTTCATCATTTCATAGAAATATTTCATTTATTTTATAGATTCTCGTCGATGTTTTTATAATATAATGTATATTATATGATATAACGTGGGATTGTATGAATAATAGATAGATATAATGTAGCAATTACGATTACGATGTTCAATAATAATAATAATAATATATATATATATATAATGAATGGAGATAGAGAGAAAGAGAAAAAAAAAAAATTAGAAATTAAAAATTGCTATCAGTCTGTGTTATACTATATTCTTATTGATTTTTGACGCTGAAATTATTTTATTTCATTTTTTTTTCTTTTCTCAATTTAAAAAGAAAGAAAGTAAAAGATAATAAATAAATAATTACGGGTTGACAATTATTATCTTCGATGATTTTAGACGCTTGAGTTTCCCAGCAAGCGGATCGCTAAAGCAAACGCATAACAAACGATGGCCGCTCACTAACCAGTCGGCGTCGTTCGATTATAGGTAATTAATAAATAAAAAGAAACAACAACGACAAAAAAGAAAGAAAGAAAGAAAGAAAAAAAAAAAAAGCCAAAAATTTGCACGGCGGGACGGAGCCTGGAGAAAAAAAAAAAAAAACTGCGATTAATTGGCAATTATTATTAATTAAACTTTTTTTTTTTTTTTTTTTATTTCTGTTCGTTCCTTCCTTCTTCTTTTATCACACTTTTCTTCAGACTATGTTTTTCACTAATCTTATGTAATACAGTGATTGTTCTAATCTAAAACCGAAGCTCGACGATCTTATCAAAATCTTGAAGCAAATAATATACGAGGAAATTTGAAATGATTAAATAAATAATCTACGTTGGTCCAGAGATTTTGGTACGGATTGAAAGAGATGCTAGATCTGCGTGATACTAACTAACACACAGTGATAACGAATAACGAAATTTTTCTAATAAAAAAAAAAAAAAAAAAAAAAACCGATCTTCGATAAAAGATTCACTTTATACAGCGGAAATGATTTCTTATGCAAGACTCTCCCTGCCTCTATCTATCTATCTCTGAAGCTTTTTGCATCGTGTGAAAGAAATATGTATAAATATATGCACAAACACATGTGTTTTACTAAACCTAATTATTATTATTATTTTTTCACTTCGCGTCTTTTTGGTTTTTAATTTATGTATACATACATACAATACACGTATACGTATATAGTATAAATATATACACACGTGTACATTGCACGATAATTTATATTGCACAAATGATATGTGAAAACACGGAATGACTCACGAAATCGGCACAGCGTATTTTATTTTTATATTTTCTTCCTACTTTATAAATTTGACAAAAAGGTGGAATCTATTTCTTCATTTTATTCTAAAAATTACAGCAAGGATCGACCTGTCTCTCCTGGAGGAGAGTACGCCAGTCATTCTCAAATGACGATTAATCAAAGCCCTGGAACACCGACGCAAATCGAATACGCCCAGAGCCCAAAGGTATAACTACATTCCTATCATTACAAGAATCTGTAAATTAATATTAAAAAAAAATGAAGAAAAATAAGAAACGGAATTATAATTATCGTTTCCTTTTCTACAGAGCGCAATTTCATATTCTTCGATAAACAGCGGTGGACAATCATCCCCTAAAGTCTCTTACGGTTCGAGGAGATCCAGCGTTCACTCGAACACAGAACCTCAGGAAGTGGCTGACGCTAATGTGAAATTTGTCAGAGACACTAGTCGCATTTGGTACAAGCCAAACATATCCAGAGAACAAGGTAATTAAAATAATTCTGTCATTAGTTAGTTTATCGTTTTTTTTTTTCAATTTTTCAATTTTTCAATTTTTCATACAATATTTTCTTCGCTTTTTCCAGCCATTTCTATGCTGAAGGACGCAACTCCTGGAATGTTCGTTGTACGTGACAGTAATTCTTTTCCCGGTGCGTTCGGGCTGGCTTTAAAGGTAGCAACTCCTCCTCCAGGAGCACCAAGCAGTCCTCGTGATCCGGCCAGTGAATTAGTTAGACATTTTCTAATCGAACCAACATCGAGGGGTGTTCGTCTAAAGGGATGTGCAAATGAGCCAGTATTCAGCTCTCTTTCCGCACTGGTTTATCAGCACAGTTTAATGGCCATGGCTTTGCCATGCCAACTTCTTCTTCCTGAACCAGAAGCCGCTGCGAGGGCACTCGACTCTCCTGGAACCAGCAGCGCTCAACAACTCCTCGCCCAAGGAGCTGGTGAGTTGAAAAAAAAAAAAATCAAAATTATCGTAATAATTGAAGAAAAATTGATGAAAATCTTTAACAAATATTTTCATTTTTAGCCTGCAACGTTCTATATCTCTTCACAATCGATACGGAATCGCTTACCGGACCGCAAGCGATAAAGAAAACGATAACTACCCTCTTCGAACAACGACCCTTGCCCACCGCCACGATTGTACACTTTAAGGTCTCAGCTCAGGGTATAACTCTTACGGATAATGGAAGGAAACTATTCTTCAGGCGGCATTATCCGACTAATAATATAAGCTATTGTGGATTGGACGCTGATGAAAGGACCTGGAATATTAAATCAGAGGAGAACGGCCAGAGCCAAAGTGCCCAGTAAGTTGCTAATCGAATTTTTGATAGTTCTTTTTTTAACTTTTCGTTGATATTATTATACAAATTTTCTTTTAAAATAATTAGATTCTTATTTTATTCCTTCCACTTTGCGTGTCTGACGGCACGAGAGGTCTCAAGCGAAGTTATACGACTTTCTGTCATTTGTGAAAGTAGAAAGATGCAAATTTTTGAGAAAACTTGAAAAGTGACTAGTTCAACGATTAATAGCCGGAAAGTAGTATACAACACGGTAGAACCTTTCGCTTTTGAGTTTTCATATTTTTAATATCGAATTATTTACCAGTTTTAATAATTTTCATAGCGAATTGCGACATAAAATAAAAAAAAAAGAAATGTACACGCGACTTTGCCTGACACGAAAACGGATATACCCAGAATTTATTCTTGACGGATAATTGTCTCCTTTATATTATGTTAGTACGTGACCGGTAAGAGTTTTTATTCTTTATAGAAACGCGTTTAACCAAAGGGCAACTTATATACTTGTTTTCGTTATTCAAGTCACGTGTAGTAAGTCTCATCCAGTTCTTTATGACCTGGTATAAATATGATACCAGCTGAGGCTTTATCGTTCTACATAAGATACAGTATAATAATGTATAAACTGTGCCACTCCGTCAACGATATAATCTTATATTAGGCAAAAAAATAGAAAAAAATTAAAGAAATCAAAGTTTCATCGTACCGGAAGTAGTATAACTGTGTATAAATTAATTATTCGAACTGGTATCTAGTAACTTATTTATTTTACTATATTTTTATTGAAAATTTTTCAGCAACTGCTTTGGATTCGTCGCGCGAAAACCTGCCCATAAGTCAGACAACCAGTGTCACATATTTGCAGAACTTGAACCGGGACAACCGGCGACAGCGATAGTGAATTTCGTTAATAAAGTAATGATGGGTAACGCACAGGTGAAAGCAAATATCGTATGACTCGATGAGAAAGTGAATATAATAATATAAAATGATGATAAAACATATTTCTAATAATAATAATAATAATAATAATAATTATTGTGTAATGTAATATATTTTATTTTTTGAAATAATCATTAGATATTTGATCCAACTATAAACAGGTACACACATATATAGATATTATATAGGTATATATATGTAAACTTCAAATTTAAATCCGAGGCCTTTTCTTCTGTAGGATTTTATAGATGTTCAGAAAACTTTGTTGATTATAAAGATAAAAAGAAAAGAAAAGGAAAGAACAGAATTTCAGGGTGATAAAGAAAGATAGAGAGAAATAAAAGAAAGAAAGGATAAGAGCGAGAGGTAAATGATAAATCTAAATTTAAAAATTGAAAAGCAATTATATCAAAGTTATATTAATAGTAATAATAATATTAATAATACCCGGTATTATAATATGATGAGGTCTAGTTTTAAAATAATTGAAAAAGAAATAAAAAGAAGAATGAGAAAAATTTATTCGTAATTTATAATAAAATGATTTATTAATCATGGATAATAATTATTACCTATAGATGGTGTATTTGCGCGTACAACTGCCAGGATTCGAAACTGGGTAGCCTTAATAAGTTAAATTGAAAATATATCGAGAATAATATTTACGAAATATACATATAATATTAGATAGACATATACATATATATGTAGAGTTTTATGGTAAAATTATAGTAATAATATTAATAATATTAATTATTAACGATCATTATCGCGTTCACTGTTCTAAAAATTATAAATTAAATAATGAATAAAATACTGTTATAGTAGATATTAGGTATAACCGCAGACAGAGTTTTATCGAATCGATCACATTACGTATAATATAATATAGTATACATAATATAATATGATATCTAATTTACGTAGATATATTTAGTAGTTGATAAATCCTGTAAATATTAATATACATTATATATAAATTACCTAATAAATATATGTACGGTGGTAAAAAAAGAACAGAGTATATACTAGAATATAGAATCTTGAAATTATATTATAGATATAGTAATAAATTAATGATTAATTAATTAATTAATTATAAAGAATACGAATAACATTTATGAGGAAAAAAAAACAATTAAATACAACTTCTGCAGGCTAATAAATATTATAAAATATATTAATAAAGAAAATAGTAATATAAAAATTACGAAGGAGTAATTATATTATACGTATTACAAGTATACACCTACATATTATCAAATGAAATGAGATAAATCATATAAAATATTTTTTTTTAAATTAACAAATTAATTTATATATTAATCTTGCGATTTTAAAGATAACTCATGCGATATGATATGATTTTCTTTTGCCGTTATGGAAGATCACTTACATATTTATTACAAACGTAATAATATATATACTCATATTGTATAATTAACATTTTTTAAAAACTTTTTATTTCAATTAATATTTCTTCTGTATTATAATCGTTACATTTCCAATGATTGTTACAGTCTCGGAATTATCTTTACCTAAACTAAAAAAATGTCTCATTTATTAATTAATGATCGGAGAATTATTTCTAGTCTTCCAAAAAAAAAAAAAACTGCTTGCGGTACTAGGTGGAAAACAGTTTGACGGCTATTCATTCGTTATTAATAATTTCACCCCCTACGATTTATTTTTTTTTCGAATTTATATATACTCATATTCGAAAATGAAATTCATCGTCTCTCCCTCTGTCGCTCTATAAATTTTCCATTGAATGGTTATTTAGATCGAAAATTAGTTTTACGTTAATCGTAATTTCCGGGTTTAATAAATATCGATCGTTTTAATCATGCCAAAAAATTGTTCGGATCACTATACGGCTACACATACATACCCAATCTATAATTATCGATAATATCGTGGCTAATTATTACCTATTCGATAGTTTACTTTCGATATGAAATTTCGAGAAAATTACTTATCCGATATACTATTCGGGATAAAGCAAATAGCAGGGAGGTGGAAAAATATTCACTCGACTAACGGCGAATTTACTGACCTACTATGTTACCACTCACTATACAAACCTAAGAGCCTGCGGTGACATAGGAATTCATATAAAATTTAAACCAGGACATCACCAACTTGATAATACAATTTCGTTGTAATTTTATATTTTTATTTATTTTTTACAAATGAAACATTTTTTAAAACAATCAAAGACCGATACTAATATGCCACAGAGTCTCTGATTCGTTTCGAATTTTATTCCCTGAAAAAAATAGACGCGAATGAATATATACGTAAGATTGAAGAATAAAAATTTTCCGGATGCTTTGAGATGCTCGAAAAAAAATGAAAAAAAAAAAAATTTGCAAGTATCCAATTTTTCCCAAGTTTTCAGATACTATTTGTCAAATTTTTATTTTCTATTTTCAACTCTATATCTAATAGAGCAGAGAAAATCGTAACTAGCTTCAGAAAAGTGACCTGGATCCTTGCGGTATCTCCTGTACGTACGTCACACGCCTATAGGGTTTGAGGATTAAACTAAACTATCGTTTTTCGCTCACCTGTCGTTTGACTGGACAGTAAACGAGTTCTTGTCGCCAGTAAGCTAGGAACCTTCGCCCGGTTAAGTCAGAAAGTTTCGAGAGTCAGTCTGAGCGGTTATTTCCATGTATAAATAAAATTTCAAACAAACAAGTAAAAAAAAAAAAAAACAGAAAAACAGAAAAACAGAAAACAAGAAGAAGTTCAGAAAAATGAGTTCTTTCGCAGTCTTTTTCACCACAATTTTCGGTTCGTTGCTCATAGCGATTCTAGTCAATGGCGATCCGGTAATTGAGGAAAAAAGATCGACAAGTTATTCGGGTTTCGGTGTTAGTGAGGAAAAAATCGGTGCTTCTCCGGTCATCAATGCTTCAAGGTCAGATTTTCACCGTTACAATTTTTGGCCGAATAATTTCAGCCAATCAGCAATATATAATACCCGTTGCAATCCCTAACCGATATAAACGATCACCTATAGGTTCGAAGTTTCAAGAGAGAAATTTTTCCCGCCGAGAAGACGCCGAGCAGAAATCGACGAGTTTATGCCAGAAAAATCTGGCCGTCAATTAATGAGAGAAAAAAATCTGCGCGATGATTATCCCCGAATTATATCGAGGAGGGAGAATCGGCGCGGTAACGATCGAGCGAGATACGCGAATTCGAAGTTATTGAGGATCGAGAGTCCAAGGGTATCGAACGAGTCGAAAGATGCTGGAAAATTGGGCACCTGGCTCACGGAATTTCGTGGATTTTCAATAGCCGGATTTGTGGAGTCGATTTTCACCCTTGTTACAAACGGGATCAGTTCTATCGTCAATAATATCGTCGGTAGCGAATCTAAGAGCAGTAAACCTCGAGTGAATCGAGTGAGCTACAAGGGGCATCAGCTTCTAAGGATAACGCCGATATCCGATAGCCAAGTAACAGCGTTGCAAGAAATGATGGACTCGAACGATGACGGGATAAAGTTCTGGACTTTGCCGGCTAAAAACAGGTAGAATTGCATAAGTTTATTTTCATTCGATCTTCTCTCTTAACGGCGATTCCCAAACGCGAGAAACAAGAACGAGTAACGGATCTCTTCGGTTTATACTATTTTATTAGATCCGATGAGGCGCCGGTTTTCTTCGGCAAAAAACGATCTACTGCCTTTATAAATTTTCAAAATATTGCAATTTTTTTTATTCATAAATTTCACACCCCAGGTCTACGGACGTCGTTGTCGCACCAGACATGCTTACAGAGATAAAGGACTTTCTGAGGGAACAGAAGTTCGGATTTAAAGTGATACTGACTGATTTACAGGTGAATATAATCAGCTCATTAATCGTGATTGTATTCGGTAATTGAATGATTGTCGTTGAAATAGACGCGAGTATCTTCAGCGGTATTTAAGCCGGTGATAATAACCATTTAATCACATGGTGAATGCGCGAGGGTCATAAGAACGAGTAACTGTATATGAATAGGTGTTGGACTTGGGATTGAGTATACGTACGAGCGAACGCGAGTGTCATGAAATACAAATACCATACATGTACTACTATATGTATCAGGAAATGTTATTGAACGTGCGGAACGAGAACGCGGAGTAAAAAATAAGTAAAACGCGATAACGAATCGTTCCGAGTAAAATGTTGAAAACGAGTTCTTCTTGAAAAGAAATTCAATGCTTTCTAGTCGTTCCAACATACTCTGATGCCAGTCCGATTCAATCCATATTACTTTATTACCCCTGCTTTTCATTTATGCCTCATTGAAAATTGACATAACCGATCATTTATCGACAGAAAACTATCGCTTACCAAAATCCAAAAATGTCTAAGGAACAAAGGGAGGATTTAGTCACGAGTCAGGGTCACTCGATGACGTGGAAACGGTACCACAGATACGCAGGTAAAAATCTTCATTATATACCCTGTTAAAAAATCATCGTTTTACCTATAATCTCAAATTCTATTATCAGACATAATCAGGTACTTGGAATACCTGGCCTTCACATATCCCACTATGGTAGAACTGGTGACGATCGGTCACAGCTACGAAGGACAGCCCTTGAAACTTGCCAAAGTATCAACCGGGCCGACCAAAGAAGGCGAGAGCAAACCCGTGGTTTGGATCGATGGGGGTGAGCAATTTTGTTTATCGTATAGATATATCAGTTTTTTTTTTTTTTTTTTTTTTCGGTTATCGATCAAATCAAACGTGCTACTTATAAGTCTATGATTTTTTACACGATATGAAGCATGAGCCTTCGGGCTATGTGTCAGACAGACCGACACGGATTTCAATCCGACCTTTTGACTGCGTATAAAATTTACAACGCGTTGTAAAAAAAAAATAAAATAAAAATAAAGCAATATATGCCAGTAAATTGACGATACAGTGATCATTCGTTGGCTTTTAATTATCAGGTGCCATACGCTAGAAGCCTCATTCTTTCCATTATATGACAGCCAAATACCGGAACGTCACTCAAGATTTTACATACCGTACTTCGCGTGTGAACGTTTGTACTAAAATTTTTTAGAACGATGGTTATCCGACAGTAAATTTAACTCGTACTCTTTTCTTTTTTCGTTATATTTTGACCTACTGAATGTACATACATAGATACCTACACAGTTATTCTTTGATTTAATATAATCACGGCTCTAAGCTGCTAATACGAGTCCGCTGGTATAGAGATCGAAAAAACTTTTATTGTTAATTATTGAAATTACTTTTGATACATTTATTTGTATAGGAATGCACGCGAGAGAATGGATCGGTCCGGCGGTAGCTACTTACATACTTAATCAGTTGGTTGAAAAAAACTCAACTTACACAAAGCTCCTGGATACATCCGACTGGATGATATTACCAGTGTCTAATCCTGACGGATACGAGTTCAGTCATACGGCTGATCGCCTCTGGCGTAAGACACGGAGTAATCACGCTACTTTGGATCCGGATAATGAGGCCAGGTAATAAATACCTTCAACAGCTAACGTTTCCTGATTAATTACACCATTAAGGAATTAATTGTCCACAAAGTTATAAAGGTCCGGAATATTAAATGATACAAATATTCAAATAGTTTATGAATAACGATTCTTAAGAAAGAAAAAATTCCACCCAAATCTATTCCAATGAAGTTAACAAATCGTTGTCATTAATTTGCCTTAAACCTTTTCATCAGATCAGGTCCTCTGGGTCTCTTTCACTTGGTGTCCCACTATACTCGATGGTTATTTTACCGGTGTGAGGGTGTCGACCCTAATCGAAACTTCGGTTATCATTGGGGCGAAGAAGCTGGCAGTGCTACGAGCACTGATCCTTGCCACGAGACTTATGCGGGTCCAAAAGCCTTCTCTGAACCAGAAACTCGAGCAATTGCTGACTACATTATGGCAAATCGTCAGAGCATCAGGTACTTAAATAAATTTTCATCGTTTTTTGATTCCCCTAAGTTATTTTTCATAATTATTTTTTCTTCCTCGATCAGGATGTATCTCACGCTTCACGCCTACTCGCAAATGTGGCTCGTACCTTGGGGCTACACCAAGTCGAGACCAACGGATTTCGAAGAGCTGGTTAACGTTGCTAGAAAAGCAACGAACGCGATTCTCAAAGTACACGGTACTCAGTATCAGGTTGGAGCATCTCCTGAGCTGCTTTATCCGACCTCAGGTACGTATTTGAATGTTAATTCGTTGATTGATTAGTGTAATCATTCATTCCATTCGTTTTTTCTTTTGTATTTTTCAATCTTCTATTCTATTCCAAATTAGGCGGCTCTGACGACTGGGCAAAAGGAGTTGCGGGCATAAAATACTCCTACACGTTGGAACTTAGAGACCGAGGGCTTTACGGTTTCCTCTTACCCGCTACTCAGATAGTTCCAACGGCACGAGAAACCTGGGCGGGTATCAGAGCGATAACTCGTCTCGTTACGTGCAATACTTGAGCTATATTCCTACGCGTTAATGAGAAAAGATATACATAAGCACCAAAACAAAGCACCGATACCTCGCTGACTATTTTTGCAATACTATGCTAACTGATTGTACATAATATGATTAGGCCAAGGTCCCTAAGCTCCAGAAATCGTCGTGTCAATAGGATATATTATATTGAGCTAATCAAAGATACAGCGTTGAATAAAACTAAATTAATTAGCCATTAAAATTCAGTGATAAGATGAAGACATTTAATCTTAAATCGAGATTTTATTTCGTCTTAGATTATAGTTTTTCGGTAACTATAATGTAATGCTGTTCTTTTGGTATGGGTTGTGAAGTTTTGAGAAAGGAATTTAACTGGCTATAAAGACATTGGCATGAAATTACTGTTACACAGTTATAATTCTCTCCATATCTTTCGACTGTCAATCATTATTAAGTTGAATGATAGTCAAAAGAAAAGAAAGACAAAGGAGATGCATGAGACTGTTGACCGCAAAATTTTATGATTCAACGTGGATGTAACTGGTATAAAATTGACAGCAGTCTTTTGTACAGTTAATTGTCTGTGTCACGTATTCTGTCACGACGGATTATACCTATTCTGTAGTCTGTAGAGCCCGAGGAAATAAGGAGATCCGAATATTTAGGAAACTAAGCATGTAACTATTTTATTTATTTATTATTTATTTATTTATTCAAGTATCTACTTGTCCCTTTGATTATTTCAATGATTAAATGAAAAACTAGTAGATTTTAATTTGTATAGAATTAATATATTCGCTATGTAGACACATGAATAAAGTTCCCTCGGCTCGTATTATACACCTAATAAAACATTTATTAAAAACCTCGGTTCTCTAATCGAGATATTCTCTAACGAGTGTGTGGATTTGTCTCTAAGATTCTTATCTCTCTGTACTTATATTACCCGTTGCATTTTTTCACGTCTTTAATTCAGCGTCGTTCTTATAAAATTTGCTATCGAACTAAAACTAGGTGTGCGAATTGAGTACCGAGATTAGAACTGCCGATGTGTTATTTTTAATTGATATATTCTAGATATGTTATTCCTGATAAGTTAGAAGAAATATTTAATATCGGGAAGACCATTTGCTAGATCTATAAAAGAGAACTGCATTAGAGAATTTAAACCAGTTCCACGGTCAGGAATATTAATTTTCGGTTTATAGATACTGAATAAATCAGTGCACCGCGTACAGATCTACATAGGTGCAATGCGGATTGTGTGTAACGAGGCGCACTGATTTAGCGCCAAAAGTAGTTCGTCGATTTATCCGCGAGACGGTAATACCATTTCGCACGCAGTGACGTCACTAGTTGGCAAGAAGGAACGCTGGTGCTTAGGCTAGCGGTGGAAAACACCGAATAAACCAAAAAATCAATCTAATAAGAAATTCAGTCTATACATATTCTTCGATTTTTAGTTTGAGTTATTTCCTTTTGACAACTTGTGCGCTCAATTTCTTAAGACCTGCGAAACGAAGGCCTTGATTCAGAAAATATTTTAATAAAATGATATTTACGTAATTCGGTCTTTGAATACATTTTTCAGGTTCTTTATCTTTTTACTTTTCATGTGTGTATAAAGCAGAGTAACAAAAAATAATTCGGTTCAATTTTTCCTTATTTGTTGGTAATAATAATTCCGAATGTTATACAGGCGATTGAATTTCAGTGTTTTTGTAACATATACCCTATATGCATATATGTAACTCTTGATAAGATATACCTTAGCATAGGTGACGTCATGTTATTGTAGCTATCAATCCAAACTACTAAAATATAACGTGAGAAAGAACCATGCAAAGTCCCCATGAATCATTCTTGTGATAGACGCGGACGACGAACATTCTCCCAGTTTATTTATCACTACGCCTGATTTATACCTATAGTATAACCCAAATTTTCGAGTCATTTCGCCGTCCGCTTATTTAATATCTGAAATAAAATTTTGCAGGGAGGGCATAGCGGAATTAGGAAAGTAATTGATTATTGGTATATTTAAAAATTTATTACTGCAGCATCGATACAGTATTAAGCATTGTCATAAATCATGTATGTCGCATTCATACAATTTTTAATTGTTTCTTGGAAATAAATATGTACCCTTGCTTCCTACCAACCAATTATTCATAACAATTATATAATACAATTATAATATACGATCCATATTCGTATTTCAATCAAATTCTTTGATGCCACGGGGCCACTGACCCCGCGACAGATGCTCGTACCCTAGGTCAGTGGATTACATTTGCCGCGAACATCAGTGCGCTTTATTATATGCAACCCGCGTCTCAGTCTTGTAGAGCACGCTGTATGTGGTTAGACGCAATGAGTCTTGTGGCGAAAATAGTTCGTCCACTTGGCCGCGAGATGGCAATACCATTTCTCACCCCGTCGACACGAGAGCACTGACCTACCGTAAAGGCACCTGCTGTCGAGTCAGTAGCCGTCGTGGCGTCAACGAGTGCACGTCGGGTCTGCGCTAGCGTAATACGACTGACAGGTGTGTCGATAGGAATACTCAGAGCGCAGAAAAGTTATTGCAAACTAGACAACGTGCCTACCGACGGAAATGGTTTCTTGTTGTCTAGATTTTTTAATAATTTACTGCATGATTCTGATATTCTAACACTCGTCTTCCTGTTACAGCTGCATAAACTTCCATCAGAGTCCGAAAATCTTCGTCCAGCAAGGATTCTCTTCCACTCGTATACCAGGAGGCGAATAAGGAGACTCGATCAATTGCGGTGAATATATATTTATTTTTTAGAAACAATTACAAATTGTACATACATACATACGTAACTCTGACCATGAGTAATGTTGTATATGCCACAGCAATAAAATCCTACCTATATATCGATATTGAATTGTTTTCTTACTTTTCACTTTCCTATCCCTGCGACTCTTTATTTCAGAATCCATAAGAGGAGATTTAAATTACAAATAATAAATCCAAAAAAAAAGTATAAATAAATGTTCAGCTACTTAGGCAAAAATGAGTTTATTAATTTTCATTTCATCATTCAAATCAAATACGAAAAAGTAATACCTAATTTCAATAAATAATTTGGCGTAGTCGGTAGAGCGTGCGACTTGTAGTCCGAGAAGGCGAATTCTTGGGTTCGAATCCCAGCCCGAATAATAAAAATTTTTATAATCTCAATATTCTTACTATGAATCAATATGCGATACTCGCACTTGAGGAGTAGAGAGAGTTGCCTACTCGTCATCAGCGTTAGGCGAATAATTCGGTTTCTTCCGAAACTAAGAAGGCTGCGGTACAAGCATTTCTACAGAAAACGTTACCGGCGGCTGTCAAGTCGTCTGTAGATATATTCGTACGACGGCGTTGTCGGTTTCGGAAAAATTGAACTTCTCTGTATGTAGGGCTTGACTAGAAATAAAATCGACGAAAATTGGAGCTGTAGATGGTCGAGGGTCCAGAAAATTGAATTTTTCTCGAAAATCGACCGTTCAATACATATATCATTTATTTTTGACCGAAATTTTAAGTGGTATTTGGCTCAGGGGCAAAAGTTTAGCTTCGTAATACGGAGATCGTGGGTTCGAATCTCCGAGCTGGAATTTTATTTTATTTTATTTTATTTTTCTCTGGAGCGAAAATTTTATTTAATTTAATTTTATTTTTCTCTGGCGCGAAAATTTTATTTAATTTAAAATTTTATTTTATTTAATTTTATTTTCTGGAGCTTCCCCCACTCTGCGCTGCTTTCGGGTGTTGACCTGTAGGCGTCTCACCGCATGTTCATGCTAAGTGGGGATGATGACGCGTAGGCGACTCACCGCATATCATGCTAAGTGACGATTTTATTTTAGTCTGAAAAATTTTTCAGGATTTCGGTCGGGATCGAACCCAGTTTCGCTCGCTCGCTCGCATTTCTAATCGCACGCTCTACCGACTACGCTAAACGCTTCGTTAGAAATTATTAGCACTTTTTCGTATTTATCTTGAACTCGTTCGGCGGGACAAGGAATATGTGTATAGATATAGGCATCCATACGTGTCTTGATGCACGTCTCTATATATTATTTTATATATACTAGCATTTTGCGGACTTAGAAAAATTTTAAGTCGAAAATTTTTGCTCCTGGTATCAGGAGAACATCTGACCCGAGGAGGTGTGCCGAAAATTTGGATATGTGTATATATATATAGGAATTCATACGTCTCTCCATGCACGTCTTTCTATATATTAATTTATATTAGCGTTTTTCGGAGTTAGACAAATTTTAAGTCGAAAATTTCTGCTCCTGGTATCAGGAGAACATCTGACCCGAGGAGGTGTGCCGAAAATTTGGATATGTGTATATATATATGGGAATTCATACGTCTCTCCATGCACGTCTTTCTATATATTAATTTATATTAGCGTTTTTCGGAGTTAGACAAATTTTAAGTCGAAAATTTCTGCTCCTGGTATCAGGAGAACATCTGACCCGAGGAGGTGTGCCGAAAATTTGGATATGTGTATATATATATGGGAATTCATACGTCTCTCCATGCACGTCTTTCTATATATTAATTTATATTAGCGTTTTTCGGAGTTAGACAAATTTTAAGTCGAAAATTTCTGCTCCTGGTATCAGGAGAACATCTGACCCGAGGAGGTGTGCCGAAAATTTGGATATGTGTATATATATATAGGAATTCATACGTCTCTCCATGCACGTCTTTCTATATATTAATTTATATTAGCGTTTTTCGGAGTTAGACAAATTTTAAGTCGAAAATTTCTGCTCCTGGTATCAGGAGAACATCTGACCCGAGGAGGTGTGCCGAAAATTTGGATATGTGTATATATATATATATAGGAATTCATACGTCTCTCCATGCACGTCTTTCTATATATTAATTTATATCAGCGTTTTTCGGAGTTAGACAAATTTTAAGTCGAAAATTTCTGCTCCTGGTATCAGGAGAACATCTGACCCGAGGAGGTAAGCTAAAATTTTTGAAAATAAAGTCGCAAGGATGGGGAGGTGAAAAGTAAGTAAGCAATTCATTATCGATATATCTGTGAATTTATTGCTATAGCATATACAATCTTATTCATTGTCAAAGTTACGTTCAGTTTGTAATTGTTTAGTCGAAAAAATTCCTCATCAATATTTAATAAGTATGTTGTCTAGATTGCGATACCGCAGACTATTTATATCGAGATCCCTGTCAGTTGTATCTCGTTGACACAACCCTCATACGAACGCTTGGAAGCCACGACGACGGCCACTGATCCTACGACAGACTCGTACCCTAGATCAATGCTCCCACTTACCCGATTACTGCCACCAACACCTATGTGCAGTTGGCCCGTGACTTTATTATTTTTCGATTTTTTGTATACCAAACAATTGCTCCTCAATTGCTCTTAAATGCTCTACCCTTACTTCTGATTGCTCCGCGATAGTTTTCCAAAAAATAGCAGAAATATGTCGGCGTGATGTGAATAATGCGGGGTGTAAAACTTGCATTGATACTGATCTGTGATGCTAAAGACTCGAGACTCTGATATAAAATAGACTGATAAAACGGGCGAGAAGGTGTAAAACTGGCATTGATACTGGTCCCTGACGCTAAAGACTCGAGTCTTGTGTGGTGCAAGTCGTATAAACGCGGGCGCTCCAATTACTGCAGCAAAGATAGTTCGTCAATTCAGCCGCGAGATAGCAATACCATTTGGCACTCCGTCTGCCAATTTTTAGATTCTTTGCCACGGAAAAAGAAACCAGATTTGTTGTCTGCTTTTCGTAGCGTTCTAGGTTATGTTTAACTTCGATACTTTACAGTCAAACTAAACTATACATACAAAGACGATGAAAATATCACGGCATAAGAAAGTGCAAAAAAATCTAAGCTTCTTTGTTAACAATTTTGGATTCCGACAACCGTATCAAGTTCTCATCGATGGTACATTTACGTTTGCAGCTCTTCAGGTTAGCTCTACTTAACTTACATTTTCAATTTTGCTAACGTGAATAAAAAAAAAACAAATACGACAGCAACGATAATCATCGACCAATTATACCCAGTCTCGTTACTCTACGTGACAGTTAAATACATGTTTTGAACAATGAGAATATCAATTATTCTGAATCACAATACTGAATCTAAAAAGCTCCATTCCTTGTTATGGTCTTTGATCAAATTGATATTCTTAATCATGTCTTACCGTTTCTTACAGAACAAATTAAACATACAAGATCAATTGCCAAAGTATTTTCAAGCCGGCGTTAAACTCCTTACAACTCAATGCGTTATTTTGGAGACGGAAGAATTAGGACCAAAAGTTTATGGCGCTATGTTGATAGTAAAACAGTTTGCTGTACACAAATGTGGTCACGAAAAAGAGCCTGTCACAGGTTCAAAATGCCTACGTTCAATGCTTGGCAAAAACAATCCAAGCAGGTAAGTAATTATTCATAGCCCAATAATCAAAGGTATTTCCTAAATCTACGAACGCCTTAAAAGAAAATTTGATCTCAATATAAAAAATATCATATTTCATGGTGTTTACTCGACAAAATTAAGATACAACAATCATATTTATAGTCTCTATTCTATGATATTTTAACATTGGATGAAATCAACTTACTTTTTATTGCAGGTATATAATAGCGACACAAGATCGAGATCTGCAAGATAGCATTAGAAAAGTTCCCGGAGTTCCGCTCATTTATTTACATCAAAAAGCACCGACGCTTGAACAACCTTCTTTGGCTAGTCAGAAACGAGCATTGGAATACCGTACTACGGTTGGAATGAATGCTCAGCAAGCAGAGACGATAGCTTTGTTAAAACAACAGTCAGGTCTAGTAGAAGAAACTACGAAACCTTTGCCAAAGAAGAAAAGAAAAAAGAGCGGACCTAATCCTCTGAGTTGTAAAAAGAAGAAGAAAGTTTCGCCAGTGAAATTAGATAATACAATAAATAAAAACACTGGCAAAGTTAGTAAAAGAAAGAAGATCAAAGTTCCAGAACATGTTAAAGAAGCTTTGAGAAACAGCATTACAGAGAAATGATTTCAATCGTTAAGAATTAGATAAGAAATTTGAAAGACTTGAATTTAAGATGAATTAAAACGATTAAATATGTTTTACAATGTTGGAACAGATTGTTCTAGGAATTAAAACCAATAATATTGTATAATATTTATGAAACCAAAATTGTTCTTTTCTTTTTCTGTTTTTTTTATCCAATATTTATAATAAATTTACACTTAATAAGAATAAAGTATTTGCTTAAAACTGTCTACATACTTTTGACTTGAGTTATATTCTACCTATCTGTGCTTAGAACATTTTAATCAGGGCAGTAACACATCTCGTCAATAGTTAGGAATAGCGATTATTATTTATCATTTATTGTTTATTTTTATTTGTAAGTAAATGATAAGATATTGTGCTATAACAATAACGCAGTTTTGGAAGGTATAGGATTCTTCTTTCTATATACTATAAAATAAAATAAATTTTTTTTTTTTTATTTAAGATTCCAGTTAATATTATATCATTTAACTTCACGTTATTGCACTGGATTATCTTCACCATATACAATAACGAAACGACGTTTTATTAGAGTTTGAAAGATTCATGTAGTGATTAATATATCTACAGAGAGAAAGAGGAAAATTCTACACGGAAATGATAATTGAAATGAAGCGATCGCGAATATAGAAATGCAATTGCGAAATTGAGAAAATAAAAAAAATGAAAAATATGAAAAAAATAAAGTAATGAATAATAATAAATCATAAAATATTTCAACTTTTAGTAAATATGGGAGCTATAACGATCAACAGATTTTCATTACCAAGGCTAATGAACACCCAATACTTAGTTAGCATATACGATCGTTGACTTTTCTGTGTAACTTATAAGTCATGAAATAATTAATAATCAAAAGACCACAATTCGAGATGTGAGCTGTGATATACATATACGTTAAAAATATATACTATAACAATAATAATAATTGAAGAAATAAATGATATTATAATGAGAAAAAAAAAAAGAAAATTGCACAGATCAAATAAAAAATACTTAAATCCAATCGAAATTTGAGATAGTTATAAAATTAGGATACAAATCGTAGTAGAAAAGTGTTGTTTCATTTAATTTAATTTTTTTTTTTTGTTTAACGTTTAGAATGTTTGAACTGAGTTTAGTTTGAGTAGGTAATACTAATTTTTTTATACTGACCCTTTTCAAGGATAGTTTAGTTATTAGTAGGTGATTTCAAAGATCTGCAATCGTAATAATCGGAACAATTACGCGAATGTAACTTATTATTTTCATATATAAATTCTGACGCAAACTTTTACTGCGTGAGTCTTTAATTAATAAAACATCCGAATCCATGTCTACGTTAAACCAGAATCTGATAAGAGTTGATAATAATAATAATTGATTCTGATATTAAAAGAATTATAAAATAGAAATAATAGGAAAGAGAACGTTGAAAGCATTTCATCAACGTCTTATGATATTTATTAATATAATTTATTAATTGTTAAATCCCAGTACGAATACTGCTTAGAAATAACTACTTTTGCAGTCTTTGATGTGCTGTTTTTTTTTTTCATTTCTTTTTTCTCGTCCCACTGGACTAATATTCTTAAACACGCACAAGTTCACCTCGGTCTTTTTTCCTTAAAATATAAACTTAAACTAACTTAAACTGTCTTTAGTCCAAATAAAATCATAGAACTTGGCTTCGCAGAGCTCTGGCTGCCATAGCTAGCATTTTCATCTGTCTACCTGATCGGTGTGCAGGATTAGCTGCTATGAACGCTGTCAATTGATTCTGTAAGGTCATAAGAACGGTTCCCATATGTTCGTGGGTCACTGGATCCTCAGGGTTCAAATTCATCACAGCTTCCTCTAACCATCTGAAATAATACAATTAGATGGTGGTAAAACTTTCTCGAATTTTCAACACCTATTCAATCAATAAACAAATTAACTAGAAATGAATCGATAAGGAACAAAAATCAAAGAAATATACCTGTACTTCAACTCAGTCCTATGTCCCAAATCGGCGGATAGTTGTTGTATCAAAGACAGAAGAACTGGTTGTTGTAGCAAACAACGTTGTCCACCCATTCCTGGAGGTGGTGAAAAGACACGACTTGGTTCGGTTCGTTCACAGACAAGAACTACAAGGTTTAAATCACTGGCGCTTAATGCTTGTTGAAATGCGGCATTAAGTTGGCCACGTTGTAGCAGATTTAGAACTCTGGCTTGAGCGTCAGCTCCTACTGGAGTAGGAATGCCAGGAGTTGTTGCTCGGGACCTAGAAAATTTCAATTTGTTAAAAGATTAGAATTTCTTAATGAATCCAATTTCACATTTAGAAGAAGCATCCACCTTGCTCCAGATATTTCTGTGAGATGCTGGCTCAAGTTCTCCCTAATAGTATCGCGAACAACTCGGCTAGTTCCTTCCTGCACAACTCTCAGCCCTTTAGAAAGTTCGTTTTGTAATTCCTGACGAACGGTTGCTGCGAGGGCTTCGCTCTGCTGTTCGTTACGTCGTTGTCGTTGTTTGTCTGCAACTGCATCAACGTTCTGAATGTCTAGAAAAAGAAAAAACAAAAATTAGCTTCAGCATTCTGTATAAGAACTAAAATTTAGATGTTTGAAAACCCTCACGATTTACAAACAGTATAATTTTCTCCTTACATTCTCGCGTCCCTCTGGCAAACGCATCTTGAACTTGTCTGAACATCGTCTGGCAAGCTCTCTCCATTCCTGGCAGTAAAACGGAGGAGAAAGCTTCTTTAAAAACCGCATCCAGCGCCGGTTTAGCCGCGTTTGCAGCAGCTAATGCGAGAGTATCTCGTATATGGGCTCCGTTTACCAATTGTGTAAGATTGTCTTTCATGAGTTCGTCCATTCTAGATACATCCAACCTGAGCTGATGCCTGAGAGGATCTAAAGCGCTGTCTACTATCTGGGGCAAAGTTTTCTGTATTTTTTCCGTCATATTGCTTTCAAGAGAGCAGAGTATCTCTTGTTGTCGTGATAACTGTACAAGCAGAGTTTCTTCCAGGGAAGTATTCTGCTGCTGAGTAGCTCTGGCCAGAGCAGATTCAACCCTAGTAGCCACCGGAGTTTCCTGTCGTAATCTAGTCACCTCAGACCTCAACTCCACCAATTCTTGGTGCTGGTTTTCCACAGTTTTTAAAATAGAATCGAGCTTTGTAGTCAGGGCTAAGATATTCCCCTCCTCAGCCATTCGCCAAGTGGTTTCCTCCGGTCTTTCTAACTCCACAATAGCCTGAGGTGGTTCGTCCTTAGATACCAGCTTTATTTCCACCTCCGTATCCTCGTCTTCGACAAACTCTTCTGGCTCTTCTATACCGAGTACATTAACGTCTTTCAACAACTCGATAGGAATACCAGGCCATATCTCTGCCACAGCAGTTTCGGAGTCGGGTTTAGCTTCTACTTCGGTCTCGGGTGTTCCAAGAGAGAAGATCTCCCTTACTTCTCGGGAAGGACTGCTTCCTCCACTGGCTGGAGCTTGTTCTCCTATTTCACTCGTCGCCAGGGGTGGCTCGGTAGAATTTAAAGCTTGAACAGCCTGGGCGAGAGAAGGGCTAGCGGACATTACAGCCCCCAGGTCTGGGCTGGCAGAGTTTGAGTCGATATTATTGCCTTCCTTTTTTGCTGGGGAGCTGAAAGCATCCGGAGTCATTAAGTTCAGTCCTGTATTGTGGTTTGAAGCTGCTTCTATAGCTGCGCCAACAGTAAGTTCCTCGTCCCCATTTTCCTCAACATTTCCGTTCTGATTTACAGCTTCGATATTGGGCAAGTCTTCCATATAGTCTAACGAGTCATGGGTTAAAGTGTCCATGAGGCAATGACCGTCAACTTGGATAGCGGGTCTGAAAGCGATGTGGCACTCTTGAAGAGACTTTGGCTGTACTAGATACATTCTAACGACTAGTTGATCCTCTGACTCGTCGTCGCAAGGGCATAAATCTTCTAGAGATTCACCGGTAGGTCTAACTCTCCGCTGCCCAGCGTCAACGATTCCGAAACTCAATATTGGATACGGCAATAAAAATTCCGATATTGTGTTAACGCAGGCTAAAGCGTCCGCGCTATCTTTCGCCAGACTTAGTATGTACAAGACTTTGTTATATATATCGGAAAGGAGAAGATATCCCGCGCTTAAATCAAGCCCCGCCTTCAACACAGGAGTCTTTCCGTTCAGTGGAGCGAATTTTATAGTCTGTAAACACGTCCACGATTCACAGGACCAGACCTTTAACTCAGAGTTATTGTCGCAGCCTGTTACAGCGAACCTCCAGAATTGAGCGCTGCAAAAAGGAGAAGTTGAGTCATGAGAATCGAGACGAAAATTGAGAATTTAACAGAAACTTACTCTGGCTGATAGCTTTTATGATCGTCTAGAAAGAACAATGAGGAAATTGGCCGGCCTGCGTGAGGTCTCCACTGATGTAGACATCGCGGTTGTTGCTGGCTACCATGGTGAGTATTATTGTTGTGCATGTAGACCTGGAAGAATTTTATCTCTCCATCTAGACTAGCGGTTGCTAGCGCAGTTCCGTCCGGGCTAAATGTTGCTTCTACTATCGTACCAGAGTGTTGATTTATCTCCATCATTCCTCCCCATCCATCTTGTTGCGCGACATCTGAAACCTGAAGAAAAACAGGAGAAAAATCAATTAATTAGACTGAAAGAAGAGAGAATTATATTCTTTTTCTTAAATTCTGTACCTTTATAGGTCCTGGGCCAAGTCTAGCTGCAACAGCAGCGACGGACCAGAGTTCGGCTTTAGAGCCACGAGTTAGTACTAAAAGTTTAGATACTTCATCGCCTTCGGCAGGTTCGTCCTCAGGGATGTAGGGACACCATATGACGCGGTGACTTGTAGGAGAAGTGTCTTCGGCGTCGACTTGCAAAACTAGATTACACATCAGTTTGAGATGCGTAGACTCGATGGAGTGCACGAACAAGCTTCCGGCGTGATCGACACATGCTAGAACTGCGTTGTTCACATGAGCAAATGCCAAGTCTTGAACAGCACCTCGCATTCCTCTTAGCAACGCTCGCTGCTCTCTATCCTTGTAAACTACTCGTACTACACCACCCCCTGTACCTCCAGCTGCAGGAATGTAATATACCATGTGTTAGAGAAGATTTGAAGGGGATCTTTGAACTTGAGAAAGGAGAATTGGGATTTTTCTTTTCACTCCGGTCATTTTGATTATCGAATGCATAAATTCTAAAATAACATGAGTATCTTTGTAAAATTAAAAGCTATTAATAAGATTCCCGGATTCTAGAGGCCTGAAAATGATTAGTTGATTCGTACGTACCTTTAATTCCATAGGCGAGATATTTGCCCGACATATGAACGGCCAGTAATTGTCCGGTATAAAATTTAAGCTCCCAAGTAAAGTCGACGATATTTTTAAGCTTGACTTTCGAACTTCCATGATCATGGCCTCCGGGTGATGGGACTATGGTAACATCAGTGCTGAATAATTCAATCGAGTGTTGGTCTTCCTGTCCGTTAAATTCCCTGGAGAAAAAAATAAAAACACAGAAGAGTCGAATGAATAACAATCAACACTTATTACCATTGACGATTAGAAAAAAAAAAAAGGAAAAAAAAAAACCTAACCTAAAATTTTCCCATTATCCGTTTTTTTGCCTGTAATATAGCACGGAATAGTTTGCTACCTACGAAATATCAATTAGCAAAGATAGTAATGACTTACACAGTTTGAGGATACTGAAATGGCCTGAGATTTTCGTCGCTGGGTTTAATCATTTTGCTATCAATTGTTGAATCTCTAAAAAACGGGTTTTAACTGTTGTTAATTATAGGCATTGTTTCACAGTTTACATCTCCTTATATCTAAGACACTCAATATCCGACAAACGATGGATATATGCGATATGTATTCGGTATTCTAACCCTCAACCGGTGACACGCTACCGCGATGTACCTGAGTAGAAGAGAGTTGGCTCAAGTAATTTGTGAGTGTATTTCAAGATGATAAATGATCTTACCCGTTACACATATATCTTTATGAAAACTATACGTATATATATTCATGTATATAAACGTATATTTATTTATATTTTGTAAGAAACTTTCTTTATATTATTATAACGCACACATACGACCGGCTCGGTATATTAATTAACGATACATTTCTTTTTCACAAGCTTATGTACACGAAATATTCTTATGTAGTTATACACAGACGGACTAAACTAGCTGAAGAACTCAACGTTCTTGGCTTACTGGATTTTGCCAATGCCAGAACCCAGTAGGGTGGAATAGCTATTCAGAAATGAGAAATGTCACACAGCGACCGCGACACCGGACACACACTTGTCATATATAGATCGTGATACCGCGACGCCATCTAGAGTATATTTTGCGAACTATTTCATGCAAGTGGCATCGTTCAAATCAACGCGAGATCAAGAACTCCGATGGGAAATTGATCGGAGAATTGATTTTAATCTTGTTACTAGCTTTGGCATCATTCATTGGATGAGAAGTGTATTGTTTTTCATTACCCTGCGATTGTGAATGGTGATGATGAAAAATAATATATTATTTTTTTGTTCAAAATATTGTTAAATCGTACAGAATACATATCTTAGGATATTGAGCGAGATTAAGCAAATTTGCGGTTTATTTATTTATTGTACAAGAAAAAATTTGACTAACTCTATTCGTATTGCTGACTACTATACGATACAATATGATAACATACATATAATATAACGTAATATCATAAATTTATATCGTTTGCAGAATACAATACAATACAATACAATACAATACAATAAAATGTACCTAATATAATATATTAGGCATTTATATTATTAATATGTAATGCGTAGGTATACAATATATACAAAAGCGCTCGCCTCACTTAAATTACAACAGACTTTGATGTCTAGTTTATTTTGTGCCATATACAAATGGACTGTCTTTTTTGCATTTAAATATCGTTAGTATTTAAATAAAGTACATAATACGTACGTGTGTGTATATTATATTAAATTGTATTTCATTAATTAAATTTATTTATTTACGTATTAGTAAGCACGCACACTGTCTTTTATGAAAGGTATCTGGTTAACATAATTGAAAAGATTTTGTTTGTTTATTTATTCATTTATTTAATCATTTGCTTATTTAATTTATCTTTGTTATTCTCTTTCTTCAAATATATATATTATTTATTATCATTATTTGTGGTTATTAATTCTCTCTCATGATCGCTATATTCAAGTCCATAATCTGTGTATTTTTGATATTATCTCTTTCTACGGGTGACTCTAATCAATCTCGAATGCAGGGACTGACTTTCGTCGTGTCTAAATAAGCAATAATATAATATTATGTAATATAATATAGTAATCCAATTAGGATCACATATACCGAGTTGAGAAAAATATACCTAATATTCTCTCAAAAGTTTTATTAATATCCTACGATGCTTTGCGTATATGTATTGAGTTTAATAAAACCCATCCACTCTCATTCAGATCGTAGAATAAGTTATTAATAATAATAATTGATATTTTACGCGAGTGGTTATCGTAGAAATAATAATAATGATAATGATAATCGACGTATTCACGTATTTATGTATTTATATATTGTACAATTAAAAGCAAACAAAAAAAAGAAAGAAAATAATAATAAAAAAAAACAAACGTGAATAAAAAATAAATAAATATAAACGACGAACCATCGTAAGATTATACAATACTAATATTATTTTCCTTTATTTATTATCGGTATAACGAATCTACGATATGGTAAGCTCGCTGATAATGTTTGCCTCTAGTGAGGCACGGGAAGATTATGCTGATTGTTGACAAAAACCTCCTCCTTTTGCCGGACTCGAATTTCCAAATTTAATGCACTTCAATTCATACGTGTATGAATAATTAAAAAACGATAATTTCACGAGTACAGAGATCTGTCGCTTTTTCTGGTCTCAATTCTCTTCTCTTATTGTTATTGGCTACAGATCCTTGACCAAATTCAACAATTTATTTCGTTATTATTTTATAAATAGTTAATAGATAATAGAAAAGGCCTCACTCGATGATGAAGGACATATCAACAAGGAGTTTGAAATATTTATTGTAAGCCATTTGTCTTTGGCACCTATTTATCCTGTTCTTTTCGAAAAGTGAGAATAACTACCTTCAGATAGCTTTTAATTGACTCTAAATCTCTCGGCAAAACGGTCTGTGCATGTAGTACTGTAACTTAGTGAGGAAATATGATATATTTCAGCTCCCCAAGACCCTGAATTGACTAATAGATATGCTATTTTCTGAAGTGAAAGTGAAAACGTAATCTGCCTCGTTTTGAAGACAGTGAAACGCACCAATTGACACTGTAGTTCAAGAAATATGATTATTATCAACGATAAACCTACGATCTGTTAACGGAGGGGCAGACTTTTCGTGTTACAGGGCGTCTACAGACTTTCGATTCCCAAATTCCAGGCATTTTCAGTACTTATCTAGGCTCATTTTCACTTAAATTCAAGACTATTAAAAATTGTTTTGTATTCTTCTAATGATATCAGGTAGTTTTGATTATTAAACACGTAGATTTGTCTTCAATTCAGCCACTATTTTGCAAGGCAATTACGTGCAGAGGTCTTATTTTAGTTCTGAGTATCCGTCAGATCAAATCTCAACGTCATCTGCACTATTATAGAAAGTCTAAGGGACTTGAATAAACGAATGAACCCTTAAATTAAAAACATTATCATGAAATTCAATGCTAACAAGGGGCACGTACGTTTTGAACTAAAAAATATTGGTTCAAATGAGAAAAAAAAAAGAATACAACTTGGAAATCAAAACGAGTAATAGCTCATTGTTTCATGCAAAGCTACTAAATTCAATCATTCCGAATTCTTCTTGTTTTTATTATTTAAAACGCATTACCAGGGTGTCTACAGGATTTAGATTCGAAAATTCCAAGCCTCTCCAAATTGTACAAAAAGCATTACACTTCGTTTGCTGCACTATTACAAGAAAAGCATCAGCGACACAATGGAATTCGATAAGTGAGTAAGATTTGCAATGAGGTAAATTAATCCCGAGATAAACGGATCCTAAAATAGCATGAATATCTGCATAAAATTCGAGTAAACACCCTGATCACGTGCCCTTTGGATAAATTCAATACTATTCCGAGTATTTCAATGCTTCTAAAAGATTCCCGCCACCAAATGATGTGCGTTTTGTTCCCGATACGAATAAGTTAATCGAGTCCAACTTGAGAGGATTTCACTGACGACTGGCTCACGACGAATGGAAGGCACGGGTTATAATTAGGACGTAAAAAAACAAAAAAAAAAAAATGATATCATCTCGAAAATTTAAAAAACGAGAAAAAATCCAACATCGGATTTTATTAACCCGTTGTCATCAATCCTCAGTAGCAATTCCTCCAGCCCATTCCGTACCTGCCCAAGCCGGTAGTGGGGTTTCGTATTCCCATCCTGGGCCACGATAGCGCCATGCATGAAGATACATTACAAGATCCGATGGCTTTGGGTCTCTGTACTTGACTTTACACTCGTAGCAATGAGGGTCCGTCGTCACTTTCTCATTTGCAAAACTCGAGTCTGGAGGTTCCGACCCTGTCTGTGTACCAACGGTTACTTTAAGGGCCTTAAGGTCTTCCTCTGGTGGGCTGGGCGACGAAGAAGGCGATGCATCTTTGTCTGTATTAGCCAAAACTTGATCCTCAATATCGAGTTTTGGCTTGAACAAGCTCATCTCTGAGTCTCCGTCCATTCCAAGCCAGTTTTCAGCGTTATGAATACCGATTAAATCCTTGACAAGTTCTTCGTCGGTTTTACCAATGTTTCCACCCTTTCCTTTCTGCGGACCAAATACGACGTGGTTGTAAAGAGGATCGTTCACCACTGGGTAACCCAAGTACTGAAGATGGACACGTATTTGATGCATACGTCCTGTTTGCGGCTTGCAAAGTACTACCGATGACTTTCCATTGAAACTTAGACGCTTGAATGTTGTCACGCAGTCTTTTCCCTTCTCTGATACTTTGCAGACTCCTATTTTATACGATACTACCTCGATAGGCTCCGCACACACCACTTCATCCTCGGGAAACTCACCGTCTACTCGACAAACGTATTCTTTGTGCACCTGGAAATGAGAAAAGTAATTTTTTAAAGATCTATGAAGATTTTAACATATTTTTCAAATTTGAAACGATTCTATCGATATTTAAGCGTATTTCTCAAAACTGAAACGTATTTTTTTCAAATTAAAAGGAGTCGTGTGATAATTTGAGTTTATTTTTCAATACTGAAACGTATCAATTACAGATAAACTGCGTATATTAAACCGATATACTTCACTGGCCATATCTTTATATTTCATGTTTTGTAAGACGTATTAGATAATTAAAGGATTTCTCCGAGTGTATCGAAGGAGAAATCTAATAGGTGTAGATTAGTATGGATAATATATGTAATCAAGTGATCGGTAGTTGATATTTCTCTACTATCGTCGGAGTAAGGTGTTTTAAAAATTATCCATAAATAAATATAAAAGAAATAAATAAAATATATATCGATTTCTATATCTGACCTGTCGGTTTCTTATTTGATGCTCCATTTGTCTAGCTTTTTTCGGTGTTCTTCCGAATAGTAGAATTCCACTAGTTAATCTATCAAGCCTATGAATGGTGCGAAGATTCTTCAAGTTATACTCCTTCGCGAGTATAAATACGACGGTGTTGTGACGGTACCGACCGCAAGGATGTACCTGAAATGTCAAATTTCATTTAAATCACGAAATAATGATCTCGACTAGAACAGAATAGAATAGATGAACTATAAATTCATAATTTCGTAGTTAAATTAAATTTAGGTACAAATTACGTAATAATTTATAGACGTAAGTTATTCGCACTAGAATCAAATCATTCGAATAACTACGTACTTATATATAATAGTATATGTACAGAATGTATAAACAGGAAGGCTTCGATCGTAAAAAGCAATGTATTTAGTCTCGGGAAATCAAAACTTCCCGATGGAAATTCTGAATTCAGTCACGCTTGAAAAGAGAGCTCAATGTGTATTCCATTTCGTTATTAAAACACATCGAACAATGATATACCAAAGTTAAACGTATGGGGGCATAGGGTAGAACATACACATAGGTATATCCATAAAACGATTTCATCGCGTGATACTGCGTCGAAACCAATAAAAACTATAACTATGCCATGCATTATTGAACGCATATAGAAATACAATAGGTATAAATCCGTTGAAAAACGTTTAAAATGATATACATATACGTATACAACAAGCGAAGAAAAAAAAAAATTGATCAGTTAAATAATTAAAGAATTTCGCGTCATTTTAAATTTATTATAATGAGAATTTTCTTGTTTCAAGACGTATACCTATAATGTGCTTAAGAAATTCGTTTAATATTCCATTAATAAATCGATAATTAATCAGGTGTTTGACATCGTTATTTCGTTATACGATCATAAGATAAAAATGATAAGGTCAGATAGCGTGACTGAGTGTTAAGATGAATTTTTGGTATCAAAAGTGAATGAGATGCATAAAAATAATGATAATAACAACATTAATAATAATAACAATAATGTTTGTACGTGAGAGGAGGAAACGGGGAGAGATAATTAGCCAGAAGAATTTATACCTATAAAAGGTAGGGGGAAAAGGCAAAAAAAAAAGGAAAAGGAAAAGGCAAAAGGCTTTATATTATACGAATGCAGGTCAAGGGCTAAGGTTTGACCTCGAGGCACGCCGAGGCAGCTCTATTGCTGATAATAAACTTTTACCTAATTTTCTACCCGTCATGCTGTCTTCTACACGTGGGCGAAGAGGTAAGGCTAGGCGGGTAACAATAAACGTAATTAGAAAGAGAGACGAAAGAAAGAAGGAAGGGAGGAAGAGAAGAAAGAATGAAAAAAGGAAAAAATATAAAAAAAAAAAAAAAAAAAATTGGGGGAGAAGAAAAGCCAGCTGCTGTGTATATAAAATACAGGTATACGTATCTAGGTATACGGAATACGATTGTAAATTTAAATACGATTCCCGTCTTCCGAATCTCTTGGTGAGCTTAGCCGTTTTTAGATTAATTAAAATATGCATAGGTATAGGAATCGATGTACAGGTAGATATATAAGACTACGACGACGACAACGAAAACGACGACGACTACGAGGTGGAGGAGTAGAAGGAGGATATAACAACGGGGAAAGATTTTAATTAAAGAAAATTGAATGAAAATTGGCTGCGATGAGACTGATCTTTATAGGGGAATGAAGATTTGAGAACAAAAAAAAAAAGAAAAGAAAAGAAAAGAAAAGAAAACCGTATCTTTGTAAAGAGTAAGCGTGAAAATAATTGAATAAAAAAAAAAAACATCTCTTCGTAGTGTTTACGGTAATTATTGTACAATAAAAATATATGATCGATAGGCTGGAGGAAAAATAACTCGCGAATATTGATGTAATAATAATAATAATAATAATAATAATAATAATAACGATGATAATGATAATGATAATAATTCGGAGAAGAAATAATGAGAGCGAGATATTTTTACCAGAAAAGCTTTGTAGTTCTAGCGATGATTATGTATACATATTATATATATAGGTATAAATATATATATATATATATATATATATATATATATATATATATATATATATATATATATATATATATATATATATATATATAGAAGACAGACAAAATATCAAAGGGTAAAAAAGACAGATAAAGTTTAATTGAAATAAGAAGAAAAAGAAATAAAATTAGACACGAGACAGGCGCGTATCAAGATAAACCTGTCTTGTTTCAAACCTCTTTGTAGTTTTATTTTTTAATTTTTTTTTTTTTTTTTTTATGTTAATTAAAGATGTATGGGAAAATATAAAAACTCTCCGGCGCCGAAGAAAAACGTCAAAGTGAAATACATAGCAATAAAATTTAAAAAAAAAAAAAGGAATACATTTATTCTCAGAAATGGATTGCAGATAATTACGTACCAGAACATATTCGTAGGTAGAATTTCGACGATTAATTAAATAATCAAATAGTCTGAGTACATGTATCTATATATATATATTAATATTTCGTTGGTAAAATGATTATACCGACGAGTTCAGTTCAAAATTATACTTTCAAAATGAGTGGATAGCCTTGAGGATGAGAAAACGCGTTGGTTACCGCAGGTCAATGTAAAATATCTGCTATATAAAAATTTCAAACGCGTTTTAAGTATCGTTCGAGAAATTTGAGAGGAAAAAAGAAGCAAAAAGAAAAAAGGATTTATCATTTGAAAACGAAAAGTCGAAAAATAAAAGTATCGAAAAAACGATGTAGGAAGGTTCTGGCATCCCCTGCGTAGACATATAGCACACCTATATACATTTATCGTTTCAAAATCTGGGATTGACAATAGGCCTACCAGCCAGTAATAGCCGACTTCAAAGGTTGAACACGCAGCCTATAGTCTAGCCTAGCCTAGCCTAGCCCGGCCTAGCCGCGGTGCTAAGTCACGAATCCGTATCTTTTAGCCCGTCTAGATTTAGAACTAAATTTAAAACTATAAGTTTAGAACAGGTAGAGAGAGAGAGAGAAAGAGAGAGAGAGAGACACACACACATGGGCTAGTTCTCTATCATTTGACAATAGAAAATTTTCACGTCTCAAAATCACGAGGATTAGGTAACATATGTTATCAGACAAAAGATTGAGAAAAGAAAGAAAGAAAGAAAAAAAACTGCAGATTCATTTATTCAAGCTATGATAATGATGGAATGAAATTTCTTTTCTTCTCTTTTTTCTTTCAAAGACATAAGAAGAGAGAAGATTTCGTATCAGCCATATACGTATATTATAGTATACGTATCCGATCGAAGATGAAAAACAGTCAGGGAAAGATAAGGATAGAGAAAATATTAGAAATAAGAAGAAAAATAAGAAGAAGAAGAATAATAATAATAATAGAAGCGAGAGAAGAAGATATTGGCAGTACAGTTCTAGCAGTACACCACTTACAGGGATAGATGCGGGCTTGTTGACCACGACCAAGTCTTCGTCCATATGCACCACCGTGATCGGCTCCGAGGTGACAGGCACCTCGTGTCTGGAACACACCAATCGTAACCAGCTTAACATGGCTTTGTTCGTCGAAGTAGGAGACTCGAAAAAAATTTTTTTCTTCTTGTTTTTCGTTGGTTTTTATACACAGCTATAGATATATACATATACTACATATAATTAGATAAGAGAAAAAGAAAACATATAGATATATATATAGTATATACGTTATATATCCTTTTCTTTGTCCTTGTTATTTTTCCTTTTTTTTTTTTTTGTTTTCATGTACATAGATACATACAGTAATGGTAGCTATAAGCGTGCAGACGAATTGTAATCGACAGGTTAGAAAGTGACGAGAAAGAAGAAAAATTGTTTTTTTTTTTTTTAAATATAGGTAGTTGTTGTTATTTCAGGTAGACATAGTCCTGATATCAAGGAGTTGGGTGCTAAGGGATGAGGGAGTCTAGAACTTATAATGAAAGAAAAATGGGGGAAAAAAAATAAAGAAAACAGAAATAAAGGGTGCTGATAAATCACACGGTAGGTAAATCGTATTTCCGGTTATCAGCCGCAGTGTAACACGTAAAAAGGAGGTACATATATGTACCCCATGTCCATGTTTAGAAGAAAAACTCAGCGAAGCGTAGAATTATTTGGGATTGGGTTTTGGTTTTCAAATTTCAGGGTCCAACCAGCACGGATGAGATTTCTTCGTCCCGGCAGTGCCGATGGTCTGCAGAATTGATCAAACGCGAAACTGTCCTGTCTGTCCTGGCCTGACTACATGAATTTTGGCTTTCAATATCCTCTATACTATCCGTGTCTATCATGTAAAAAGGATATCGGGATTCGACAAGCCGGACTGCAGCTCGGTGTAGATTTTATACATTCCATTTCGAATATTCGATTTCATATGCGAATTAATTGAGAAAGGAAAAAACAGAACCGAGAAAATTTTCATAACCAATTTTCGGGGGGTGAAAGAAAAGAATTTTACGAGAAAAACTTATCGTTTAGTCATCGCCGCTCCGAAGGACAGATTTCACGGTATTAACCCTTAATTTTCCCCTGGTTATAATAAATCATTGTTTAACAGAGATTTAAGACGACGTTAACGAGTCACTAACGATCGTTGAGGGATATTTCTGTTATACTATAGACGCGGAAACGTAAAATACAATATATTGTATACCCAAGTTTATAATATATTGACGGGGTTTGAGGATACACTGTATACACGGTATAAGAGAATGAGGATCGAAAATTCTGTATGAAAAGTTTGACGTTGCGGCGTAGTTGTAATATTTAAAGTAGCGATTTAAGTGCAGCGGAGGGATTTGAAACGTTGAGAAAAAAAAAATGAAAAAAAATAAAAAAAAAAAAAACAGAAAGGAGAAGAATAAATGAAAAGAATTTTTTTCAATTGAAACTGGGTGCCGCTGTGATAAGCCACACAGAACGTTTTCCTCGAGTTTCATTTCATTTCAAAAGGACTCGGTACAGCTTTGAAACGGGTTTTGGTTCGGTTCGGTTTGGTTCGTGATATTTAATAGGTAGAAAACAGCGAGTACCCTGCAAAATTTTCCTCGGAATTATTGTTTCGGGAACGAGACTTTACAGTACACGCACATAAATATACATACACACAGTATACACCCAAGCAAATATAAACGTCGGTCGTAAAAACAGAATAAATCACTTTCAAGGAAACGCGTGTCTCGATTATCCGAAGGAAAATCATTGTTTGAAGTTGAATTATCAAACGCAGTTACAAAACCATTGTTAATCTCGGTTGAATTTCGTTTTTCTTTCTTTTTTTTTTTTTTTCTTTTCTTTTTTCTATTTCCTTTTACCAAAATTTCTTTGTTCTATATAGATGAAAATTTTCAAACTCAATTTTTTGCCAATTAACAATTTAAAGGAACAGGTATTTTCTTATTTTCCAAATTTTTGAAGGGATTTAATTTTTAAAGCCTCAAAAAAAAAAACAAACAAACAAAAAAGAAAAAAAAAAGAAAAAATAAGCAGTAATAAAATCGATAAAAAATGTCAAACGAATATATATTTACTGATAACTGCCACTGCCTCTCTATGACATTGCCAGACTGCACATATAACACATTCTCCGCGAATATTTGCACACATATATTCATGTATGAATAAACTCAGCCGATTCCCTTCAGGCGTTTTTGTTTTTGTTTTATTTAATTTTTATTTTTTATGTTTTTCTGTCCCTCCGTCTGTCGCGGTATGTTCGTTTGCGACTATCGGATAAATCGCGTGCTTCAAATTATTCGAAAACTGGAAATGATGTATTATACATATACATACATAGTATATACGTATTATATACCGGAGTCAGAACCCTCATTTCGTCGGGATTATAAGGGAGAGAAGTTTAAAGGTTGTTGTAAAAAAAAATTTTTTACGTGTCAAAAGTGAAGAGAAAGAAGGATAAAAAAAAAAAATAAAGGGAAAAAATCTGTATAAAACCCGTAAATACATATACCTATATCGCTTGGGTTCTAGTTTCGGTCAACAATTTCTGAGTTATAATTATAAAAAAAAAAAAGAAAAAATCTTCCATAAAATATTATATATTTATATATAATATATATATATATACATATTTAGGGCGATCATCGAGTGAAATAATTAATAATCTCTCTCAGCACTTTTCGACGTTCCGGATTGAACGCGAATTGAGTCATTAAAATTTTCCCCTTCGAATAACTCGCGTATCATTAAACGTCCTCTCTTATACACGGATTAAGGATTTACTTGTTAAAAGAAGAAAAAAAAAAAAAAAAAAAGGAAAAAAAAAAGAAAGAAAATTTCCCCACGCCTCTCTCCATACCTAAATCATCGCGGTTCGTCTTCCTTTATCGTATTAATCAGGACCTCCGGATCGAACAATTATATTTAATCAATCTTAAAAACCACTATCGTTTTCACCCGCGTTTAAATTAATCGCCGAAATTGTCCCTCTTCAATTTCGCTAAATTCTGACCAAACAAGATAAGCTCGATTACTTATACCCTAGCGATTTTCTAGACTCATGAATTATCTCATTTATACATTATATATATATACACAGACGTGAGCGAGTGTACAGCGACAAGTCCTTGACGTAAAATCATATATTCATCGATATACATAGTAAGTATGTAGTCGTTATCGCGAGATCTCTATTAGCTGTATAGATGAAAAAAAAACAAAAAAAAAAAAAAGGTTAATCAAAGACGCGATGCAGCGAACTAGCGTGAGACAAGCCCAGACGACAAGTTGGTAATGAAAATTGAAAAAAAAAGAAGAAGAAAAAAAATAAGGAAAAAAGAGGAATAGTGAAAAAAAAAAAAAAAAAAAAAAAAGACACGAAGAATAACTACTTTCAAATGAAGCCACCACACTGGAGGTTGATCGTTATTAAAGATAATATTCGAATGTTTCCGCGTGATGGCGTAATAAAAAAATTAAAAAAGAATGAAAAAAAAGGGAAAGAAAGAAAAAATAGGAGAGAATTTTTATGCATTATGAAACCGCTGTTCTTTAACGAGTAGTTTGTTTTTATAAATAACTATTTATAAATAATATATCATACGTCTGGAGAGAATCGATGATGTATATACATTGTAAAATGGGAAGTTCTTGATTGTGTGTTTTAGGTACTATATAGGTATAGTCACAACGTGTCTTTGTTTTGGTGAAAAATGGAATATACTATAGGGTTATCATATCGTTGATGTACTATAACTTTTCGGAGCTTGTTTCTAAACTATAAACTTGCGTTTGTGCGTGTGCGTGTTTGTGTATGCGAGAGTATATAAATCGTCTGATAATATAATATGAGTTTAAAGTTTCTGTATAACGGGTTGAAAATTATCCTTTGTGAATAGAGATGTACGAGGATATACGTACGTATATATTTATATATATATAAATGTATATGTTATGCACCTGAAGACGATGATCGTTATACGTATATATATATATATATGGTATAATAATAACAATACGAAATCCCGCACCGTGAGTATCCATTATTTATATAAAGATACGACTCTGTGTCTCTTTATGTGTGTCAAGGATCGAACAATTTCCTATATATATATATATATATACAAATATACATATATTATTGTATTACAGGAATTCACAAGCCATTCGAGTTCCATAACGCGTATTATTATGACCATGGGATCTTAAGTGAAGGTTTTTCGCCACTTGCAGGATCATCTCTCTCTATACTTGATTCCTAACCGGACTTTGAATGAATAATATCTTGCCTTTATGTATATAGTATATATATATCAATAAAGATTTCAAGTACGTAATTACCAGCCTCTCTATTAATATAGCAAAAAAATTGAACAATGTATGTATACCGCACAACGAGTTGGATATACAGACGCGAGTGGACTTCTCGGAAAGTTGATTTCGCCTTGATGGAAACGCGTGTAAAAATTTGCAACGCAATTGCAAGAACTTTAACTATAAATAAAATGACATTTTTATTTTTTTCTACAGAAAGAAAGAAAGAAAGAAAGAAAGAAAGAAAAAAAAAAAAACAAAAACAACACAGATTCCAATAGTTTAAACAACTTACCTGTGGACGACATTTGCGAGCAGGTCGTTGTGTCGAAGTCTGTAGTCGATTTCGACCCTCTGATAATTGACGGTGAGGGTACCAGCCCTGATACATCTCTCATATTCCTCGGCAGGATGAGCGCGAAATTCCCTTGCGAATACTTCGAGAATTTTTTCACCGACCCATCGCCCCTTGGTGAATGTTGTAAACGTGAAATAGTACGGATAAACTTTCCTCAGACCTGAGAAAGATTAATTATTTTTTTTTTTATCTAAATTTTTACGTTTTCTCTCTTCGAAAATACGACGGGGATGAACAGATATGTATATATATATATATATATATATATATTTTTTTTTTCTAACAGTTATATTGAAAAGAAAAGAAAAAGAGATTTTTTTTTCGATCCTGTTTCCGGAGAGCCTCCTCCGCCACCTGCCTCTTCCATCCTATATTGATGAATAATTCTCATGGGCACGCTTTCGCGATATAGCGTGCAATATTAATGGGTATGAAAAAACAAACAAACAAAAAAACCAGAAAAAAAAAGAAAAGAGGGGAAAAAACAATCGTTTCTATCCCTACGGGAATCTGAAATCCATGAGAAAATTGTATATCCCTATATAGGTATACAGGTATGTACATGGGTATAACATTTTGCGAACAATATTTTCTACCTTTTCGATCAAACTTTGTTGAAAACTTATTTTTTTTTTTTTGTTTTCCCCCCTTTTTTTTCTTTCTTTCCTTCTTTCTTCTCCACCCCCTCCCCATTCGTTGCCGGTGAAGTAATATCCTACTTCGATAGAATCGAGGGGTTAACACCGGTCTTTGGATTTCAAGTTTCGCGACGATATGTAAGGCGATTTTATATGGGACTCGAAAATATCCCGAATACCCGATACATACGCCTAAGGGTGCATCAAATAATGGCGTGAAAAATTTTCACCCCGATTTTCCCATCGACAAATTACACCGGTTTCTATATTTCTCGAATTCTATACTCTCCCTTTTTTCCCCACATGTATGATTTCACAGATTTTCAATCCGCAATTAATACCCATCCGAATTATTTTATACCATCCAAATTATCCATAACTGAATAAAATTTTAAACACCGCATATATCCGGGTATATATATATATATATATATATATATATATATATACATATATACTATAAACAGAGTAAATGAACCGAATTAAAACAACACACGATAATCGAATTACTGTTTCGTAAATACAATCAGATTTCCTATTTGGCGATTGAACCCGGGTTTGTTTTATCAACGCATCAATTAGCGGACAGATTGTTCGTCGGTCTGAACCCTTAACGAGAGTTCACCCTCATTCAACGAGCCCCTAGCCGTCCACCCCCAAATTCGAGTATTGTTTTCGTGACGTTTACTCATCGTGAATTTTGTTCGTACCCCGGTAAAAGTAGTGTTGATAAAATTATAGGTACGTACTATACATATTAAATATGTTCAAACATTTGTGCATCTATATATATATATTATATATGTTGTATTCTCACGTGTTTGCAAATCGACGACGAATCGAATGTAAATACATATATATATATATGAAGCTACGTATATAATACAAAACAAACTTAATATTTGTACATTGAACAGCATATATATACGTGTACATGTATGAATATTTGAAACATTGAATGAGGGAAGCTGCGGCAGATTTTTTATTTTTTCTTATTTTTGGCAAAGTAGAAAAAAGAATAAAGAAATTCGCGTTTCCCGTTGTATCGCGAATTCATCGAGACGAGAGACGAGCTATACGTATATAGAAATATTTATAACAAATGATGAGAATGAAGGAAAAATCTCGTTATAATATTATATACAGGAGTTTGGAGATAATAACATGGGATTTTTACACTTCAGGTATATAAATAACGTACGTAGCTCGTACTCCTCCTACGCGATTTTCACCAACGGGATATATTCGTATTTCGACTAAGGGTTTTGCGGGGACTTATGCAGAGAGACAATGTCGACCGCGAGAAACGAACTTCGAACGAGAACGAGAAGAGAAGAGAAGAGAAGAGAAGAGAAGAGAAGCTGGAGAGCTTAAGCCTCTCAGGAAAATGCCCTATTCTAGGCCATACTGGTATAGAGGAAGCGTGAGGAAGAGGACAAGGGAGAGGAAAGGAGAGGAGAGGCCTACCTGCCTAAGAACCGGAAACCGTAGGGATAAACGGTGCGGAGTAGAGACTGGGATGAGGAAAGTGGGAAGAGGAGAAAAGCCCGAATCTCCACTCGACTATTCGGTGGTGAAAAGCCGCCACACTCTCTTCCCTTCCCTTCCCTTTCATTCCTCGAAAAGTTCGTCTAGTGTGTGAACTGCTATTTAGGCTAGCTTTACAGCTCGTCGACGTTACACGTCTCTTGTTTCCTAAGTTTCGTATTAGCATCGGATCTAGGGGTTTGCTAAATTTCAACGATAGGATAATAAAAAAAGAATGAAAAAAATCGTTCTCCGAAGAAACGTTGAGAAAAAACGAAAAATTTTGAGAAATCGATTCAAAAATGGTTTAGAAAATAAAAATTAGTACCACCGAGTCACGTACATCGATTTCTGGCTTATACCTGTACCTTCGTTAAACCGATTTTAGATGAGAAACGGGTAAGGGGATTGAAGGGTGATAAAGGGGTACGGATCCGGGTGACGTCAATTAACAGTAACGCCGCAGCTGTATTCAAATGTATGTAAATTCATCGGAACATTTAGGGACGTATACTTGTCAACGAAGTTTGAAGGTAAAGGTAAAGGTATTAGGATTGAAGGAAGATATCAATTTTGGGGTAAAACTCGATAGCGATGGACGAAATGATATGAGAAACGGTTTTCATTTACGTCTTTCGGCGTAATTATTGTAAAACTTCTTCTTTAAATGATTCAAATTAATATGGGTATGGGGTAAAAATAGTTTCACTTGACCCCTCGAGTGTGGTTCGTATATGATACGCGATTATAATCGTCGGGAAAAAATAAAAAGAAATAATAAAATGAAAGAACATTTTAAAAAGGGGGATGAAAAAAATAAATAAAAACTAAGCAAAGAAAATGACGATATTAAATGTGCAGGCTATCTGTTAGGTAGTACCTCCCCTCTCGAATATATACGTCTTACTCACTCGCTTTACTCTCTGTGAGCAATTTATGAATTTCTAAGTACTCCCCGCGATACGGTGTGGGATGTGCAGAACTGAGCCAACCGCAAAACTTTTTTTCTCCTTGGTATAGGTATATATAGGTGTGTATATATATATATATATATATATATAGATATTATACATAGTATGAAGACGTAATAAAATTGTGAGAAAATTGGTAAGAGCGTGGGAAAGAGCGAGGTAGGAATGGGGCTGAGACTGTAAAGATAGAAATAGTTATTTGTTCAGCGAAGAGAACACGTTCTCCTCAACTGCATTTCATCTCTCGTTGATCTTTGCGGGGGTTAAGGTTCAAGTTATACGCGATTTCATCCTCTGCCAATATATATATATATATATACATACCTATACTTAGGAATATGTAGGTACTATCCACTTGAAATGGATATATGTGTGTATATGCAGATATAAATTTCTATTTTGCTGTATGATGCGATTTGAATTATTAACGAAAATTTTTCACGATAGTTATTACGAGCCGTATTATACATCCGCTATATTATTTCTTATAGGTATAATTTTTTAATAACAAAAAAAATGAAAAATAAAAAGATTTCCTAGATTAAGATTTTTTTAACACGAAAGGCTGACTTGGCAAGCCTCCTCCTCCTTCTACTTCGCTTCGCTTCTCTTCTCTTCTCTTTTCTTATCCAGTATATTTCTTGGCTCAATAACTTTAGATTGTTGATAGCGAGGAGAGATGGGATCGAATCAAGATTTGAATCACGTATTCTCACACTACCCGGTTCCACCTACCCTTATATATTTACTGAATACGGTTCCATATTCCACCCTGCACCGGCAACCAAGTCTCGAGAAAAGATTCGACCACCTTATATGCGATTTCCTCGCGGTTATTGAGCCCGGTTAAATTCTTCGCAGACTACACGATACGAATAGTGAATAAAACTTGAAAAAAGGAGGAAAAGAAATTTACTTTAATCTTTTTTTTTTTATTTTCTTCATTTACTTATTTATTTATTTATTTATATATTGTTAGTTTTTTATTTTTCATTCATTTTTCTTTCCTTTCGTCGTTCTTTTCGATTCGTAGGGCATAGAACCTTGTTACACTGTATAGGTACGGGTTGGAAGCGATATTAATAGGTCTTTGTTTGAAGAGGTGTTCCCTGGCTCCCGTACAGCTCTCGTCTCTATTATTTGAATATGGAGCAGATATCGGTTGTCGATATTCGAACGGCGTACACAAATATTATTTTCCGTTCGAGGTAGCCACGGGAAGTTGGCAAACGAGGCCTTCCGTCAGTTTATTATAGTGTTGCCATATATTCCACGAATCGATATATATATTTTTTTTTTTTTTTTATTTCACTATCGATTTTGTAATTCGATTAAAAAAGTTTTTTTTTTTCCCCCCCCATTCATTTATTACCATTCTCATTTATACACCGGAAACGGTTTTCAGTTTTTAGTTTTTAGTTTTTAGTTTTTTTATTTTAATTTCTCTTTTCTTCATCCTGCTCTATATCTATCTTTCCCTCTATTATTTATCTCCTTTTCTTGGCTAACTAATAAAGCGATGCCTCTGATGCCTTCAGGCTACACAATAAGAATTTCATTTTCTTCTTCCCAACGAGATATAATAAAACTGTTATATAGTTCAATCTCCGTACAAATATAATTGAAAGTTTCAATTTACTTTAGTTCGAAAAATCTTTCTAGTAGTTGATTATTCTCTCTCTCTCTATATATAAAATTACAACTCAATTAATAATCCCTGATACTGTATATCATATGTAAAAAAAAGAAAAGAAAAGAAAAGAAAAAAAGTAACAAATTTACCGGAGTACCTGTATTCCCGTACTTATTATATCTGCAGCTGTATATTGTCAAGTGGATAGGATAGGATAATACCGAAGGGTAGTATATAGAATATAATTGTACATAATTAAAAAAATTTCTAACACTCACCATTTTCAACGTAATAACTAGTCTCGTTGTATCTTTCGTCAGTAAAACCAGGCCTCTTCGCTTTCAGAGCTTTAGTTTCTAATTTTGCCTGAAACAAATTCATCGTTAATTCCTACCTTTTTTCCTTTTCTTACTTTTTTTTTTTTTTTTTTTTTTTTGCGAATTAATCGAGCTTTCGAAAAATGGGTGAAAGAAAAAAAGAAATAGAAAAAGACACGATCATTAAACGGTCACATTCGACGTGATAATGACTCGTTGAAGGGGACTGATCATCCCAGCGCTTCGAATAAGAAAAGAAAAGAAAAGAGAAGAGAAAAAAAACACACACACGGGGGTCGGAATATCTCGGGGAAAAAATATCTTCGAGGGTGGAAAAAAAAAGAAGGAGAACAGAAAAAAAAAAGAGGGTCTTTCAATTAGAGTTATAGCCCGGTAGTTATACCTAGTCGGCAGTTAATATCATGGAGGACGTAATTTTCTTCTGCCATAGCTGTAATACAGGCGCACGCGGTTTATATACGCTGTACAGACTTTTTCTTTTTTCTTTGTTTTTTTGTTTCGTCTTTTTTTTTTTTTTTTTTTTTTTTCCCCCTCGTATGCGTAGAAGTGTTATTTCAGTTATACGCGATTTTCGTGATATACGTATAACGCGCGGGCGCCGTTGTGCGGAACTGAGATAAGAAAAAAAAAAAAAAAAAAGAAGAGAGGCAGATACAGAAAGGGGTAGAAAAAAAGAAAGAAAGAAAGAAAAAAAAAAATGGAAAAGCAAGGAACAAAAGATGACAACCGTATGGGAATCGCTTGTTAAATTGCATCGGGGTGAGGAGTAGGGGGAGGGGGAGGGGGGGGGGGGGGGGTAGTACCCACGGGGGTTTTGTTTGACAATGGCGGTTTCCTAAGCTGACGCTAGGTACTTGGCGTTAATCCCAAGAGTAAACATTACATCAGACGTGCTGACGTGAAGGAAAAGCTTCCAGAGCTTTTGGTACATTCGTCAGTCACGTGTCTAGAGATCCGCTTCACTTATACGTATATATGTACCCTAGTCGCGGGTGAAATAATTAACGAAAGAAAATTCAATTCCATACAAAATCACGTGTTAATTACACAAAATGTTATTCACCGAAGTAATAACGTAGCTCTGAATTTATAAACGGATCGAAAAAGCCCAAGACGTTTCAACAGTCTCGCGTCACATCTGCGACACCTTTTTTTTTTCTTTTTTTTTTTCCAACATTTCCCGTCAAGGAAAAGAGACAAGATATATATAGAAAAAAAAAAAAAAAAAAAAAAGAATATAACAAACGAAGATAAAATCCGATTCGATTTGCAGATTTTTTCTTTTTTCTTTTTTTTTTTTTTTCACCCCAGAGTTAAGAGGGACCACATTTTTCCTTTCCTTTCCTTTCCTTTTCTTACCTTTCCTTTCCCCTTCGATGAGGAAATATCAGCGAATATCGTATCCCCTTTCTCAAGTATGTGCAACGCCGAGGGATTGGATGAAATTTGTGAATTTTATATCAGATATATATGTATATTGTGATTGGTACCATGTACATGATACATATATATGTATATACCCATATTTGCCTTATATACAGACAGTTGTCATAGCTCATAGGAATTGCGTTAGGAACTGATGATTCGGAAACTGTTTGGAATTATTTGAAAGGTATGTATATGTATACATATATGCATATACGTATAGGTCCGGAAAAACATATTGGAAAATAATTTCTATAGCTGCATGTATCCCGAGGTGAAAGTTGTAATCGAGTTGCCGAAGAGAAGATATTGTACTCGTGAGAAGATTCGATATAATAGTTTTCAAAAATGACATTTGCCAGAAATTCTTATTTTCTTTCCTCTGTCCTGTGTCCTGTTCTGTTCCGTGTCTCTCGGTTTTTATCTCGGATAATATAGGTAAAAAATAATAACGGGGAATATAGGTATACGCGTGTCGGGTTCGGTGATATCAAACGTAATTGATAAATGAAACGAATAAACCTGATTTTTGTTGCCGTAAAGAAAAAGAGGAAAGAAAAGTAAAAAAGTAAAAGAGAAGGAAGCGTACAGGCCCCCTCAAGCATCCTGGCGTCGTTGAAAGACACAATAAAATTGACTCGGCTACGGGTCGGTTCTACTGGCAGTCGCGCCCTCCGGCTCAAAGACAAATCGTTAGTCAGCCAAAACGTGGCACACGCCTGTTGCTAGGAGGGTGAAATAAAAAGAAGAAAAAAAGAAAGAAAAAACGAAAAAAGAGTACACGTCTCAATTCCGAATTGGCAGTAAATTTGACACGGACAAAGATTTGTTAAATAATTAACAATCTCTATATGATTATAATATCCGGACAGTAGTAATCGTATTTAAGTGAAAAATAAAAACGTAGACGAGGGTATATGTGTATATATGCCCTATTATATATATATATATATTATATATACGTATTATATATATACGTATGTATGTAATTAAAGATAATTTTACAGGCAACGGAAATTTTGGTAAACGGAAGACGTTGTATATTTAGTTAAGGTCGCGGTGTGCGAGATATGCGACAGCTTGACGGGGAGGCTAACGACAGTCGCGGCGTCGCGACGCGGGGTGGGTTAGGTACCGCCCGTCAAATATTGACGAGACTAAAATACGCGATACTAAAATACATATAATCTTACTTAGGCATGGGAGTCGGATCAAATATGATTTTAGGGAATGTAATAAATGCTCCAGAAATTCGCTTACAACATCTTGCAACATTGATATCACGAGATATAGGTAGGTAGGTATACGAAAATTCAATTGAATGAAGCTTTTTTTTTTTTGTTTTTTTGTTTTTTCGGTTTTTGTTTCTCCCCTTTGTAATTCAGTCATTCGTGTATTAGGTGTACACATATATTTTTTTATTTTCGCTTCATCCCGAAAACGAGGGATCCGTGGCTTTTATCAAATTTTTCCCGGGAATCATGCGCTCGGAAAATTCGTCTGAATCGTGTTTTTTTTTTATCTCTCTTTTTTTTTTTTTGATCCAAATACTTTCGTCAAAAAAAAAAAAAAAAAAAAATAGAAAAAGAAAGGGAACAAGAAAAATTATAGACAAATCTCTGTACCGTGGTACATGTTATCCGGCGATGTTTAAAATTCATAGAATTTTTATTTTTTTTTCTCTCATTTATCCTCTAGGAACAAGAATTCATCGCGTCTTTGTCGCCGTCGTATGTATATATATATATATATATATATATGTGTGTGTACATGCCATAGTCGGCGGAAGTAGTAGCAGTCCGAATTTGTCACATCGATCGTATTTTTCGTACCTCTTCTTTCCGTTTTTTTTGTTTTTTTTTTTTTTTTTTTTTTTACACAGGTAAAACATAAACCCGCGGATATACCGTAACGGTCGCGATCTACGTTTCTCGTTTTTTTTTCTTCCTTTTTTTTTTACGCGTTTTATTCATGTTTTATACTTCCATCGCTATACGGGGAAAGAGAGAAAAAAAGGAAAAAGAAAAAAGAAAAAGGAAAAAAAAAAAAGGTGAAAGAAACGTAGGAGCTTAAATTCTCCGCATGTTCATGTTCGCGCTTCAGCGGAGGTATACCGTATACGTATACATACAGGTAGCTGGATATGTGCTCACGCAGGGAAGAGAGACACGCTTCGCGACTCTTTCCAACGCGTAAATCAAGAACAGAGCTGGCGATCGTTCGAGCGTCTTTTATCGATCAGGAATAAGAAAATTCGTCACCCCCCGCCAAGAAGAAAAAAAAAAAAGAGAAAGAGAAAATACGTGCAAAAAATACATCCATATACCGTAATACGCTTTCCTCTTAGTTTCCTTTTTATTAATTTTCATGTGGGTGTGTATATAAATAATAACGATAATAATCAAAGATCGATATAACTTTCTTACCTTTTTCAAATCCTTATTCGCGTCTGCATCCTCGGCCTTTCTCTTCTCCGTAAGTTTTGGAACAGCTGTCGTTATCACAGGTTCTCTGAGGGGTTTCAAGTCGACCTGAAACACGCGGGTTGCGGAAGAGAAAAGGAATGAAAAAAATAAAATAAGAAATACAGAGAAATAGAAAAAAATAGAAGAAAAAAAATGAACAAGAATGATACAAACATTGGTATCTGTAATTATAATGAAAATTAACGAAGTTTCTTTTCCCATTTCCTTTTATTCTTTATCCTTTAAATATATACTCTTATATAAAGGATAATATACGGTTTGCGTGTCTGTTTCGGAAACCCCGTTGTCTGAATTCGCGCGCCCAAGATTGAACAGTATGATAATATCTAATATGTTGAATTCTAACTTAAGCCTGGCGATGCATCAACACTGGAATCACTCGTGAATCAAGTCTTGGTCACAAACAGCCGGTAAATCTAGCCTTCAGGTTTCAGCTACCCCTGCAGGTGGCAAGGGTTGCCCTGACAACGTCCTTACCTGCAATGCAGTGCTCAACCCTCGACGGAGTTATACCTTTATAGATACCAAACCATATGTACCTATATACATATATACGATATATGTATACGAGACTCCTTATCATATCATTTGTTTATTATTTTATAAAAATATTTTCATCCCTTAGAGAAATTATATTGAAAAAAAGAAAAATCGAGTAAAAGTACGAAAAAGGGGTTTCTAAACTTCTAGCTGTGAATATATATATAGAACCGCGTGAAAGAGTAAAGGGATAAAGATAAGATGAAACAATACCGATAAGACCTGTGTAAGGGAAAGGGTGAATTCTCTTAGGACACGCGAACTCGGGGGGTGGTTATAGTGGTATATAGTTCGAAAATGGGAAGTAGGAATGTTGAGAAGTAACGCGAAAGTCGTATAGCTGTGACGAAGCGATGTGCGGACGTGCAGAGTTAAGACTTTGAGGAATAAACTAGGTATAGACACGTAACAGCGGTTCTAGGTTTAAGTTTTCTGTATATATAATACATAGGTAGATATATATATATATATATATTTACGTGTATGTGATACGGATTCTGATTCATATAGGAAATTAAATCCCGAGTAAACACAAAGCGTGAACATAGAGACTGACTGAGTGTTAGGGTTGTACGGGGTGAATGGAAAATATAATAGTCAAGATACCAGAATCGACTTTATAGCGAGAGAAAGAGAGGGAGAGTAACTTTTCGCGTTGCGTTGCGTTCCGTTGCGTGACGGACGTGGATGTTGAATCGTTATTAATTTGCAAAACCGTTATTAAATTTAATAAAGGAAAATACGGAAATGAAATTTATTCAACCGATAATTATTACATAGGTTATTAATTAACGCCCTCGAATATTTTATACATATATATATGTATATTATAATTATTCTACATGCCTGAACTGAGTTTACTAAATTTAGTTAAATCGCCCAATTGCATCTATATATATATAGCCGAGAAGGGGAGACACTCTCTGAATCAGTAATATAACGAGCAGAGTAGGTATAGGTACGAATTAGCTTTACATTTTGATTCATACATATATATATATAAATATATATATATATACAAAATATATAAATATACGATTCTTTTCTTCTTTCTCTTTTTCTTTTTTTTTTTTTTTATCTTTCATTCCGATTCACAACGCGAACTCAGCTGTGATGCAAAGTTTGGCAGAAGTAGGGGGAAGGAAACCCCCCCCACTAAATTCCTCCTCCCGTTTTGTATTTTGTATTTTTTTTGTATTTTTTTTTTTTTCTTCCCTCTCTTCTCATACCCCTTCGCGAGAGTTTAACCGTGTCTGAATTCCAACCCTCCGTACGATCGATGCACGGAGAGTTAAGCGAGGAATGGAAAACGTCTGAAAAAGATAAAGATACGACTCAACCGCATTTGATCTATACCAATTTCCTGCCCGTAAGACCCCCGAGAAATTCACGACTTGAATCGACGCGCCGAATTTCACCTCTCTTTTTCATTCGATTTTATTTCTTTTTATTTTATTTCATTTCATTTCATTTCATTTCATTTCATTTCATTTCTATTTTCCATATAATATATCCGAGTTATTCCCATTATTTTCTCTTTTTCTATTGGCAAAGTGCCGAGTTAACTTCGCATGTGTACCCCGAATCATCGTCAATTACCACAGATTTATAATCGTGTCTATAATCACGTAAATTATAGTTCGAGAGAAAGATCCTTGTTTTTTTAAATTATTATTATTATTTTTTTTTTTTCTTTGCATTTTCTAACTTTTCCATCCGAGTCAGGAAATTGTTTAAAGAATCCATTAGCTATAATTTTTGGTAAGATAGGTGTATATCTAGATATACCTACTATATAAAGCTTATAGTCGTTAAAACTACGATATACCCCCCCGGGGGTAAAACTATCCGACCAAAAGTTCCTCTGTAAAGTCCCAGGGTGCGGGGTAATGGCGGACCGTTTCACTTTTACGAGTAATTTGTCCTCCCCCACCGTATACCTACCTATTCCGCGCCTAAGCGTTACACGTTTAACAAACTCAGCTATTTGGATCCGCCTCTCTATTGCCCTGGATATTAACGTTTGACGGCGTAGATGAGGTGGGCCTGCATATAAACTCGTTTAGACACCGCTGAGTGAAACGTTAAGCCTTTTCATTTCACATTTACCCCCATAGAACTGAACGATTTAAAACTATAACTATTTTCCCGAAATATTTTATTTTAAGTGATTCATTTTTTTTAGTAATTTTTTTTTTTTTAGTATATTTTACAAAGCAGATTGCGAAGCTCGAAAGTTATATCCGTGGAAAGTTTTATTTTTCGTTACAATGACTAAAAGAGTGCGAAAAGAAAAAAAAAAAAAAAAATTGTAAAAACAAAAAATGAAAATGACACGAAAGAAGGAGAGGAAAAAGAAAGCTAGGTACGAGAAAAAGCTGTAAGGGTAGTCGTAAATATCTCGGATCTCAGAGACCGGGGGTAGTTATATTCTTGTTCTCTGCAGTCGTACGAAAAAGAAGTTTACCTAAAATGAGTTGGTTAGGGTTTCTCTCCTTCTTTGGAGAAGCCTCATTACCTAATGGGAATGGGAGAGCGAAAATTTTCTCGGTAATGTGTCCCAGTCGCGTTAGCCTGCGGCTAAAACCCGGGTAAACAATCAAAGAGACTTTCATAGTCGTATGTTATCTCTATATGTGTATATATATATATATATATATATATATATATATATGGGTGTGTGTAGTATATATTCTTTCTTTCAGCAAGAAAAAGGGGAGACGACACTCTCTAACTCGTACGCCACGCCGTTTCAAGATTCGAGAATTTTGAATTTTGATTTTAGATTCTAGATTCTAGATTCTAGAATAAAGATTGTATCCATATAGGTAGGAAAGAGAAAAGAATTAGGCGTATATAGTAATGTCCGTACTAAAAGTGTATAACCGCGAAGAGCCGGGCTCCATGATAGGTCGTTTTCCATTGGTTTCGGTTGTTACATACCTACATATAGTCAGAAACGTTGAAGGTATACCGGAAGGCTTTCGAATAGGTGGGACATAAAACTAAAAAGTAACTGTAGTATGTAGCGAGAAAAAGAGCACGGTTTAACATCCCCGTATAAATGTATGTATACATAGTACTTTTCGCTGTATCCACCTACGTACATAGATATATATATATACACCTACAAGTGCAGCCCCCGAGCTCCTCTCAGCTATGTATATATATATATATATATATATATATATTTATTTTATATGTGTGTATATATATATATATATAGAAATTTATATATTTATCGCAGTCGCGCAGTATAACTGAGTCTTGAATTTTTAAGCCGTAAGTAAGTAACGTATCTAAGCCAAAGAGAGCGACCTTTTTATATATCCCAAAGCTGAAGCGAAAATTCATCCCTCTAGTCATTTATTCAGTCTCAGATTTTCATTTTTATTTTTATTTTTACATCACTTCACGAATTCTACTCTCTTTATCTCTCTTTTCCTGCTAATATACAGACGATTTTCATATCATATACTCTTTTCTAATTCTAATCCCCGGAAAAGAAACGATAAATAAATAAAAGAAATTACCCATTTTTCAATTAAATAAAATATTCTCTTTAATATAAATCTCCTCTATAACAATAAGAAATGAACAAAATTATATCCGAAGTATAAAAGCGTCTGCTTCTTATACTAGTACCTACGCCCTGGGTCGAGCGAGTCCAACTCTTCGAACGTAAGCTAGTAGTTAGGCTCGGCTGATGTTCAGACGCTGGAGTGGTCGGACGAACCACGGGAATATCCTACGCAATAAGTGGTAACAGCCGAAGCAGCGCAACGAGGTCTGGCCGCGTCCGACTAGCCGCGGGGGTCTCTTTACGCGAGTGGTAACGGCGCGGCGTGGTCGGCCTCGGCGGATCAGCCCACGGAAATATATTACTGCGTAAGTAGTAAAGCCGCAGTACCGATCAGACGGGTGATAAAAAAATTTAACGATGCGTAAAGAGCATCGTTACAGATTTTTCACGGGCATAATAGAGTTAGCCGATCGTTTATTAGAAAAAAAACCAAACTCTAATGATTGATTAATAAATTAATAAATTAATAAATTAATGAGTTTTTCTCGTTTCTTTTCTTTTTCGATTTTGTCCCTTTGAACTATCCACACACTGGCGTTAAATCCCGCGCTAGTGAAAATATCGAATAGATATTATTTCGGATAAGTATAGGCCATTGGGTATACGATATACCGAATTAGTCTTTGATTCGATGTACGGATACGAGAGACCTATCGGACTGTATCTTGAAAGATCATTTGAACAGAAGGCAGAAGGGAAGTTCGAACACGACCCAAGGCCAATTTGACCCTGAGGGTTAATTAACAAGGATCGATAATCTGGTCACCGGGCAACTAACTCGTTCAATTTTATAACCCCCCAACCACTCTCGAAAACCAATTGGGGTTCACTCGCCCGAAATTTTCTTTTTATTTTCACCTCTCCATGTACCTTGACGCCGAATTGTTTGCATAATTTTCCTCTTTTACCGGCCTCGAATAAATTTGACAAATATTTGCAGAGCAGACATATATACCACTTAGAGTTTTTTTTTTTTTTTTCTTTATCTTTTCTTTTCTCTTAATTTTCTTTATTTTTTTCCTCAATCAAATTATCATTATTCTTATTATTATTATTTTCTCATCCCACGTCAGATTTCAAATCGTTCAAAATCATTTTGTTTTCTCTATAATAATTAACCTATTAACCTCGTTATCCGTAAAACCTAATCAAAGCTATAGTTAAGCTAGATTTTTCACCAGCTTTAGTCAGTAAAACTTATTAACTGGTTCGCAGAGGCTAACCACAAGCTTAAGCCATAGTAATAGGGATTCGGGCTTCTTGGTATACAAGTATATATACGTATATAGGTACATACAAACATACAGTATATATGGAGATTGGATGCAGTGGGTTAAACCCAACCACACTACTTTATATGCACACAAAGGTGAGGGTCGTCCCTATACATACATACATACTGTATATATGTGTATGTATATACATCAGCCGACAAAGTTCTTTGCGAAAAGGATACAGAGACGACAGTTTTACCCCGTTTTCTCAGCTATCGTTATTCAGGGGATATACCGAAGCGTGAAACGACCAACCCGGCATATACAGTGGCGTATAATCCTCGAAGTCGCAGGAGCGATGAGATTAAAATGAAATTTCTGATCTCGGTTGAAGGTGTAGGGTGCAAAAAAAAATGTACGGGATATAAAACGCTCGTATTTTTTACCCCCAAAAATTTTTCTTTTCTTTTATTTTTTATTTTTTCTTTCTCCCTGGTAAGGCGGTAGACATAAATGGTGAAAACTTTATTGTGGAATATATATATATATATATGTTCTACCCTGTTGATTAATGAACAAATTCTTTACCGTTTATCATTACTTTAGCTATTTTTATTTAGTTTTTTTTCAAACAGCCTGCAACTTGTACACCCGCACAACCTACTTCTCGGGCCTGATATGTAGTGGATTAAAATTTTTTTTATTAGTATAAAATAATACGATAGGTACCGCGTCACGCGATCCTCGGGCTTTTTCAACCCCTTTTGTAAACCTACGACCGGGGGATTATACGGGGTGTTAGTATCGGGCGGAACGTGACAATTGTTACAATTCTTTATCGAGTATATACGGATATTTTTCTTGCCGTGTATAAATTCCGGATCCAACCCCAAACTAATAAATCGGTTAATTATCCCCGCGAAATTGTTTGGAAAGAAAAAAATTGAATCAAATTGCAATTTTTATTCGCTTTTCAAAACCGGAATTTAGATTTAAATGATCGCCGTTTATATCCGGCACTACCACCTCGCGTGATGCGGTCGTACCTGCATGGACAGGGGGACTAAAACACGGGTGGCTTAAGGGTAGCTTCAATCTCAACCCCTATTCCCCCGCCGCCCGAGAAATTGTGATCCCGGTAACCGTGCCGGTGCCAGGAGCGCGGTGGCGCATTAATTAGCCTTTCGCGCGAGAAAAGGTTTGAAGAATGGAATAGAAGGCAACCCTAGGGGTGTGAGAGACGCTCTGAACATCTTCGTCGGATAGTTATAAGGTATAGAAATTTTACAGTATATTCAGATTTGAATATATCCTCGAGAATCGCGAATCCTTTCGTTTCGAAATTTTTTTTTTCCTGAATCCGCGAGACGTTCACACTTTTAATCTTCCTTCGCTCTGTGGCCGTTTAGGGTGAATTAAACAAAGTGACGATAAAATTTTATCTTAATTTCGAATAATTTAATATTAAAACATCGGACCCCGTACCTTTTGTTCAGACTTAAGTGGCGAGGCGTAAAAAAATGGCATTAGGTCAATATACGCGGGTATAATAGCGGAAAGGGTGTATAAATCACAGGGTGCGATGGCAGAAGCGTTTGAGTAAGTAAATCCGAATTTTTTATATACCTATATTTTTTTTCGGTTTTATTTTATTATTCTATACCACGAGGTATATTAATTCAATGCATACATAATTTCCTGCACCCTTCGCCGAACCACGGACCATGTAGATTTTAATTCGACTCGTTCGTACGAGAATTTCGAGTATCAGAGGCATCGGGTTTTCATTCATTTTCACGTACGTGAAAAAAGAAAAGAGGAAAAAAAAAAGAAAGAAGATGAGATAAAAAATAATAATAATCAAAATTTCCGTCTGGACTAGAATTTCTATTATCATACTGCGCGGGGCAAAATTGAACTGGCGTCAACGATAGATGAAAAAAAAAAGAAGAAAAAAAAAAAAAAAAAACCTGGGGGAAAGTTGTTCAACTCTTTCATTATTTTTCGCGATATTTTTTATCTTTTTATTTTTATTTTTCTCTTTTTTTTTTTTTCTGTTTTCTAGCAGTGAGAGGCTGCGCTGCAGGAACCGACGGAAAAATATTTGTTCATTTTTTTTATTTTGTCTCATTTACTTTTTTGCTGTTCTGTTCTGTTCTGTTTCGTTCCGTTCTATTCGGGGGCGGCTATAATATCCTATCAGTATAAAACAGAAATTGAATTACGAAAGATTCTAGACTATAAGAGAACAAGAAAAGAAAAAAATGGTCTAACGGTACCGAAATCCTAGCCATGACGTTTCTCAATAATAAATAAAGCAATAGGATCAATTTGGAAATACCAATTTCGAGAGTGTTTTTCGGTAACTGATAGAACAAAAAGAAAAAATAAACCAAGAAAATCGCCATAAATAACCGAAAACGTAAGAATTTTAATTTCACTGCGGAGATGCTCGGATCTGATCCTATTTTTATGTGATTTTTTTTCCCTCCTCGTTCTCATTTGCACCCGAATTTTAATATCCGCATTTAAAAATCGCTGCAGTTGCATAGAGGCGAGACGCTAGGTAAAATTTTCTACCATATAAATTCCGGGGTAGGTATGTTTGGTTAGTTCGAAAGTTCGTTGTCCATCGTCTGTCTGGATCGTTGAGGCGAACGCAGACGGTCACCCTGAGAGGTTCGTGACCTTGTCGCGGGGGCTAGACACCCCCAACCCCCACCCCGACCATCTGGTTTCTCACGATCTAAATCTCTCCGTCCTTGTGCCTCCCCTTCTCGTCCCAATCTTTCACCCCTTGGTGGTGGGTGTCGGTTTATAGAACACGGGGAAAAGGAGGTTCGAGGTATAGAGGGAGCACGGTAAACTTGGCTCCGAAACTCCGAGAGCAACAGGACCGTATCGACCCTATTTCGAAGGGTACGACGCACGGCAGAAACTCACCCCCTCAACCTCGACGTCCCAAAGGAACACGAATACAGAAGATTGGGTCGCGGAACCGGACCCAGTACCTAGATACGTGTATATATATATATATATATATATACCCTAAATCGTCTGCGGGGCGAATCTCTGTAGCACTGGAGATACAGATTAAGAAAATATTAACCTCCCTTAATTTTCCGGGGTTGTATCAAATCGCGACCCAAGTAGAGCGGGTTGATTTTCAGGATTTCGTCAGACTAGTAAACGTTCTAAAAATTTCCTTTTGTTTTTTTTTTTTTTCGCTTCTCTACTTTTTTACTCTTTTCTTCCCCCATTTTTTTTCTTTCTTTTTTCCTTTTCTATAGAAATAATACTCATCAGCGGTAAAATTGGGGTAAAATTAAATACGGAGATGGCCAACCTTTCAGCTGTGTAAATATAACAACATTGATCAATTTTCGCAAGAGAGAAAGAGAAGAGAGAGAGACGTTACGTAATCTCGAAGATGGATTGATAGACGAGAACAGCAGAAAAAAAGTAAAGAAGAAACAAAAAAAAAAAAAACTAGACCGTCGACTCGAGTTGCACGGGCCAGAAAACCTCAGTTTCATCACGTACATATTTAAAAGTAAGTTTTCGTTGTATGAAGATGAGGGTCAGCATCTGCGACGAGACCCTAGGCCTCTGCAGGGTAAACTAAATATTTTACAAGGTTTAGGTTCAGGGTTAGATGAGCTCGTCCTATTCTACAGGTATCGTCAAGGGAAAGAGGGTTAAATTAACGAGCTCGAATTCACTCTTATGTTTTGACTCGTCATATCTCTTCGTACCACTGTAAAATCTGATGGAGATTTTTTTTCCCCGTTTTTTAATATCAATCGAAAAACTACGGTAGTATACCGGCTCGAATAAGAAATCCCTGAACTTGAAAAGAAAAAAAAAAATTAAGGCTCTAGTTCTTATTTTTACAATCAAGGAAACCTATGCTATAAACTGATGAAAAATTAATATTATTTACATGGGATCATGTGTCGAAATCGAGTAATTGGTGGCGAGACACAGAAAAATGAAAAAAAAAAAAAAAAACGAAGAAGAAGAAGAAGAAGAAGAAGAAGAGGAAGATGAGACGGTGTGGGGTGGGTACGGGTACGAAGCGGTTTAATTTTAGATGAAAATAGGCAAATCTTGGTCGCCCGAGGGACGGAAAGACACAGCGGCACAAATATACCTGTCATTCTATATAGTCTGGACAATGTATTCATAGCGCACGCGGCTCAAGGCGGCGAACGGATGGACGGACAACCACGGAGCCAGTTTGAGTCACGAAGAGACGGATGATTGCGATATTAGGTTAATGCCGAACGTTTTACCGTCATTATTATACTATTTCTTCATTCCCATTTTTATTTCCGATAAAAATGAAAATGAGATATAAAAAAAAAAAAGAAAAAAAAAAGAAAAAAAGAGAACGGATTTCAAAAACAGTACAAATTTCATAAGTTTTACAAGTTCAATCATTTTCAGAACTTATATATTTGTATAAGAAAGTTGTGAGCCCGAGGTGACGTTGATTGCAATTAAATTCGCCAACCGGTAAGATAAACGGGTTTGTTATATGGAGAAATTGTGTAGAATCGCGGAAAAGGAGAAGGTTGATCAGAATCTGAATATCTACCCCCGAAAATGTACAACCCTTGACGTCAGGTAATTTCCTCAAAGACCGTAGAAGCTTGTTATCTACCGTCTGAGGACGGGAGATCTGATTGTTAAGATGGAGTCAATAGTTCGGGGACAATTGAGAATCAGACTTGTTCCATGACGAGGAGAATTTGCAATATACTAGCCCGGGACTTGTGAATGGAAATGCCTGAGGCGCGAGCAACGTCTTCGTCTCTGCCGCGTCCAAATTCGATATTCGCAGAGCTAGAGATTCGCGTATTCGTGTAGTTCGATAAGAAAATGAAGAAAAATTCCAAAAGCGAAAATAACTGAAAGTAAAAAACCGACTTTTCGACCGAAAGAGAAAAGTATTTCAACGATCGGCTCCTACGCCGTTTCAATTATTTCAACAAAGGATCATTATTATTACTTTACGAATTATTAAACAGAATTCTAATTCCTGTTTCGCCTCTCGTTCGCATTCAGTTCATTCCGAAATGATTATTTTCTAAGAGTTGTTATTTAAAGATCTTTGTCGAAGTGTTTCCAAGGACAAAAAAATCCCTCTCTCTTCTCAACTCTTCCTTATTTTTGTATTCTTACTTCACAGTGCAGAAATGAATGTAATACAATTGTTATAGAGAAAGAAAATTGAAAAAAAAAAACAGAAAATATATGAGACACACACACACACACGGGGAACATTAGTTCGATTTATTTTTCTTCTATCTTCGTTTTCGGACGAGAACACGGGATACACCGTCGCGTAGGTGTACAGAAACGGCAAGATATATGTATAAACGATGGGAGAAGTCAAACTGGTGAGAATTGAAGTTCAATTATCGGAGATATAATCGAGATAGGCAACCGAGGGTATAGCGGGGGTCACATATACGACAGTGTATTTCCTGTGCGATCAAGGGGATAAGAAATCAATCGAAAAGATCTTAAAGTCCGTATAGATATACTATACGCACGGGACTGTCTTGCGAAAAAGAGAAACCCTTGAAGAAGGATGAAGAAAATGAGAGAGAAGAAGAAGAAGAAAAAAAAAAAGAGAAAAAAAAAACATCGAAGAAAGAAGAAATTTTCAATCCAAGACGAAACGTTACCGCACGGAGTTTGCGAAATATATAAATAATGCATTTTAGCGATATGCAATTTTTCGCGATTTCTTATACTCGACGCTGGTAGGTAGGTATAGTTTTACGAACCGTTTATACAGTCTTTTACGATCTAGATGAAAAGTCGTGAGCTGAATATGCAACGCAGTGAAAATAAGGGTTATAGATATACAAGCTCGCGCACCACTGGGGTCGAGAATATTATGATAATAAACCTAAAATAGTATAAAAGTATAATTTATGAGATATTTATTGATAGAAAATATATTTTTTGAAAAACCGCAGAAAAAAAAATTAAAATTAAACAATCAAAATAATAATAAAATATGTAGCCAATCAGTCGTAGGTATTAGGTATCGGGGATAAACTTCTAATGAAAAAGCAAAAAAAAAAAAAAAAATCGTTCTCTTGAATTTGCCCTAAGGTAGCTCTCTGTGAGCTGTAAAGTCATTTCTTAGCCATCTTATTGGTGACGATTAATTGAATCACGCGTACAAGTTAATAAATAACGATAGTATGGCTAGCGGCCAAAATAGTACGAGAGTTTCGTGATATTTTTATAGCTAAAATTGCTCACTACGTAACCGCTAGGCAGCTTGATGATGATGATGATGATGATGCTGCCGCTGATGCTGCTGGAGCCACGTGTCTTTAATTTTAATGTCACGGCAAAGGTCGTACTAAAATTTTTCCAAAAAATGCTTTACTTGCTCCACGGCCCCCTGGAGACGCTTACGTCAGAGGGAATCTTGAGGTCTAAAGAAAGGAGGGCAGCAGCCTCTAAATTCCAGCTAATATAACCTATCGATAAATTCTGAAACCCCCAGAGTTCTATCTTAGGATCCGTTACCACTTTTGACGTAAAGATGGAGTAAAAATTGTCTTTTTTTTTTTTTAGAATTTTTTTTTCTTTTTCTTCTTCTTTTCAATCTCCGTTGTATTTATAAACGAATTTCTGTGTACGATGCCTCTTCGATCTTCTTGGTTCATAGATTATATTCGTATAAAGATATACCTGTAAACGAGCGAAGGTCGGCGTTTCACTACGGATCAGAAAGTTGGCTTAAGCCGACGCAAAGCTAGATTTTAATCCAGGAAAACCTGACGTTTCTGGTCGAACAAGTAAAAGCAAAAATCCTAACGGAAGCCATCCGACTGAACTACCAACTGGATTAAGTACGGTGTACAGGGAACTACGTATACCTAGATGTGAGCGAAAGAGAGCACGGATGTCAGACAACCCGATTTATCGTTAATACCTCTCGTCAACGATGCAGTTCGTCGTTAATTTTAGAAAATTTGTACATAGATGAGCAATGAAATGAACAAAAAAATAAAAAATAAAAAATAAATAAATGTCTAAACTATCAAATTTAGGTTTCAAATGGCCGAATTGAAACCCCGAAAATCTACGTCATTGGACAGTTTCTGTATAGAGACACACGTGTACACATGAGGTAATAGAGGGAAAAGCTATAAGGCTGGGCCATCCCAAATGACGTAAGATTTCCTGAGGGAATAGCTGGTACAAGGAGGTTATATAGAGGCATGAAGGAGAGCCTCTATCAATACGAGATTAAGTTAGTCCCATGTAGATATACCGAAGGTGCCTCGAAGACAAAATTGGTTGCATCGCGAAACCAACCACCTCCTGCCTAGCTCCGTGCCAAAATCTCTCTGTCTCTTTAAACAGAATAAGAAACAGAAGCAGATGAAAAATTCTTCTTCTCTATTACGATTGAGAAATTCGCATGTTACGCGACGAGGTCGTTCCCGATGTATGCCACATACGTTCACACATGCACAGAGACACGTGTATACATATATGTGCCTAAGAGTGCCAAAATTTGAGAATTAGTTGCGTAATATTTTAAAACGGGTATATACACGTATATCCGTGTGCATTTTATCTCTTTAACTAAATACCGCGAGTGTTGCCAGCCTCCGATTGTCCCCTTGAGATTTTATACTCGTAGAGAATTTTGGAGGTGGTTTAATTTATGGTAGAAACAAATTACAACCACTCGAAACCGTTAACGTTTTATTTAAAGATTTGGATTAGAGAGGTAGGTACCGTACATATATACGTATGCATACATGCATACACACGTATGGATTCCATTCTACACGTCAGTTCGAACGTGGCGGTTCAGAGAAGAGCAGAGCAGAGCTTGCTGGTATAGCATATCACCCAGTCGTCGTAGTTCGTCGTTATAAATTAAGCAACTATTTCGAAATATAATAGACCGCTGCTGCCATTGGTGTAGAGGGTTAAGTTAGACGCCAGAAGCTAGACGGGTTTGATAAAATAAAATTCAATAAATTAAATTCTAAATAAAATTCTACTTTTTAATTAGACATTAGCGAAGGAATCATTATTATACGTCTGAATAAACAGTAAAATTAATTCAACTTTTGATCGAACGGAAGTCAGAAGGCTTTGACAAGTGTATGGCAAAGAATTTCGTGTCTAGATGATGGATCGGGCTTTCATTAGTACCCGGTTTTTAAATTCATTAGCGAATATACGATGAGGGTTAAAAAATATATACCTACGATATTTAATCGAAGCTGAAAGTTCGACGCTTTTTCTTGTTGTATTATTTTGGAATTTATATACACACTTTGTCAGTATCTAGCATAGGATGTTACGTATACACCTATCTAAGTCTGGCGTGTACACGAAATATCCACGTGGCTAAACGGTAGCCAAACAATAATTATATCGGCAAACAAATCTCGGTTATATTAGCAGCGATACGATTTTCTGGGCAAACACACAATCGCACACACATATGTGTGTTACTTATATGGATATTCTAAACTCGTTTTATTTTTATTTTTTATTTATCGCGAGAATATATAAGTTCGTCTCCGAAATAGATCGATTTTTATTTTATCAGAGATAACCTTTTTCCCCCGATACTGAGAGATGAGAGAGAAAGGGAATGAGAGAAACGGGCGAAGTTGGGGTCGGGTTGAAGATCCGAATTTTAAAGGTTCCGGAACGGTAAAAATTCCGAATTTGAATAATACCGAGTCACAGTTTTTAGAAAGGGTATTTTCCCGATAGTCTACACCAGCCGATTTAAAAACAACATTGAAACGGAGAATACCGGAGTCTCAAAATCCCGAAAGCTAAAGATCCGCGAGGCCAAAATTCCGAAACTTGAAATTCGCACAACCATAATTCATTCAGTGTTTAATAACTCGGGTTGTATCGATCCTATCGAAAGCAATAAGCGGTCAAATTAATCGTCTTGAGATAAATTATTTCGAAAAAAAAAAAGTTTCCAAATTCTATCGATTATTTATTTCCATCGCCGAAGTTGTCGATTGAAGTGGATAAAAATGGATTTCCGTAAAGAGGGTCCGGGTCCTCGATCAGAATGAACTATTTTCCGTCTTCACGTCCTGAGAAATAGACCGAAATTTTCGGATTTTCAGGCTTTCAGGGGTCTGTCTGAACTTTCGGAGTTCTGAAACGTCTGCATTCCGACCTTTCCCGATTTTAATATACTCTACTTCAACCCTTCCGAAACCCGCTACATCGACAAGTTTAGGCTGAATGAAAATAGAAAATAGAAAATAAATATATATATATATGTATAACATATATCTTTTTGTAGCAGATAAAATTCAATTATGTAATGGCAATACCGTATCAGTCTGGACAAACGTGTGTGTGTGTGTGTGTGTGTGTATTTATATGTACATATAGGAATATACGTATAGTTGCAGCATTGGAAATTGTTCATGTGTGGGTATGGTCTGACTGCAAACATGTATAAAGAGGTCTGCTGTCATTCCTCTATGTGCGCGGGCAGTGTACGGATATAGAACATGCATTAGCCAAATGAAATTGAAAATAGTTTCACGTCACTCAACGAGTTCTGCGTCTACGTCTATCTCCAAACGGACTATAGTATTGAGTAAAATTGTTATACACATAGAGATTTAAGATCCTTGAAGAATACGATAATAATTACATTGGATATATTAGCGATTGAAAAATCATTCGATTCTCGTTCTATCGTTCAAACCATTGACCGCGGAGATCAAATATGATTGACTTGTTTTGAATTCAAAATTTTCATTATTTCATTTCTTTCAATTTTTCTCTTCTTCTTCTTTAACACATTTATCCTCAAAGCTGTTTCCTTTTCTCTTTCAAACGCTTGATTTACCCACAATAAGAATTTGGATGACAAATCGTGAAAAATGTGAAAAAAAAACAAACTTAATACAAGAATTTTTCTAAATCAACTTCGGACCGCTCTTTTTCGCAATATTATTTATGCATACATATATTACAAACGCGAAGATTCTTTCATCGATATTGAAATAGGATGAGAGAAAAAAAAACGAAATGAAAAAAAAAAACACGATTTGAAACGCGAATGATCCGGTGTTGATTCGCAATTAGCAAAAGCTCAGGACTTTATTTTGCAATTTAACCTCGAGTAAATATTTCATTAAATGATTGAGCGAAACGTATTTAATTGCCGTTATTTTACTTTGTAATAAACATTTTTTTATTTCATTTTTTTTTATTTCATTTTATATTTCCATGTATATAAAATTCCAGGTTGTTGTAAAAAAAAAATTTTTCACCTCGCAAACTTCGGGAGTCTATACATAAATTTTCTGACTGATTGTGAAATACAGGTGGCTCGTGGCCGCTCAACCCTCTCCTCCCCGGTTTATGTCAGATCCTCGTATCGCATTTCTGCTACTAAAAGCTTGGGGATATTTTTATTTTTATATTTTTTTTTTTTTTCATTTTTTGTCTTTTCTTTTTTTTATTTTTCAACTTCGAAGGGCAGACCACCGATTCTTTCCTTCGAGTGACTTATGGACACGTCGCGAAAGAGAGAGGTACACAACCCGCCTTCTACACGGTGTGTAAAAAATTTCCCGATAGAATATATCTCCAGATACCAGAATTTGGCGATTCGAGGAAAAAAGGAAGAAAAAAAAAAAAACAAACGACGATCTAAAACTAGAAAAAAAAAAAAATTACGAAAAAAACGAACCGTTACAACTGTCCTAGATATATTTTTCTCAATATTTCTGGCTCGTCTAGCAGGTAAAAAAATAATGATTGAAACCATCCGCGAAAAAATTGTGCAGCTAAAAATATGTCTAATTTTTTTTCAATCTTTTTTTTTTTTTTTTTATTTATCGAACAGATTTTGAAACGTCAATTTTTGCTCTCAAAACCAAAGCCACCCTTTAGCTGTGCGCACGTGTTGTCCATGCGGTATCGCGAAAAAGGGAGCCTTCGTTGTTCTGGCACCGGGTAGGTCATATGTCACATCCGAGGCAAAACTAGAGGATCGTAGAGGGGTGGTGGGTACGCGATGTTACGTAAAACTGCCAAGGCAGTAAATAATAAATCACTTTACGAATGAAATCGAATTGTTGCGGACAGATTCGAACGGACGTCGCATAAACTTGCGGTTTTCTGTTACGAAGTTATATATATACAGAAATACAAGATTACGCAATAAATATACGTTTGAAATATCTTGCTCTAAAATTAAGAATTTTTTTCACGTAGGTACATGCCTACTTTACTCCTCACTCGTACTCGCGATTTGTAAAAAAAAAAAAAAAAAAAAAAAAAAAAAAAAAAAAATGAAGAAAAGAAAATGAAAAAAATCATCGTATCATTACTTTTATCAACGTGAGGAGAAATCGGATGAAATCTTGATATTTGTTTCTTTTTTTTTTTTTTTTTTTTTTCGGTTCACAAGCGGAAGTCGAGAAAAATCCCTATTTTAACCTTTTTATAAATCATACCGCATGCGGACATATGTACACGTGTCTGGCGATATTGTCGCGAGTATATTATACGCAACGAGACGTTCTGACCTCTTTTAAACAAAAAAACAAAACAAAAAAAGGATTAGAAACAAAGTCTTAATAAAACAACTTGCAAAACTTAAATTTAGACATTAATTTACGAGCTTTGACGACAGCTTTAATTTACAGATAGGTAGAGGAGGTGGGTACGTATGTTATAGTGTGTACCTAATTCTCTGAGTCCCGGAGCAAATAGCTCTATGCGATAATTTTCAACTAACAGAACTATCCAGACACAATTTTCATTCAAAGATTATATAATTAGTTCGTCTATTCAATTTGTCATCTTCTGAAGTGTGATAGAGTTATACCGAAGCTATATTATCTCTGTGCGATTAAATTATTGAACGAAAGAATATTATAATTTTTCGGTCGTAATAAAATGAGAATGAGAACCAATTTTCATCACGATTTTATTACTCGAGCGATTTTTTATGATGTTATAGAATTTTACTATTTTCAGATTTCGGTTTGATTTACATTCACTTATTCCTTCGGTTCGATACTTTCAACGACGATTTCACACAGTCTGTTACTTTATTTTTCTTCTCTCACTTCATTCTTCAGACTTCACAGAAATTTCGACCGATCGCAGTTCCAATCGTATAATCGAATCCGTGAATCCGCCAATTATCTCCACACTTGAAAATCGCGAATAACAAAGAACGAGAAATTCCGCGAAACGGGGGAAAGTCAGCTCTCCCAAAAACTCTACTATACTTATATCGATCCAAGGAAGTATGAAAACCGACCGCGTAAACTCGCTCCTCATTTCGCAATCGGAGTATATGAGAAGAGAAATTTTCCAGGGGTGCGTGTTTCCCACCGAAATTACACGATTCGGAGGGTGCAGGTTAGACAAGGTTGTTTCGCATAGGTGCGATAGCTACGAGATAAGGGCTCGGGGTTGGGGCTTGGCTCGGAGGGTGCGAACGAGGACGACGAGGGTTTATTCAGAAACAAGACGTCCTTTCCTGCCTGTGGCCTACCCCTAGCCGCTGCATTCCAGGGTCTCCTTTGCGACGTAGTAACCCACCCTACCCTCCGTATATATGCGCTCGTAACTCCGTAACGAAGTTTCGAGAACGCGGGGATTCCCTGGGAGTCAGGAAAACAACTAGCGAGCTAGAAACGCGAGTCATGCAGGGGGTGGAGGGCGAGTGAGTCAGATACGAGATAAACCCCTTCAGGAACGTCTATATCTTATCAGATCGGGGAAATACCCCCAGTTACAGCGTCTAAACGATTCTTCAAATTCGTTCTGCATCGGGACGTTAAGGAAAAATTCCAACTTTCTATGAAATCCTATGGAATAAGATATCGCGACTGGTAAGAAATTCTTCTCAAGTCAGTCTTTCGAATCGATCGTGGAATAATAACTTTTCACCGATATTTCTCCGACTAATGAAAGATAATTGACGGAAATTTGATTTTCTATCGAAATTAGAGCGTCGAATGAGAACGTATACCGCGATCTGGATTAATACACGTTCGAATCTGTGAATGATTCGTAAATTTGAAAGCTTCCGGAAGTGAAATTACCCCGGTAAAATTAATTAAGTAAACCTCGGGCCCCGCAGGGAGCGTATTGAACGACCCTGTTGTCGAGTCGAACAATGAATGATACGTAAAATGTGAAAAATAAGGTAAAAGAGGTGTAACGAACATTGGAATCGAGTCAAGAGCCGGGGATATGGATAGTGATATGCTTATAGATGTTAGGCTCGAAAATTGTTGGAAGACAACGTGTAAGGGAGGTGGTATATATTTTCCCCCGAAATAGCGGATGGAAACGAGGTTTTATCGCGGATTTTCAAGGCCCTGTGTTTTACCTAGGAACCGGGTAATTTTCGAGCCCGAAACATAAGCTGCGGAGGCGTCAGAGAGTTTCCAACGGTATAAAACAATAAAGATAAAGATTCGAGATATAGATTAGCGGCTATAATTTCTGCGCTTATCTAAAAACCTTCTCTCCGCATTCCTTATTACGGATATATTTATATCTGGAATACATAAATGAACCTAGTTTATTTTTTATATTTTATTTTTTCATCTTTTTTCAATTATTTTTCCGTTCCTCAACTTCGTATACGTATCGGTAGGTAATCACATACTTATATTCGAGTAGGAAGAGTAAAGAAAAAAGAATAAAAATAAATAAACAAGGAACAAATATACATAAAAAAGAAGAAAAAAAAAACAAATATCCGTACAGAACCCTCGAAACTTATCCTTGTTTTAATTATTCGTTGTGTTTCGATGAAAAAAAAATAAAAAAGGAAAAAAAAATTACATACTTATGAAATTTAATTAAAATCGAAATCACGACATGTATAGGGAAAAAACTTTCGAGCCTATATAGATTCTCTCAGTAATGATAGAAAACAAGCATGTGTTGTTTTCACGCTATTGATATGCACATATGCACCGAGAAATTAATCACATAAATAAATTTCGATGTCATTCTTGAATTGTCGATCACGAATGTGATAGGGATTCTCGTATCATTACCTGATAACTCCGTACTCAGTTTCCAATTTTTTCTCGCTAACTAGAAAAAAAGAAAAAAAAAAAGAAAAGAAACAACAATAAGAGCTGGACAGACGGCAGTTAAAAGTCTATAACTATATACGAAAGCTGCGGTAAGAAGAAGAAGAAGAAGAAGAAGCTTTGCCGTACGGAAACTTTTTAATAATACAGAACAAAAATTTCAACCCAACTAGGTAGGTATAGGTATTGTAGTGAAATCAAAGTTTTTTTCCTTACTTTTTGATTTTTTTGGGAGTTTTATCTTTCACCTACACATAATATGATAGCGAGATTATTGACGGGATTATTATTATTATTTTCATTTCTTTTCTTTTCCCTATAACGTCAACGACGAATTTTTATATAGTTCGGTATATATATCGACTGTAACCTTAGGTTTTATAGGTATCAGCTATCCGGCTATACCCTGTCGTATATATATAGGACGTTGAGAATATTATATAGCCGTTCCGAAGAGCAAACCGGTGGTGGAATTCGCCAAATTATATGCGTACTAACTATTTGGCCGTATTTCAAGTAGGTGAAATACAGTGCGGTATACTATCCGACGGCTACCGTGAATACATATACATATTATACAAAAAAAAAAAAATATATATATATAGATATATATATAATAAATAAAGAAAAATGGAGAAAAAAAATAGAAAAAAAAAGATTCAAATCCTATAGATAATCGCAGGTTCAAAGACATCGTTTGAAAATACACCCATACAGGCTACACCCACACCAATATAAAGTGTCTATAATTTACGACTATCTCCCGCGGCATCACGAGTGTGTGGTAACGTACAGACTACTCTCGCTGTCACTGTATCCGCGTTTATTTTTATTTTCTGTTTTTTTTTTTTTGGTCTCTTCTTCCTTTGCACAATGAAATTAAAAGAGGCCGAATTTGGGTGAAAAAACCGAGGATAAAAAAAGAAAAAATAAAAACGATAAAATTCTATAAGTACATCAAACTAAAGGTTTTTATCTCTTCTATAATTGTTATTTGTATAAAAACCCTGTATAAGACGGACGGGTTTCTTAGGCCTGGGAATTATTCGTTTTACCGATTCATCAATTATAATCGACGCTCTGAGATCCGGTAACTATATATATATATATATACATATGTACGTACCGCGATGATATATGTTGAATATCGGCAAGAGAAACAGGTACGGTATATACACGACGACGACGAGAAGAATAAGAATAAGAATAAGAATAAGAATATAAAAAAAAAAAACATAATAAGATGAAGGAGAGTAAACGAATTAGAGATGATGATAACCTTGTGTGTGTTTTCTAAGAGTTGGACCGCGTTACGTCACTGTATAACATATATATATATATATATATATATATGAGATACGTGTGTATATATCGTATATATCGCATCATCTCTTGTCGATACGTAAGTAAGATATGGTATAGAACGTTGCAATATATGTAATCGACGAATCCCGGTATTACAGACGGTTATATACCAAGTAGAATATTAAGTCGCAGGTAGTGAGTCGTAAATCGTCGATCGTAAATCGTAGGTATATCGTAAATGTCGAATTTCCCCTATATACATATACCCCGTACGGTTGAAATAATATTTTCAAAATGACTCTGAACAGCCTAAGTAAAGATAACCCGACAAAGGATCAGAAGTATAAAAAATAAAATAAATTAAAAAAAAAAAAGAGAAAGAACGGAAAATTGGGGGAAAAAATTAGGGAAATATATATCAGCGTTCAATTATCGCGTATAATATGATTCTCGGGAGGGATAAAAAGAGGAAAGAGAGAGGGAGGGGGGGGGGGGGGCACGTATTAATCGCTCAGATACGAGAACAGCACAATTTAGCAATCGAAGGGGTTTACCAGATCCCGATTTCCCCGGTTTCCCCGAAAAGCCTTAAAGTCGGGTACGGCCACGGGTAATTCAATTTTCATTTCAGTTCGATCTTCGCGTTAATCCTCTTATTTCTTCACAGAGATATACCTCTATACCCCGAGAACATCCTCTCTCGAGTCAGAACCCCCCAATCCATCCCCCACAGTACCCGGATGTTTTAGCCTCTCGCGATCTATCAACCGATTGCGAATCCCTCGGACCTCGAAATTACGCCACATTCACTCTCTCCCTTTTTCTTATTTCTTCCCCCCTTACTTTTTCCTCTCTTCTTAACTTTATTTCTTTCTTTCTTTCTTTTACTCTCTTTTTCGAAATCATATAAAATCAAATTTACACCAACTCCTCATTCATTTATTCATTTCTTTATTTATCATCTTCGTTTTTCGTTATTTTATCGTTTACATGTATACATATATTATACACACGTGTACGCATACGTGCTGGATATACCTATACGTATCCACGTATTCCTCGCGCGGTATATATATATATATATATATATAAAAATAAGGAAAGAAATAAAGTAAGGGAACGGGCGTAGATCTCCTACCTTTTGTGGATCCGGAGCATAAAGTCCTGGTAATGGAGCCAGAAGATGTAGTCCAGGATGAGGTATGCTGGAGGCAGGATGTCCCGGTGGTATTGGTAAGGGTACCAACTTCAAACCCCACGGGAGGTACCAAGGTGCTGTGTGATGCATGATCTTTCTTGTCAATAACCGATCCTATCCTCTCTCTTAGTTTACCTCTTCCTTCTTTTTTTTTTGTTCTCCCTTATTTATATTCCTCACGTATATAAATATATATTATATAATTTTCCCTCTCTCGATCTCGTCTCTTTTTCCTTTTTCCTTTTTCTTTCTCCTTCTCCTTCTCCTTCTCCTTCTTCTTCTTCTTCTTTGTCTTTTTTTTTTATATATATTTATTATACATTAACGAATGAATAAATTATATCGTATTATACAGTCGGTTTAACATTGATTCGTAGAATTTTTTTTTCTTTCTCTATATTATCCTCTTCGATACACACTGAATACTTATTTTTAATACCCGGATAATTTTAACACGTTAATTAATCAGTTGTTCACACGGTTGTTCGGGGCATGAACGAAAAAGCGTTCGGAAGAAAGAGAAAAGGAAAAAAAAAAAAAAAAAAACGAGTAACAAAATTAACCGTAGATTTCGTTAAACTTCTTTTGTTTTTTGTTTTTTTTATTATTATTATTATCATCAATTCTATAGAAAAAATTTCAACGAATTAATCAAAGAAAGAAGAAAAGAAGAGACCAAATTTAAAGAAAATAAAAATAAAAAAAACCCATGAAAAATTCAGACAGTTTTCTTATATATTCACGGTTTACACGTTACCACGACGTATCCAATTCGATCTGATGTTACGAAACATTATTTCTCTCCCTCTTCCAATTATTCATTTATTCATTTATTAATTTATTTAATTATTTAATTATTTATTTAATCAATCAATCAATTCGCCTCTTTTTCTATATTTCGCTGCTTCTTTTTGTTTTTTTCTCTTTTTTATATTCAATTTTGAAAATCGATTTTTAAACGAATCAATTAACAAGTAAAATACACGAATAAAACTTCAGCCGAGTAAACTCCAACCGATAAAACAATACGCGATATATACGAGACGATTTTCACGTTAACGTACGCGATAACAATGTAACAACGATATTAATTATTGATTATTATCGCAACGTGGGGGATTGACAATTTTATATACGATTTTTAAAAAATAAATAAACTTTAGTTCGAAGAATCTAAATCACGTGATTATTCTTTGATTTTTTTTTTTTTTTTTTTTTCTCCTTCTCTTTATCCTTCTTCCTTTCTCTCTCTCTCTCTCTATCTATCTTTTTCTTTATCTCTTCACGAGGATACGTAGATTGATTTAAAGTACATATAACGACAGGTGTGCGACGTGCTCAAGAGGAGCGCGCCGCGACGACTGACTAGTGAGCCCAGGGTTACAGCGCGCGTCCCTCCGCGAGCACATGGCGGATAGCCTTCCTCCTTCTCCTCCACCTCCTCCTCCTCCTCCTTTTTCTCCTCTTCCTCTTCACTGCCTTCTCCTTCTTTACTCTTTTAATTTTTATTTCATTTTTATTTTTTTTTTTACCTCTATTTTTCTCTCTTTCTCTCTCTCTCTATCTCTTTTGCTCTAGCACTCGAAAACGCCTAGATACAATACTTGGACTTGGGTAGGGGGGGGGGGGGGGGGGGGGGGGTTCCGGTCTCTAACCACTTCTTTATCGCGTCTATCTTTATCTCGCGCGGGTAGTTCGCTTCGCGACGCCTCCTCAGCTTCTTGGGTCCATATAGATATCGGTTAGAAGAAGAAGAAGAAGAAGAGGGAGATGGAGAGAGAGAGAGAGAGAGAGAGAGAGAGAGAAGTAGAGGAGGAAGATTAGAGGGGAGAGGAAAAGCGAGAGGCGCGCGTCTTTCCACTAGGTGAATTCAAAGCACGTGCTTCTTCCTTCTTTCTTTCTTTGCGGAATCAGAAAAGTGAGATTTATTGCATCGTTCTACCACTTTAGAAGGTCATTCATACCGCTGACTCGCCCCCGCGCCAAATCCGCGGACATATATATATATATATAATATATATATATATACCTATATACATAACGAGTACGAGAGGTATTGTAGTAGGTAGATACGTATCTCTACGTGTAATTTCGTATGGCAACAGCAGGAGACTGGTTGGCATTTTATCTCGCAATGAAATTAAAAAATTGAACAAAAAGAAAAATTTTAATGAAAAAAAAACGAAATAAAACGCCGTTGCGAAATATCGGTGAGGTACGATTTTTCAAACAATCTTATCAGCCCCGCAGAAGATTTCTTTTATTTCATTTATCGAATGGTTTGTTTCGTAACGGAATTTTATTTTTCTATCCAGGATTTTCTCAGGTCGCCCCCGTCTTGTCCGGAATCATTTCCCTGACTTCAATGGTGTGTCGAAAAAAAAAAATAGATTTTTTTTTTTTTAAATTTCTATCTTTTCTTTATTTTTTATTTTTTTCACGATTTTAAAATCCGCTAAAATTTCCCGAAGCGGACTTTTCTCGCGGTCTTTGAGTCGTTTAATAATCTGACCCCGTGCTTTATACCCTGCAAGCAGGCAGACTATACATTTGCTCGTATCAGCTGGAGTTATCGTCTTTTAAAATGGTTTAATGTAAGATTGACCAAAAATTCCGCGGAGATAGTATACATATATATATATATATATATACCTATATGAGATAAGTGTTAAAGTGCTGAGCAAACGTCAGAGTAAACTTTTGAAATATTTTTTTCTTCCCGACAAAAGAAGAGAAAAAAAATGGGGAAGAATATTTTCCAAACTTCTTCCTTTTTTTTCTTCTACTTCATATAATTTTCGCGTTTTACGCGATTTTAAAAGCCCAAAAAAAACAGAAAAGTAATACGTGAGATTTTTTTCTCGCTTACGTTATCTTATACATATGCGTAATACATGTGTATGTACAGCAGGTATATTTTCGGAATTCTAATAGTCATTTGGAATCCCAGTCCGACACGAGAAAATTATTATTACAATAAGTGGTATAATATATATCTAGGTATAACTGTGGATTTATATACTTAAATCAAACGTCTTAACGTATAGTAATTCTCGTAGCAAATAACAACTGAGATCTAGGTAAGAATATATAGGCGAGTAGGTAATATAATAAACTCGGATCAAGGGGTGACTCACGTTACCGAAATTCCTATATATCTTCTATTATAGTTACCAAATATCTATAGTGTACATAAAAAAAAAATATATACATATGTATAAAACGATACCCACACGTACGTGTAGAGACATATATGCCACCCAGGCTTTGTTGCTTCATCACTATTATTTCTTCTTTTTTTTTTTCTCTTCTTCTTGTTGGTTTTCTCCTTCCTTCTTTCTATATATATATAAGAATATATATATATATATATATATATATTCGAAAACTACGGCTATCCATTACATAGAGGATTTTACGGTGCTTGATTAGCTGCCAGATCCGAGCTGAGCGTTCCCCAAGATCTTCTCCGCGTTCAGAGACGAAAAATTTATCCGACAAGTCTCACGTATATTTTTTTTCTTATTTCTTTTTTTTTTTTTTTTTTGTTTGTTTTCACAAGAAATAAGAAGCAGGAATAAAATAACGAGAAACAAAAAATAAATAAAAATTTGGAAACTATAGTTCTCTGACTAGATTCTATTGTACGCGGTGTCAAGTGGTCCTCTCCCTCGCGCCTAGGCACAGGAAACGAATCGCTAAATGTATTTTTAAAATACAAGTTTGAAACCTTGGGTTTTCCGATTTTTTCTATAAATTAAATTCTACGAAATTGAACGTGACGTGTCTAACGAAAATTCTTTTCCAATTACCAAAGTTTTTCCAAGACCTTGGCGATCCGTTATGGACGACGTAATCTATAACCAAGTCTCCCGAGCCTTTGCATACATGGATCTACTTAGACAGGTAGTTAGACCATGCCTATCTAAGTCAGTAATTAATATCGCATAATCAGAATTAGTTTTCCAAAAATCTTGAGCCAGTCAAAATAGGAATCGAAAAGCCTTAATCAGACTTCGACAAACGATACCTATATACGACCTTCGATTTGTTCTACGTGACTCAACACCGTCTATACACGTACATATATTTATATATAAATAAATATCTACCTGCGTATGAAATATGTATATAGTAATACATATAATTGTATATGTAAATGTTATAATGTTGAGTTAGCAATTAACGAGTCGAGGTCGTGTGTATATACGAACTAAACTTTCCCTTGCGAATGGTAGGTAGGTGGATAGGTAGGTACTACGTACGTTTCATATTGTAAGCCATAGGTTACACCTTCGGTTTATTATGGTAATAATTTGCAATTTTTTTTGTTTTTTTTTTTCTATTGTAAATTGAACAGGTGGAATTTTTTATATGGATGAAATAACAAGATTATGGAACTATGTTCTGCCGTAGAAGAAAAAACCAAAAAAAAAACAGAAATTGTATTGACTCAAAATCGCGATTGGGTTGAAGATTGTGGGAATCTAGTGACGAAAAATAGAGAAGGTAAAGGAATGTGTGTAGAAACTGATTGGGGATCGAAAATATTTGACTTTGAGTATATTATTTTTCTCTTTCTCGGAGTCTGAATGTAAAAATTTATAGAATTCGCGATTATAATGAGAAACCGAGGAAATATACACGTGTGGATTATAAACTGCGACGCTCCAGCGACAGGCTAAGATGTTACTGACCATAGGCAACAGTTATATCCGTCTTAACGTAAGCCTTCGGTAGAAATTGAGTAAACAATGAAAAACTGAGAAAACTCTGAAGTGAGTTTTTTTTGACGTAAACGATTACATAAACGCACGTGACCGCGACGATGTTCAACAAGCATATAAAAAAGAAATAAAGAAGACTGAAGAAAGGAAGAAAAAAGGTAGAAAATAAGGAAAGAAAAATTAACAGATATATAATTCTCTCTCTCTCTCTCTCTCTCTCTCATCTCATTTTTATTTTTACCTTATTTGATTTTTATCTTATTTTTATTTTTATCTCATTTTTATTTTTATCTTATTTTCTCATGATTTTACGTTTATTATGTTCTTGTCCATGCTGTTATATTTCGGCTTCACTGCTATGCTTACTTTATTGTATTGTATTATGTATTTTCTTATGCACTCGTATTTTATCTTATTCTGTCACCGCTTATATGACTCTTATACTGCCTAGGGGACTTGTCCCATGGCTGAATAAACTCTATTCTATTCTATTCTATTCTCTCTCTCTCTCTCTCTCTCTCTCTCTCTCTCTCTCTCTCTCTCTCTCTCTCTCTCAGGCGAAGACGTATGCACGTAACATTCCCCATTTGTTTTCAAATTTTTTTTCTTCTACAAACGCGATTCGTTTCTCGTACTGAAAAAAAGACAAAAACAGAAAAACAAAAAAAAAAGATTGATCAAAACAAAAATTCCAGAATAAAATACAAGCGCGACTCTCTTTCCTTTTTCGCTTCTTTCTATCGATTCAATTTCACTCGGGAATAATAAATCGCGAGAGAATGAAAGAAATGGTAATAGAAAAAGGAGAAAAAAAAAAAACAAAAAAAAAACAAAGGGTATAGCAATTAGTTTTCCAACGCGATCCTGCGGAGAAGACCATCGCTCTTCTTCGTTCTTTCCATAAGTCAGAATTTTCCGCCACGTGCACCTGCACTACACCTCACAGTCACGAGAGTTACATAGCCAGCTTTAACAATTTTCTATTTGTTTTTTGCATTTTTTTTTTTTTGTTTTTCCTTTTGTTTGTTCAATTTTTCTTTTTTGCTTGTTCATGTTAAACTCGCCGTTGGCATTTTTTTCGCTATTTTTTTAATTTTTTTTTATTTTTCTTTTCCCAACCGGAGCTTTTATTTCACCATTTACACACACTGGCCGACGTAATTAAGCGAGTAAACGCGCGCCTCACTCGGTTCACTCTTTCATTAAGACACGACCGAAAATTTATTAATAGTATAAGACCGATTGCTGCACGCGTATGTACGTAGTCAGAGGTAAGGCACATTACGGAATAGAAGCGAAATAACATCCGTATACACCTATATACATACATATGCATACCTCAGTCCTGAATCCAGACGTAGAAAGTTTTCAAATTGGAACGAGTGCAAGAAATGGGAGAAAATGTAGGAACAAAAAAATAAAAAATAAAAAAATAAATAACAATGATCAAGAAATGGTCGAAAACGGACGAAATTTCGATTCCAAAAAATGTAGAAAAAAGAAAAAGAAAAGAAAAAAAAAAAAAAAAAAAAACGTCGCTATTTAGGAATGCGAAATTCTAAATCCCTCGTCTGCAGGTATTCAGTGGAGGGGATTCTATGAAGTAAATTTTCTTGATGTATAAGTAATAAAATGGCGGGTGTCTAACGGGGGCCTAACTATTTGACATCGTTGGTTTCTCACAGCTGCTCTCGGTTTGTCACTTGCGATGTCACATTAGCTGTCCAAGGCTGCACGCTCTACCACATGTTATTTACCGTCTGTAAAACCCCCTCTGCACACACACTCCCCTATATAACACCAGAGGATAATAGCTTTTGTGCTTTGAATTTTCTACCGTATACCAGTGCTCACGTAATAAATAGTAGCCATAATAGCCAAAATAGATTTTCGGAGTTCAACGCGACAGTGCGGGTTTTGGTATACAAACGTTTAATTGATTAATAAATTCGATCTGAAGAATCCCTGCGTTTTTCCCCTACCCGTGTAGGGTATAATTAGTGACTAGATTTATAATTAAACGAGATATTCGAAGAGAGGTAGAGGAGAGTGAGAAAGAAAAAAAGAATTTTCATTCGGATAATTTTTCGTTCTTATTTTCGTTTTTTAAGAAGATTTAGGAAAGATTTGGAAGTTTTTTCCGGGAGGAGTCGTAAAGTTGAGATAAAATTGGGGAAAAACTGTGAGAGAGTCGTGTTTGAAATCGGATCGAAATTATCGTAGATAAAATCAAAAATTCGGACCTGGTTGATAAATTTCGAATTCGTTTGAGAAGATTTCGAATTTTTGAAAACGTTGAAGTTCAGAAAATAAGAATATGCATGCAGATAGGTAAAAACTCTTAAAGCCGAAAAAAAAATCCGTAAATTTGGAAAAGAACTTCTTCCGTTTATCCGGAAGTCGCGAAATCGTACCGTAGCTAACGCGTAATCGTACCTATATATCACACGGTACAGATATAAGAGTATTAAAACTCGCGAAATTCACCGTTGTAAAAAAGAAAAATATTTTCTAACGGTAGTAGCACCACCAGCAGCATTAGCAGCGATAATTTCGACTCTTAAACCGCCCTTAAAACGATCGATACGTACGTACGTACGTACATAGGGGTCTTAGAATACGATCGCAGTGCACGCTGCTAGCTATAGGCATAAGTATTAGCTTCGGTAGGTAGGTAGGTAGGTAGTTAGGTATATAACTCTAGAATAACTCGAAGTTAAACAATAAGTTATTCCAACCCCGAAGAACTGTACCGTATATACATTTATGCCTACATAAACGGAAATAGATAAAGATATATGTATATATATACGAGTGTAAAAAATTCCGTAACGTTAAAATAGTCAAGCGAGTTAATGCTCTCGCCCTAGAAAGAATAAAGAACTCCATCATTTCTCACACGAGAGGTATATGTACAGGTAAAGTCCGCAAAAAAAGTTAACAGCTCCGCTATGAAATATAACGTCAGGTTACCTGCCAGACGCTGACATGAACCTGGATAATATACGCCTTTGCAAATATCTATGACCTAGCTGCACATAAAAATTATACTTAAATAAATGTAGTATGTCTCAAATTCTGTACATAAAATTGAAAAAAAAAAAAAATTAAAAATAACGATCGCACGGTGGTTGGTGCGTGGAATTCAGCACCTGTCAACCCCTGTCTACCCATGCATTAGAAATCGACTCTGTGTATGGATTTATGTGACGAGAAGGAGGCATGAAGCAGGGAGGTGGTGCTGCAAGTTGGTGCACTGCACTGATAGGGGTTATATAGAGGTAGGCAGAGGGTATAGGTAAAAGAAAGTGAAATATGATGCTACGGCAAAGGCTAAACATGCGACGGTATAGTTTGCCCGGTTGTTTCACTGCATTGCAGAACATTCAATTTCACGAATAGATGCGAAACTTGGTGAACCAAACCTCGCGAGTGTTCTGAATGCTGACTCTGCTGCACCCTGCGCTCGGGAATCGAGTGAATACGGAAAACTGATTTTTTCCTTTCGTTTTAACATTCGAAAAAAAAAAAACTTCATTTTCGACAAGATATTTGAAAATGAAATCAAAAAAAAAAAAAGCGAGAGAAGTCGAAAAGTTTGATTCATTCGTTTCGTAGTGAGATAAATTTCACGACGGAATCCTACTATAACCGATGGTGTATAATGATATTTGCGATTGTCTATAATATATTCCTTTCAAATATCGAAGGAGAAGAATTGAAGAGGAAGAAGTTGTTTATAGTTATACATTTCGCGAGGTTCTTGAACCGTTTGGGTTCAAAGGCCTCGTTTTTTTTTTTCAATAAAATATGGAGAGAGTATGAATTCTGTACATACTATCATTCGCCGAATTCATATATATTCTCGTTATTAACATAATTAGCATTACCCTCGTAATAAAATTTCAAACTTTGAACTCACTACCCGAACGAACGTGTCATTACAAAGTCTAAAAAAAAATTACCAATGACGTCTGCAGCTCATAGCCACACGCAGCGATCGTCTAAAAAAAGGAGCACTGAACCCAACAAAAAAAAAAAAAAAAAAAAAAAAAAAGAGAAAAAAGTACAATACTTTTTCTGAAACCAGAAAAGTTCAATTCCATAATTTTTCGGAGTTTCGAGTTTCGGAAAAGTAAATCCCGTCTGAATAAAAAAAAAAAAAAGAAACAAAATTGTAGAAAAAAAAAAAAAAAAAAAAAAACAAGAAGAAGAAATCTTCAAATTTTTTGGTACATTTTTTTCTTCCCCCCCCCCCCCTCTATGGTATATATATATATAATGGATGTATGTAAATATATGGTTAATAAAAAATGGTCGCGTTAATACGGTAATATGAAAATTGTCTATGAATTCAGAATCTAGACGACAGACAAGAGACTGTGAAGATTATATTTAGTCGACGAGCACGTGGTCGCCCGGGCAGCTGCAGACGACTACGAAGTAAACTTGGTAGGTATAAGGAACCTGTTGCCCCGGCACGAAGCTCACAATCGCCGGTGCCAAACTGGATAAGTAACGTTTGAAGAACGCGTAAGAGGAAGACAGATATAGAAATAAAGTCGAGGAGAATGGGAAAGAGAAAGAGAAAGAGAAAGGAAAAGCGAAAGAGAAAGATAAAAAGAAAGAGAAAGAGAAAGAGAAAGAGAAGGAAAAGATATACCGAGGACCGAGAGAGGACCTAGGTCGACCAACAAAAGATGCTTGGCTGACTTGGTATAGCATAGCCGCTTGGCTTTGAGCCTGACTGACTGGCTGGCCATGTTCCAATTTAAACTGGATCGCGTGAAAATGATAACTGGTTGGTTGTTTGCGAGCGTCCGTTCGCTCCAGGCGATCTCTGGGCATATATATATACATATATACATAACTGACGCGATATGATTTTTGGCGAACTTAAAGAGGAAGGAGGAAAGAATAATAATCGCTGTGAAGGAGAACTGATAGATTTTCGAACGAGAAGAAAAAAAAAGAGAGAGAGAGAAAGAGGATTCTTTTTTTCTCTCTTTCTTTTTCCTTTTCTTTTTTTTTGTTGTTTTTTTTTTATTTTTTGTTTCAATTTTAGACGAGAAATGAGTACACCGACTATATATTTCATAACTTTTAAATTTCTGGTTCAAGGCCGCGATCGCGTCGAGCATTGTACCCGATAGTTAGTTCGGTCCCTGCATGGTCGAGAGTATAACAGCAGGATGGATTACGCAATATACCTAGATACAGGTAGCACGAGTTACCTTACTTCGGTTGCGTAACGATCCGGTCCAAAGTGCAGGCATGGTCCTCTCGCATTCGGTAATTTGGTATCGGGAATCCGATATCGGTGCGTGGATTCGGACTTTTCATTGTTTTTTTTAACCTCGTTTGATCGATTTTTATTTATAAACTCTTTACTCTAATACCTGAGCTTTATTATATCGTATTTTGTTATACCTTGTAAAAAAAATTCACACTTCTTTACTTGTCCCTCCGATTTAAGAAATAGCAATATTAATTGGTGCGCGGAGAGAGACAAGATTGATTCTTTCGCTGCTCGACTTCTCTACCTATATATGTGTGTGTATATATATATATATATCCAACCGAGAGACCTTTAATTTCAAATCATTTAAATCAGAGCTAATTGCCGCGACGAGGGATCGCATTGTTTAATCAACGCAGAAATCGGGATTCTATATTTAATCCAATTTATACTGTTAGATAAATAATGCAATACATCATTCTTTTCTCCTTATTTTATTCTTTCTTTCTTTCTTTCTTCCTTTCTTTCTTATGCCAGACGAATATAAATTCAGCAGCCTGTTATAATCAAGGACTTTCACTAGTCGTCGATGACGAGACGGCAAGGTCCGACGCATACGCGAGTGTGTGTGTATGTGTATATACAGTCGAATGAATTTAAAATTTTGCGGAATACATTTCGTTAGTAAATTTATCGCCTAAATGGTATTTAAAAAAAAAAAAAAAAAAAAAATAGAAATTACGTTATTTCCAAATTTTAGTTTTCATAATCTGCTTCGCCGCCATACAGACGAAGGCATGTTAATATTATTATACAAGATAGAAGATGATGTTATACATATATTACGTATATGTATGTATGTACAGCAAGTCTGCAATCGCCGCACCGTCTACTGCAGACACGGACGATGAACGACGATTTTATATATAGTAACGAGTCTTGCATTAAACGTCGCAAGCGTGTTACCTAATTAGTGAATAATTAACCTCGATTAATGTACATAATATACGGGTCAAGGAAAATCGAGAGATTATTCGCGAAAGTGGTGTTTCTTATTTTATTTTATTTATTCATTTATTTACTTATTTCTTTCTTTCTTTATTTATTTATTTATTTATTTATCAAAGATGAGAACGAAAATCCGAAAGTGAAATTGAATACACTATACACATATACCTTTCGTATGTATATAGGTATATACGTTTTCACGCGGTTCAAGAAACTACTTTTAATTTTATTTCTTTCTTTCTTTCCTTCTTTTACTTCTTTTTCTTGTTTTATCATACTTCAACCTATACTGTCTTATTTAATTGTCGTTTCTAACTGCGTCGAGTGTCGGCTTTAAATCGCCTGTGAAATTATGAATTTAAGTGAATACTTAAGCCACGTATTGTTATAGAGTGACACCTGTTACTCCACAACTCACTGTGCTTTACTAAAAAAAAAAAAAAAAAAAAAAAATCTGCTATTTCTTTTTTTTGTTCCCTCTCTTTCCCTTGCTTTGTCCGAAATTGTTGTTTTTTTATTTTTTCTATTTTTTCTTCTTCCGACAAATGAATTCAAAGAAAAAAAAAAATGTTTGAAGAATTTTTCTCTTTCTTTTCTTTTTTCTTTTTTCTTTTTTTTTTTTTGTTAACCGTATTATAATTTTTTCATTTCACAACGATAACAGGCGAGGTATATATTCTTCCACGCAACGTGACTTGTAATAGCAGTCCTAGATAACGGTCGGAATCATTTGATTCGGTAACGAATTAGTTAACACGTGGACACGCGTGTGATATGACTGCGTTCTATCTATAGACGTCGGAAAGAATAGCAAACCGTGTAGTTTTAAGCCGGGAATAAATAAATAAATGAAAGAATTAAATTTTCCTTTTTGTTTTTTCCGAAACATAAAAAAAGAAGAATTTCTAAAGACCGTTGCTCAACGAATAGACCAGTTGTCGCTGATATTTCCCGGATTCTGATGGAATGAATAAACATCCTTTATGCATATATAATTATACCCTCATGTTTAATCGAACGATCGTTTCTCTCTCTCTCTCTCTTTCTCTATGTATACATTATCAAAAGAGTTAATAAAATTCCACATTTGTGTTGATAGTGAAATATTTGGGAAAAAAATATTCCGCCGAATTGATATTCGGAGATAAATAATCTCGCGAAAAGTTATGGAAGAAAAAAAAAGAAGAAAAAAAAAAAAAAAAAAAAACGCGGCCTTACTTTCCGCAAATAGAAAAATAAAAATCAACATTCCGATAAATAAATATAATGGAGAAGAGAGAAAAAAGGGAGGGTGGCATTGTTGAGTAGGCAATGCGGTTCACTTCTATACGCTTACGAATCTAGTAGATGTTTAAAATTATCCCAAAGTTGGCCTCGTCGAACCAGCTTAGCTTAGCTTAGCTTAGCTTAGCTTAGCCACCGATAGCCTCTCGTCATGTGTGTATATGCTGCATATATACCTCTATACACACATCTTCGGTTAATAGTATTGTATCCTAGAGGTAGAAGAGCGACTCGCGAACATGTGCGTATAATACGACGACGGCTATAGCGAGAGCAGAGCGCAGCATCCCAGCTAACGAAATGCCCCACGGATGTATATAGCGCGATACGTGCGATCATATAGCTTATATGTTGCCGCAACTATTTTGGTTAGGTATCCTTAAACCGCAGGAACGCGAGACTTTAGTATCATATCCAACGGAGAAAAATATTTTTAAGGACCGCTGTTCTTCTTCGTCGAATCGTTTCGATTTCGATCAACGAAGCAGCGCGGATGACGAAAAAGAAGAAAAAAATATATATATATATATATCCATGCTTGGTTTTTTTCCTCAAATTTTTTTCGCGATCCACTTTTCGTTAATCGAAGTCTGTAAAGGATTTCTCGAAGGCGAATTTGTCCGTCGATATATTCTTCCAGTTACGTGGATTTTGAAATTTGATGAAAAAGCACGTGCAGCAGACATGCGGCCTTAATAATCTGACGTTTATGCCCGCCTGGTGCGTTTGTCCCAACTGACAAGCAGCACAGCCTCTTGAAGATGGTCCACATCTTACCTCCATGCCAAGATCACGTTAGTATATGAATATGGGTGGTATGTAGTGTAGATATTTGTATATGTATGTGTATATATATATATTTTGCCCGGCGTGTCGGCGGCTTCCTGGTTGTCAGTCAGTGTCTGGTGCATCGCCTAGTTCTCGTATATACCTATACGTAGAAACTTTTGATATTCAAAGGAAACGCCTCTACCTCTACCTAGGAGAAGGTTCGGTCTGGTTTGAGAATTTGCAACTTGTTATACGTGTGATTTTGACATATAGAGGACGTCGGTGCATTAGTTTGACCGTATCGAGTACGGCTTCGGATTCAAACGCGTTTCATTAAGTTTCAAACTTTATATATATACCTATGTATTATAATTAAACGAAGCAAGGTTCAAGTACCGAATTTTAATATTACCGACTCAGAGTTTTTAGAAAGGGTATTTTCCCGATAATCTGGATACCCGATTCAAAAAAAAAAAAAAAAAAAAAAAAAAACTTTCAAACGAGGAAACACCGAGAGTTCAAAAATTCCGAAAGCTTAAGATCCGTAAGGCCAAAGGATGGAAACGAATCATCGAAAGCCTACACGGTTCAACATGCTTTTGATTAACGGAAGTGTCAAACTTCTATATCCGAGGATTTAAATTATTGCCCAGATAGATGCAATTGGCGCGGTTATAATACAACGAAGTGGATAGGAGATTAGTTAGCTAAATAGGTGTATCTAAAATGTGATTTATTCGAGATTTGCGATCAAGGACATGTTTTTTTTGGTTTTTTTTTTTTTTATCTTTTAAATAGAAACTAGTTTCTTTTTCTTTATTTTTTTTTTTTTTTTGGCGTCTCGCTTTCCGCATGTCAAGAAACTGGAATAACCAAACGATATACATATACGAAGCAAATATTATTCCTAATCCAGCTGCTGCGATTAAAAATTCATTAACCCCGTGCTCTTGAACCTTGTCAAGTCGAAATATCCGTTTTTTTCTTGTTATTTTTTTTTTTTTGAATACATTTAATTCTAACGATACTTCCTCAACTCTATTATACTATATCCAGATATTTATCGATTCCAATATTAATTCATACATACATATACCTATGTATGCGTATATATCTATTAATTTCCGTTCCTTTAACTTTCCCACGATTTTTATACTCTGTTTGAAAAAAAAAAAAAATAAATAAAATGAAAGAACGAAGTACAGAAAACTATATATTCTACAGGCGAAATTTTCGAAAATGTTATAACGAGGATCGAACGTGATTTTTCTGTTTTTTCTTTCTTTTCAACAATTGTCTCACTTTGGTTAAAACAGCGTTTTGAATTTTCCCAAGTAACTCCTTTTTACACGTATCATATTATATTTACCCGCGATTCTGACGACAAAATGAGTACCTACGATATATTAGAGTGTGAAAAATTGGCTCTGGCGAACTGTCAATTTGTAATATAAGGAACGCCAATTTCCCATACCGGAAATAACAAGTGGGGTCGGAAGTTGGATTACAATGCAGCTGATAATACATATACTCGAAAATATGTGTATATAGTCTAACCGTAGCTCTATCTATATTTAGTAGGGCCGCATGTATATTATATATCGTCCATCGAAGACCTTTTCTTTCCGAACTTATCACAGATATTATACCAACGTATAGGTATGCAAATTTAGGTGTCCTTATAACTTCATAGAGCAAGACTCTAACTAGGGTATCAGAGTATATATACCTATACGTGGTCATAAACTGAATAGAATATTCTTCAAATTTTTACAAAATAAGATATACCGAACGAACTTATAGGATATACCTATCTTCTTGTTCAACTTCGCTGTATGGAATTAGTTTGGAAAAAAATCAAATCTCGAATTTGTCTACGCCAGATTTTCTCGAAACGTACAGTAGCATAGACAAAGTAGTAGCGGTAGGTACAGAACAGATGAGCGGAAGGCCTTGGATTAGGGATTAAGACTAGTTATAGTACTAAAAATAGAGGTTTACTGTTCTACAGTAGCGAGTTGTCATTTAAGAATAATATCGGTAGTCGAAAGATTTATTATTTTATTTTTCAATTTATTATTTTCATGAAATATGGGTCGACCAAAGATTAGATATATAGCTCGCGTTATTTCGAAGTTGAAACTCTAACGCTTCGGACTGTATAATACGTGTAATTGAATAATTACTCAACTTCGTAAAAATATATTCTAATCAAAGATCTAAAAATCCATGACAGACTATTATAATTAAATAAAACGACTATAGTTATAAAGCCGATACCGCGATCTCATAGATATTTTTGAAAAATCTGTATATCTCTCTATATCCGCAAATTTTTTCATTTTTTCATTTTTTTTTGTTTTTTTTTTGTTTTCTTCTTAAGTTATAACATAAAAATTGTAACGCGATCTAAATTTTTCTATATACGCATTGATATCACGAGTTCGAAAAAACCTGAATGTCGAATTTGTTAGAATCGATTATCACCGCGAGCACCTCTAAATAACCAGCGTCTAACGTGATTGATAGTTCGCGCGACGATTGACTATTCCAGCTGTGGTTTATTTCAGGCGTCGCGACGGCATGGCATGGCATGGCATGGCATGGCATAGCATGGCATTGTGGCTAAAACCTGAGAGGCGTCGGGGGCGTCGTATAGGTGAAGATTGAGGCGGGGGAGTAAAGAGAGAGAGAGAGAGAGAGAGAGAGAGAGAGAGAGAGAGAGAGAGAGAGAGAGAGAGAGAGAGAGAGAGAGAGAGAAAAGAGTGGAACCCCTCCCCGTTACGTCCCGTTCCTAAGAATCGGCGAAAGAGGTTTGGGATGTTACACGCGGTCTAATCGTGGCCAACCGCAAAAAGCAACGTTGTATCTTCGGCTATACAACTTCCTCGTGAGTTCTCTCACGCGTTCATAAATTCAAAACCGGACGATCAACGTCACCGCGGTGAAAAAAGAAAAAGGGGGAAAAAAAAAAAAACCGATGCTTTACGAAGAATAGGTATATGTGAAACGCACGCGAATTCATACGATAAATGAATTAAGAGATAGGTAAACTGATCAATCATTGAGGAAAAAAAAATAAAAAATTCAAAATTCATAAATAATATGTTTTTAGACATATACCTAGATATTGAAAATGGAATTAGAACGAACGAAAAAAAAAATACATTGAACGGGGGTTTTATTACGCCTGTTTTCTTTTTTTTTTTGCATTTTTTTAAAAATACGTCAAACTTGTGTTTGAGTGTATCTCGGTAGTGTAGCAATTGGTTTAACCGCATGTATAAGGTATATATGTATAGATATAGACGGTTTACAAAGGACGATGCTCTCTCGAAATATAATTCCTATGAATATTCATTAGCAGGGTCGATATATAGTCACTTTTTAAATTCTTTAAACTGCGTACTTGACCTCTGTATATAGCTGTGACGTAACATAGTATATAACCCATTCCACGCGAGATATATGTGCGAAACTACGAGCTGCGAGTTTCGAGGGAGAGTCGTTCGTCTGATCATATCTATTTCTACTGATTATGATAAAATATACGAACTATATACATATATATATATATATATAGTATAACATATATATATACATAAACCACATATGTATCTCACAATTGTATAAATTATACTCTGGATTTAAACCCGAAATATACTATATATGCATATACATACATAATGAAGCGAGGGAAAAATGGGGTATATGAATTTTTTTTTAAATTGTGTAAAATATAAGATCGTCGTGCAAATATACATACTATATCAAATATTGGCTATCTCCTTTTTTTTTTACAAATTATAAACCCGACTATTTTGCTGTTGAAAGAATTAATCGCGCACTTCTTTTCGCAGTTGAAATATAGTAATTATAAAACAGAACAAAAATATGAAGAAAAAAAAGTTAGACGGTTCATTCGAAATACATCTGTTTTCGAGATTAAGTGTTTTTTTTTTTTTTTGTTTTTTTTTTGTTTTTTTTTGTTTTCTCTCGATGTATCGCAGTTTCGAAATAAGTGGAACAAGATTTTCGCCTTTTTTTTATTGCCTCGTTTAGTCTTGGCTAGTCTAGTCTAGTCTAGTCTAGTCCAGCCTAGTCAATCGCGAGTTTGTTATAAGGTTATATGAGCTACATAGTATACTATGCGTGGGATGAAAATGCGGTCTTCGTCGCGGTACACGACGAAGTATACATGTATAGAGGTAAAGATAAACGAGTGTTGCATAGAAGATTTAGGAAAAAATGTTAAAAAGAAAAATGCCGGTTCGTCCGGTGAAACCGCGACCTCTCCGAGATTGAATACCCAAGTTTGTAAAGCGCTGCAGTACGCAAGAGGCACTATATCTACTACACCCCAGTACATCTATAGCCGTAGTAGTATACGATACATCTAGGAGTGAGACGACAACCTTCGTCATATTTATATACATATACATATAGGTATATATATATATGTTGATCTACATACGTACGTAACTATAACTGAAAAACGATTTCGACTATGTTTTACCCTACCCTACCCTACCCTGCCATAAAGTTATTCAGAAAAGTCGCTTTACGCTACGCGACTCGACTCGACTCGATTCGACTCGACTCGACGCGTCGCGACGCAACGCTTGACGTCCGACGTACGACGTCTGACGTTCCTATGTACGCGGGAGGAGAAAAAGGAATAGGACAGGGGCAGGAGGGAGTCCCAGCTCCACTTCACTTCACTCCACTCCACTCCACTCCATTCCCCTCTCTAGTTATTTAGAGACGAGACGAGCAGACCAGAGCAAAGCAGAGCAGAGCAGAGCAGAGCAGAGCACGCTTAGTTCTTATTTCTCGAGTGATTGATCATGCTCCAGTAGGTAGGTATAGGCATAGAGAAGAGAGAGTATTTTCGGCCGTGCATCGGCACCATTGTATGCCGAGTGTGTCTGGACTAGTTGAACTAGGCGTTTTAGCCTAGCGATATATATATAATACGCTCTTATTTTACCTAGCACATATGTGTATTTACTTATGTACATAGATACCTATGTAGAAGTGTATGACAATGTTATATAAGGTGGTCCAAAAGACGCGTTCTTTTTTCTTTTTTTCTTTTTTACTTTCTATATTTGAAACCTCATTTTTATTCTTGACAAAATATTTAAATAGTTCGACAAGTTCTTCTTTTTGCAAGAAGAAAAAAAATCGATTTGTACTATTTTTTTTCTTTCGCTTCTTTTTTTCGCCAGTTTTTTTTTTACTATTTTAATCAAATTTTTCATAACGAATAAGAAAATGTATCGATTGTTTTTTTTTTTTTGGAAAATAAAAAAAAAAAAAATAAAAAATGACAATTGAAAGAACGAGATTTATCGATATTTCCAATATCTACATTTTATAGACACAAGATACCTATACGAGACTATGTGCGAATATCAGACCACGAGTTTATGTCATCTATGTAATAATCTAATGTAGGTATAACGACCTTTCTGGGGCAGCGTGTGCAGCGAGGCACGATCTTTACAATATCTAAAAAAGGTCAACTCGTATAGATTCGCAGGGTTCGTCGGGGAGGGGGCGAAAATAATGAAAATAGTTTCCGCGTTTGGTCAAATATTATTTAAAAAAAACCCTAGTTTTTAGATATCTCCAATAAAGTATCAAATACAGAAATACAGAAATACAGAAACACAGAAATACGGAAACACAGAAATCGGCAAATATAAATGATCATTTTGTACGAATTAACTCACCTCGGCATCGGACGTGGGTTCTTCATACTCCGAAAGTGTTTCCTGGAAGACGAATATCGAGTCTGAGCAGTCGAGTACCCTGGCATGTCCGAACTGGGTTTGTTTTTCGTCAATGGAATCGGGTCCGTTGGCAGTTTCGACCATCGCGAAAGTTTTGACCGTAATTGAAGTAATTCTTTTATAAAGTTTATAAAACCGAAATGATGGTGAATAAAACCGAGGGTATTTCGCACTGAGTCTCTTCTTTAAAAATTGAAACAATCGTATTCCGAAACTACCTTTACTACCGGGTACCTGAAACACGAAAAATAAACCTTCCTGAAGTTTAACCACGCTTTTTATTTCACTCTATTGTGTTTTTATCATTCGCAAATATATATATTTATATGCAGTTTAACAGGATCTTTACACAACACTGTTTCAATATGTCCTTGTAGAATGAATTAGCACGTCAACAAGACGAGATTGTAATTATATGAATCACGATAATAACAAAATAAACAATCGCTGCAGCATCGATTTTAGTTTTGTTTCATCTCGAAATTGAAACACGATAATAATGTTTGGGAAAAACAAGTGACGAGAGGCTCGATCTAATAACGTATAGCCATAGAATTATAACTTGTTTTAAAACAAAATTGAAAAAAAATAAAAAAAATAAAAACTACAATTACGTCAAAAACGAGAAAAGAATTTTAGTCCGCGTTGTTAAATCGCTTCTGACAATGAATTAAGATTAATGGATTATCTTCTAAAGTTAAGAAATAAGACTACGCGGCTGTTCACTCATCGTTCATTTTACTATTGTAAAAATACTATTATACCTAGCGGCTTAGCTTGTATAATTGTAAATAGAGAACGCTGTAAGCTCAGCGTATCATAGACAAATATACACGAATTTTAATTCGTACTTTTTCCAAGAACATATGTCATACATATATAGATATATCCAAGTCTTTCAAGTATTTTTAACATACCGTAATGTTGAGAAATAATTATCAAGTTCTAAAGAAATGAATAAATAATGAAAAATAGTAACGTCTTCGATAAATATTCGTTCTAAATAGCGATCAATCTGTTATTATGAATTTCCTATAGATCCAATTCGTGAATGATTGATAGAATTATTGTTAGTTATATGTATACGTACGCGATATTTCTGGTTATTTATATTCAATGATAATGCACAGATATATTTATTCGATATATCAGAAAACATGGCACCCTTGATTTTTTAGGTTATGATGACAGAGAGCCGACAACATTTCAGTTCGATTCATGCCAATTTATTTTACTACGTATTTATATATAGCTATGATTATATCACGGGCCTAAGGAAATAACGGATACTTTTACAACTGGGTTAATAATGACGTGATCTTTTATAATTAACGACAGTATTTATCAATGGTTTACCAGCGTTGTCAAAAGCCTCGACAACCTCATGGGGATTTGATTAGCTTCTTCAACTACAGATGCACAGAAATACACGCATTAACGCATACTAACGCGTAAATATCTCGACCGAAAGAAGACTGTCGGATAAACAACTCGTAGTGCCAACTTTACGCCGCCATTTTGAACTATGTCGAACTATTTCTAGGTCGGTAAGGTAGAATTCCTGTTTATCTATCGGCATACCGCCGATAATGAAGGTGTTCTGATTTTATAAATTATATTCAGAAACTCGTTGGTAACGAAGATTTCCTATATAAAAATTTTCGTTTATTTTTAATAATAATATTATAACAGTTTTTATACATTTTATTATAAAGAAATCGTGTATCTTTGATCTCTTTATTCTGTGAGGAAGACTTTCTGTATTAAATTTCTGTTTATTTTAAACACTGCTGAGTTTTTATGAAGATCGAAGATTATCTGTATCATGTAGCATGCCTTTATTATTATTATTATTATCACCTATATCATTTTTATTACGTGAAAAAAAATCGTCATCGTCGATCCCGCAACGACGATTAAGTATCGCATTGATTTAAATTCAAACAGTCATTCGTACGATGTGCTCCAACCATCTCTATAATATAACTCTAAAAATCGTATCTCTAAAAATACACATTTAAGATACCATCGCAGTGCCTGCTTCTTGTTTACCTAAAAGAGCGGCAGTTGGTTGAGCTTGTAGTAAAATATCCCCCTTACCATTATTCTCGAATTTACATTCCTTGATGTCAACTTCAGATACATTTTGCAGCAGCTCAATGCCTCCGATTTTCCCCTCGGGACCGCTCACATATTTTTGGGTCTCCATTCGTATGCTGTGCTCTTTGAAATTTGATAACTCACAATTAGTTACGGTCAAACTCGAATTGTCGTGTATCTGGAACAACGAAGTCTCTAATTAAATACCATGAAGAATTAAATCTCACGAATTCATTCTTTCTACGAACAGAAACGAGCTTCTTTTTCTTCTACACATCATCAAAAATATCGATCATTTTCAAAAAATTGAGTACCTGAATGCCTTCGACGCATTCATTAAAACTGCATTTATTTAAAATAACGCAGCCTCCTGAATGAATTACGATCGCAGTTCCAAGTCCCTCAAACAACGTGTTCCCTGCTATCAGTTTACTTCCAGGCAGAACAACAATTCCTAATTTAATTACGCTTTTATTTGTCACGTAAACTTTGCATCTTTCAAGGTGGACCGTTCCTTTCCTGGCCAAAATACCCATCTGTAGATCGCCAAGGTGAATACAAACTCCTTCGAGATTTACCTGGAAGAAAAAAGGTCCGAAGGGTTGATAACAAGCCCAGAATAAGAAGTTATTCGATTAATGAAGCTTCGGTATACCTGTCCGCCTGAAAAATCCATCAAAGAAGGCCCGCAATCTGTTTCACTTCCACAAACAACAGTGTATTCTAATCTACCAAGTCCTTTGATTGATCCCCCATCTTCTAAGCCACCTGTGCCTCTAATCTGGTGCTCCCCTTCGCCAAGAACAACGATATCACCTGCATCTGAAGTGTCCAGTGCTTCCTGGAGGCAGTTTGAAGTTCTGAAGGGGAAATAAAATAGTCAGATAATTTTTTGGTGGGGTTGAAGCTAGCTAAGAGTCGGAAGTGGTGAATAGTTCAACAAAGATTCTTGGATTTTAATCAAAATCAATTTTCGAAGTCTGCAAATTGAATTTTACGAATATTTTTATGATTCTTAGTTCCTTTCTTTCTAATTTTATACAATTTTAGATAATAAAAACTAACTTTAAGAACATATCAGCGCCGATAACGTCCTGAGCTTTGCTCAACGAAGATATAATGTCTTGAATGGATCCTCCGAGCCAGACAAAATATCCTTCAGATTTCTTCCCCCTGCTTTCTCGCCTCTTAACTTCCCTATCGGTCATAGTAGAGCCTTTATTCCTGGCAAGAACTTCTCTCATAACTGGATTTTCCAGTACTTCCATTTCCGTTTTAATCTGTTGTAGTCTAAAGTGGAGTTTCATTAGCTGGCAAGCCTTTCCCTCGTCCAAAAGACCGTCTCGTTCCTCCTCTTCGTCAGATATGTCTTCCTCAAGCCTGGATATCTTGGCTTGTATCTCTTTTCCTTCTCTGACGAGACTTCGAATAACGTCGCAAGTGTCCTTGCCAACCACTCCCCTTTTCATATCAAAAAAGAGCCTGATCCTTGGCTCTAAATGCAGCGTTACCCAGTCCGTGTTATCGTCGTCATCCGTATCCCACGGCATCCACAAGTAATTAAAGAAAAATCTAAGCTGATCGATGCAGTTCGCAGTACCGATCATGTCTAATACCGTATTCTCTTGATTATGGGTTGGGTAAAGTTCGGTAAGAGGAACGTCGTACTTTTCTGGCAGCTGGATCTCGTCCTGAACAGCAACGATTTTTACCAGCGCAGATAGCTCCCTGAAATCTACGTTCTCAACATCCACAACTACGATTGTTGGATAATGGATTTCGAAATCCTGACATGTTAGACGTGGTATTTTCCACAAAGCTCGCCAACCAACAGGCTCTATTACTAGCTCGATGTGGCAGGACCATTCCGAACGGATTTGAGATGATGGGACTATACTTTCACCTGTTGATAGTATCTCGGAATATTCGACCAAACGCTCTTGCAGGCTTTTGTCAAAGGTGAATATTTCCATAGCCATTTTTTAAGCAAGTTAAGCTAAAGAATTGTAAAAATTATTCGTTAGGTATTTTCGTTCCGAAAGTTTGAGGGATTTCAAGGTTATTCGATTCAGATGAGTGAAAAATTCGAATTATAACAAATATTGTATTCTATTACAGGAATTTGATATTACCTCAGCTGCAGGCGAGTAAAACAGCAACTTTTTAACCGTTTTTCAATAGTTTAGTATTCAAATACTAACTCAGATCTCTGAAGACGTTGAATTTTACGTTGAGCCGCGGCGGCTACCGCGTTAGCCGATTATAACAACGTTAATACAACGAAACTAAGATAAGATTCGCGACACGATGATGCGGAGTGTTTCAAAATTGCATTAGTATATTTATTTCGCACTGAAATCGGTTAGATCGTTCACTTGAACTAGTTTAAATTGTTTAGAAATAGTTTTCCCGAGTTTCAATCCCGATATTTGAATCAACGGACCAATGGCGATGGCGAACGACCGTTGCTAAGCGCGTCACAAGATGGCGGCGTATATGACAGCTCGATTTGTAAACAAATAGATACGTGCTTCTCGTTCGGAAAAAAATTCTTTCCAATTACGAATCGGTAAAAAATGAATCAAGAAGTTGTAGGTTCGTTTTAAAAAAAAATACGCCCTTTTTCGTCGGATAAAAATAATAACAATACCGGAGAATTTTATTTATTTATTTACCAACCTCACAAATTTCAGATATTATAGTGCCTATGGACACCGACGATGAATTAATTCACGAGGGATCTAAGGGCGTCGGAGACGCCGGTTTCGACAAAATTATCGGCTATATCGAAGACCTTTTAATGGGTAAAAGGGATTTTAAATAATTTTAGAATACTCGTCTCGAGATTTGATGTGTTAGATCTGTTTTTTAATATCGTCTCTCAACCGCAAGAAATTATTTGAAAACTGATTCAAAGTGTGATTCGATTGTCGTTTCAGAAAGCGAGTTCCAAGAGATACAGGGAAAGTTCCTAGAGAATTATTGGCACATATTTGGCCCTGAGGAAGAGAATAAACTGATTTATATGGAAATATTTAATCAGTATGTAAGTTTATCGGAAGAAATGAGAGCTGAATATTTATTCAGGCAAATTGACGACTATTTATACTCTTTTTCTTATTCACAGAACCAGGAAATAGAAAGCTACATCGTAAAAGAATTGAAGAAATCAGTTCCTAATTTTTCAATCACTACTCTGCTCGATCAGCTGAAGTATTGAACCACTTATATCAAACAGAATAATTTCTGGCTACCTAAAGTCCTCAGAATCTGTTTATTCCACTAATCTCTTCATTTCATTGTAGCGAAAGACGCCCCGAACTAGATGGAGAAGTATTTGAAGTACTAGCAACGTTAACAGACTTTCTAGCGTTCAAAGAAATGCTTTTAGATTATAAAGCGGTGTGTTTCATATCACCGTTTATTTCGATATCTTTGTATTTTACGTTTATCGTTTTTTAACTCGGCAATTTTTATTATTCAGGTAAAGGAAGGGAAGGTGGAAGACTTCAGCGGCGGTATTTCCATCACTTCTATTAAATCGACGAGTTCAGAAAGCGAAGGACCTACCGGTTAATATAAAAAAAAGAAAATAAAGGAAATAATAACTGTAAATGATATTTATACAAGTGTTAACTAACAAGCGATCATTCAAACTTTCTGACACACGTATCAGTAGATTATTATCGAATTTGTTTTTCTTTATTATCAAATGTTAGCTTGAAGTTCATAGAAAAATAGTTAAATTTTTCTATTCTCTTTTATTATCCAAAGATATTAGCTGTACTTCTTTTAATTATAATAAACGTGTGGATCAAGTTTAACTGTTTTTAGATGAATTTTACCATTAGTGAATTTCCTCCTTTTAATGCATCAATATTTCCATCTGAACGAGTCTACTGTTAGTTTCATTTGGCATACGATAAGGAATGGTTCCAGCAAAGCTGGTCAAGGCTCTGGCCTGTTCTCTGAGATCAGAAAGTTGCTGTTCCCTTGCAATCTCATCGCCAGGTTCAGTCGATCGGAGTTTTTGATATAGCTGATAAAGTATAGTCATTGTAGCGAGGAGAACGTCAGCTAAGGCACCGGTTATTTCTGGGGAAACTCGACGCAGCGCTGTAACACGTTCGTCAACTTCCCTGACATGCAGCGGTAGTAACTCAGAGTCTGCAATTGTCTGGAATAACAGGAATAATTCGATATTGTTCATTCCATCTTCAAAGAAACAATAGTTACAATTTGACTTTCAAATAATGTCTTACCCGCAAAGCATTTTGATGCTGTTCGCTGTGGAATTGATCAAAAAATACTGTAAGATCTCTCAAGGTATAGAAAGCGGCCACAGATTCTGCTGGGGCTTGTATAGCTGTGCCTTGATACCTGAAAACAAGTATTCAGTGTTTAGAAAGGGCTTTAGGATATTTCTCAGTTTTAAAACCATACCTAAGACTAATATCGTTGGCAGTAGATTGTAGTCTAGATCTGAGAGAGCCTGGGGTTCCTTTTTGGCTAACAACTTGTGCGAGAAGTGAGCACATCAAGTTTAAGACCTTCTCATGATTTCCTGCCAAGTCGTACATCGTCACCGCATCTTCAAGCAGACCTTTTCGGTTCAGAGTTTCTGCACAAATGTTAATCACGTCCTCTGTGTTGATTTGGAACTGATCTAGTATCCCAGGAAGTCGTTGATCTTTGTCTATCTTTCCCACCAACAATACTCTGTTCGTTGGCGACGCGTCTACAACCATTTCCGCAGCTGATGCTGCGAACATGTTTCGATCGTAGGGGTCTTTCATTGACCTAGTCGATTAAAAAAATAGTTCAATTATTGAAGGAGAGAGTATATTCTTCTACATAGAAGAATGATCATCAACGCCTACGTACCTCAGGAAGAAAAGATAATGTAGACTCTCCTTGGGATCTGAAGCCTCAAATCTTTTAACGTACAACAGAATTAGACGCGCGAAATTGAGCCTCTTTGCGGGAGGTTTGTCAACGGGATCCACACTGATCAGAGGTGCTAATACGCTCTGGCTAACTCCTAGTAAATTATGCTCGTGCATAGCGGCAGCCAAATGCACAGCATGAGGCAATAATCTGGCCCCTGCTCCCCGGGCCAGAAATTCAATCGCTGCCTCGAATTGACCAGTCAAAAATAGCATTGAAAAGTAAAGAAAAGGCTGTTCGTGAGCGTGGTAATAAGATTCCCCTGAAAAACATTTCACAGTTTAATATACCTTTACAAAAGGAATTATAGACTCGTGTTCTACTCAAATATCAAGAATTATTACCATATTCTTCAAGAATTGTAGTCTGTAGATGATCCAGGGTCAGTTTGTTCTCCGTATCGGCCTGGTCTCTGACCTGGCACAAGCGTAGCCACAAATAATCATCAGCAGTGGACATAACTTCGGAATGTAAGTCGTCAGGATCGCAGGGAACAAGGGCGCAGTAAGCAGCTCTTTTGTAAGGATCAGTAGCAGACCTAACATGTCTTCGATACTGTAATTTAACAATAGATTCCGATCTACTGCTAGGACGCCGTCCGTTGTTATTTGCAGCTTCTTCCAGGACGGTTCTAAACTCATCTACGCCTGACCCAGCTTGTTTAAGACACTGTAACGCTGCGCCAAAGTCCCCTGCTCTCATACAGTAATATACTAATGGCCAAAGCGGTCTGCCGTCAATTTGTATCCCTTCCAAGCCTAGCGTCGACTGTATTTTGACTCTAACGAAGCTTTTCACAAGCGGCAGAGTACCAGGAATGCCGCCGCGCATAGCTTGCGCGAGATTTTCGCTTATTACGGAGTTCATAAAGTCTTTATACCGGTTTTCAAGGTACTTTCTAGCTTGAAAGACTATCTTTTTTTCAACCTGAGTGCTGCTTCGCGATTTCATTTGGTCTCCTCTCGGTGTGACAGGAATATCTACCATGCATTTGACCATTTGCCAAATATCTGATACTTTTTTGTCGTTAAAACTCTCAGAGGCTTTTGCTAGGATGTTGAATAAACTCGGTCGAGTTATACCCCGTAAAATATGATCGTTATAGCTTTGTACTTCTTTAGCATACGCAGCCTCGATATTAGACAAGCCACTGACTATAGAACCGGCTAATTTTGTACGCTGTGGCACACCGCGCAAATCAACCAACTCCCCTGAGGGAGCAGTCATTGCATTCATTATCTCGTAACGCATTTGCTTCCATTCTCCCAGCATATGTTGGAGTTGTTGGACTCTGTTGAGCTCAAATGTCTATGGAAACAATCAGTCGGTGAATTTGTCTTCTTTGAATGCCAAAAGTTGTTATCAGATACTTACGTCTTTATGTACTTGCTCAATAATAGACAAAATTGCATTTTCCTTCTCGTTTCTCAAGTAGCTGACTATGTCTGTGTCTGCTACAGGGTCCAACGGCTCGAAGGTGCGTCTTGCACTCAGAGAATTGAGCTTTTGAGATATTTGGGGTAAATCTACGCCGCGAGAACCCAGTAGAAGATGTCTGTGGCGGAATTAAAGTCTCCAAAGTTATTTTGGATAGTAAAATCGACGATTTAGAGGTCGGAAAGATATTGAACCGGAATTAGTCCTCCCGATTTGGAGGTTATGTTCAAAGATCGTAGGGAAAAACGTGAGAAAGGATGGAAATTTCGATGTCAATTTTCAGCTGCTCTAATTCTAGGATTAGGGAGATAGGATTTATAATTCAAGGTGAATTCTTACGCTTGTACTTGGTTGTCTTGACTGCTTGGTTGAGTGACGCGAGACCATAGTTCGTTGGAGGCTTCTAATATCTGTCTTAAATTTCTCTCAACTTGAGGTAACTCTCCGTTTCCTTCAACAGCCGCTGACAACTGCTCAGCCGAACGCAAAAGCTCGTTAAAATCCGAGTCCCCCATTTTAAAACTATGCCTTTTAGTAAATTTCAGAAAAACTTATTCGCCGGTTCAAAGAAGAGGTTATTTATGGCATTTATGCTACACTCGCCACTTACAACTTTTAAAAAGTCGTCTGCGAATTTAAACGCGAACTCTACGCCACAAACTACACAACAAATCAAACGGGACTCGATTGGAAAACACGGAACTGTTTCAGGAACGCGGCCACGAACCCCCACTAAAAAGGGTCAGGAAATACAACATGGCGGCTCTTGTCAAGATAGCAGACACTTCGCACTAGACAGCTGTCAAAGTAGTTTAACCTAATTTTAATACAGGTTAGAAATATAGTTGTCAATCATATAAAAATCCATATTCGTGTTAAAATTGGTGAATAAAATCGCCGGCGTTAATAATCCGCGTTAAAATGTCGGCGGAAATCGACATATTCGATGATAACGAGTCGCAAATGCCGCACGAAGATCTCGAGGACGATGTGGTCCAAGAGGTACTCACTATGGGCACAGATCTCCGACAATATTCAAGACAGATTGAGAAAGAGTTGAAAGAAGTAGAGAATAAATCAATCCAAGACTACATCAAGGAAAGCCAGAACATAGCCAGTTTGCACAATCAAATAGACGCTTGTGACAACATTTTGGAGGTTAGTAATATCGGATTCTCGATATTGAAAACAGTTTCTTTAAAATATCTTTATTGTCTTGAAGAAAATGGAATCCATGCTACTCAGCTTCAAAACTGATCTTGGCAGCATAAGTACAGAGATCTTATACCTCCAACGGAAATCGGTCGCTATGAGCCAGCAGCTTTCTAATCGACAAGTTATCCGCGGACCTTTGAGTCAGTTCATAGAAGATATGACGGTTTCCGAAGCGCTTATCATGTGGGTCGAGTATAATCTTGTTTATTCTATACCTTGACGTGATATTTTCAAAAATTGGATCTGAAGCGAAGAAGAAATGTCCAAAAAATGAATTACAAGCTAATTTTTTCTTTCAGTGGAATAATGGACTGCCCAGTAACGGAAAAAGAGTTTCTAACACAGTTACAGACTTTAAATCACAAGATAAACTTTGTCAAAGAGCAGAGTTTCAAAGAAGCTAAATCATGCCAAGACGTAAAAGAGATATTAGAAAAGTTAAAGATCAAAGCGATGTCAAAGATCAGAACCTACCTCCTGGAACAGATCTACAAGTTCAGAAAACCCATGACTAATTATCAAGTCCCTCAGAACAATATGCTGAAGTATAAATTCTTCTTCGAGTTTGTTTTAGCAAACGAGAGAAATGTTGCTGAAGAAATATGCGGAGAATATGTGGACACTATGAGCAAGATTTACTACTCTTATTTCAAATCGTATTCATCCAGACTAACTAAACTTCAGGTATTAAAACGAGGGGATAAATTATTAACTATTGCAAAGATTTTACTTTCATCATTTTTCAGTTTGAAGAAGCCGCCACCAAGGATGACCTAATGGGCGTTGAAGACACCGCTGGCAGAGGAATCTTTCATAAAACCACACTCAGGCATCGAGGCACTGTTTTTTCTATAGGAACTAGAGGAGAGGTTCTTAACTCTCAATTAGAAGCTCCAATTATCGTACCGCACACCGCTTCTAAGACTAGGGTGTGTTGATTAATTGATTATATGGTCAAAAGAGTGCAGAACGTTTAAATGACTTGAAATTTCTCTTACTAATCGTTTCTTCATTTTATAGTACCATTACGAAGCCTTATTTAGAAGCGAGCAATACGCGCTAGTTGATAACGCATGCAGGGAGTATTTATTCCTAGCTGAATTCTTCAAGGTTCGAGGAACGCAGGCGATGGATATTTTTGATCAAGTAAATAGCATTCTTCGATCTATACGAAACCCAAAAATAGTAAAGAAGTATAAGCTGATAATCGACTATGTTATCTTTTCATTCTGTTTCCTCAGGTAATGGGAAAGACTTTGCATCTACTACTCAAAAACCTACAATCCTTTGTGGACGACTGCTATGACACGATAGCTCTGTTTCTTTGCCTTCATTTGGTAATGCGCTATCAATTGACTTGCCACAAACGAGCCGTTCCTGCGCTAGACAAATACTGGGATAATCTCACCTCAGTCGTCTGGCCAAGGTAATTTCTGTAGTGTTTGAAAAATATTTAGAGAACTAAACGAAGCACCTTAATTATATCTGATTGAATTCTTGTTTCAGATTCGAGTACGTCTTTCGACTGAATATTCAGAGTATAAAAGACTGCGATCCTTGGAGATTGAATAAAGACATAGGACCTCATTATGTGAGTGAATTTTTTCCTGTTACCAATTTAATTTCAATATTCTAATTAATTTTTTTCAATCAGATTACTAGACGCTACGCAGAATTCAGTGCAGCAATGGTTGGTGTGGGTGAAGGATTCCCTTGTGAAGGTGCTGCGCAATTATTAGCTGAATTAAGGGAAGCTGTGCAGTGCTTTTTGCTGAGAATGGCGGCAGTATTTGTACAGAGAACTCAGCAGTTGGTATTTTTGATAAACAACTACGATTTGGTCCTCGGAGTTCTTATGGTTCGTTCAAATTCACCTGGCAATTCTATTTGGACTACTGAAGTAATCAATAAATTTAATTCATGTATATTTTTGCACAGGAAAGAACGAGGGATAATTCAAAGGAAGCTGAAAGCTTCCGAGAGCAATTGAACGCGAGATCTGCTGAGTACGTCGAGGAAGTTTTGAGCCCTCATTTTGGGGGTATCATACAGCTTGTAAAAGAGACTGAAGCTTTGTCCGACAAAGGTCAAGCTGAATACTTCAAACAGCATGAAGGAAAGGCACTGGTTTTAGTCGAGGCATTTACTCAGTGTTGGAAAAACGAGTTAGCATTAATAAACAGCGAAGTACTTAGGTCCTTTCCAAGCTTGGTATTGGGCGGCGCGTTACTTCAGAGAGCCTTGACTCAATTTGTTCAATATTATCACCGTTTACATAAAATTTTACCAGCAAATGCGCGAGCTAGATTGACAAACATCCACCATATTATGGTAGAGATTAAAAAGTACAGAACAAATTACTAAAATCCTGTTTATGTTTATAATATCTTAGCCTGCCAAATCGAGAATCTCCCCCAGCAAATTTCCTGATAATTGTTTTACACACGATGAACTGGGGTGTTGATTAATTATTTATTGATATTTTACTTCGTCATAATTATACTGTATATTAGAAGCGATGAATTTATTCTTAATATTTCAATCTGTATATATCGTACCTTATTTCTATAGGATAATAAAGATTAATTAGATAGTTAACGCGTTCTTATTATTATTCATTTTTTATATCAGGACGAAAAGGACGAGGTCGAGGTTTAGATGTAGGTATTAAATGTTCATGAAAAAGATCTGTACATTTATTAAAAAAAAAATTAATATGAACTACTATACATACGAGTTGCACGATGAGCGTAACTTAGTTTTAGTGCACAGTTACGCTTCGTTACTCTTGAGTTCAGACGAGCATCTAAACTTGCTTTTTTTAAATATTTTTATAAGTTATTTAGCCTTTAGTATACGTATTTTAATTCTTGTTAATCGGTATTTTCATTATTAGAAATGGTTCAAGTAACACTTATGGCATATTCAACGTGTTAGTTAAGTTTGCGATCTCATGATCTGATCCTCTGCTAATGGAAAATTAAACTGCTTGGAATTACTTCACGTCACGATACTTGAGTGATAATTATTGTTTAAAATAAATTAAAACAGTATCCCACCAAAAGAATTGAATATATAACGGATCTAGTTATTCTCTTTGTTCCTCTCTCTGTAAACATCTCTCGATCATTTTTTTACAGCGAGGCATTCTTTGTAGAAGAAAAATCGGTAACTATTTCGCGATAGTAAATGTTTAAATTGATTAAAAGATACTCAGGGATTTTTTTACAGCAACGAATCGACTGCATGAATGACTCCATTCGTAGCTGGAATGTTGTGAGTTATTACTTGGGCATTGTTTACCTTTATTCGACCTGAAACAAATAAAAAATAATAGTTATTGAAAGAAATAAGAAATTAGATCCAATTGGGAGTGAATATTGAATAAATTGAATGATTTAAGCGAACACGACTAATTAAGTAAGCAGTTGTTTAACAGCAAAATACAGGAAGTCACTTTACACTCTGAGCAACTGGGTTAATTCTACATCAAGTATGCAGAAATTCATCATGTTTCGTTATTTTTCAGCCCTTTGCTCATGCATGTAGGTAAAAAAAAAAGTTGTAGAAAAACAAATACATTATTACACCAGCTTGCTAATTAGTTATATCCGTTTGTTTGACAACTGAATTATAAATTGCATAGTAAATTCGTTCCACTTTATGCCATAATAACATCTAACACACCAAGTAGCAAGTACTTGCAAGGATTAATTTAATGGAACAATCTCTTGAAACCAAGTAGTAATAATCGTTCGATAAACCGTCTGCTGAATATTCTAACTCCGTAAAACAAAGTCATCGTTCTTTTGAGGTCGTAGATTATATTCTCTTAACTATTAAAGTGGGAGGAAAATATGGCAGGGGAAAGCTTTACAGTCTCTTTCTCGGTCCAGCCAGTCAGTCAGTAGATAGTGGAAACATTCACCGGCCTATTTTCAAACACGTTGTTTATTACGGACAAATTCATTTCTAAATCGTATGAAAGATTCTCTAGCATACCAGAACTTTTGTGAATGTGTAGGGAAGCCTGGGGCTGCAGTGTTTCCTTTTGTTGATAGTATCTCATCCCTGCGCTGTACAACGTCGAAGGTATTACGTGCCTCGATACAAGAGCTTTAGCTGCTTCCTGATTATCTTCGTCGTCAAGCCATGGCGGACTTCCGTTTGGAGATGCGGATGCTATCATAAATGCCGTGTCCGTAGGGGCGAATATAGTGTAGGTCTTCGATCCTAGAAAGAGTTAATTGGTTCAAATTGTTGAATTTTCTTTAGCCAAATCTCTGGAAACTAAAATTACAATTGTATTTCGATTCTTCATTATAATTCGCCAGCTTAAAAAGCTTCAAGACTCAATTACCAGACAGAGTTTCCTCCAAGCCAGAGGAGTGCAGAGCTCTGAGGAAGACAGTGAAGCGGCGTTCACGATCAGCTTGTAAAGTTTGCACCAAATCTCCGACAGGTAATGGGAACATGACTCTGTCAACTGCGTGAGCAATGCCTTGAGGTATTTCGATGTTCTGTTTGTCTGGTAAAACTCGAGCTCCATTTATGGTCGTTACCTTGAAGTGAATGTCGTTTGTCAATAAAAAAATGTGAAAGAAGAATTATCTGTGATTAGAAGTCTACAATTATTGGCCATTAGATAATTAGTGAAAACCTGAAAGATTGAATATAAGGCAAAAGGTGTGAATCTCTTGTTAAATTTTAAGCACAGATAAGGGAGGGGGAACTATTGTGTTAGTCAATCGTTAGAGACAGTACCCTCACATCGTTCCATTCCACATCTTGCATGGAATATACGTTCACTCTAAGCTGAGTACCGGCCAGACTAACTCCGGTCATTTCATCTTGGAGAGTATCGATCCTAAATGCGCCTGGGATCACATGGTGCAGTAAAAGCTGTAAAGAGATGATTACAGGGATCAGTAACTGCGGAGTTAACGATTAGACATTAACGATTCTATGAACACAATAACACAATCATACCCCACTCAAGAGCCGTGGGCTTTCCCGAAACTTTTGTTCAGCTTTCTCCGGCCCTCCAAGCTGTACAAGTAAAGTCCTGAAAGCCTTGTCCGTAGGAGCGAACAAAGTGTAAGGACCTGAAAAAGTCAAAATTTAGAATATCTTAGAGTTATAATTAACTTGATATAATTACTTGTATTCTAAAATTGTCAAGCGGTACAATAGATATGTATCATGTATGTATACAAGATTTTCCCATGCTCGAATAAGTATTGCATCAAGTTTACCCCGCACTGCACTGCAGCACAACTATAGTTGATACGCAATCTCTTCTCAATTAGTTTTAATAATTCAATTCTGAACATGAGAAGTGGAGCACTGGCGTTAATTGAACGTAATATTATACTTCTTCACAATTATTATGTCGCGTAGTATGACGTAGTTGTCTTAGATATTTTTCAGTATACATATAACAAAGATTTAATGAATGAATGAAGTCTAATGAATTCTGTTGGATAATTTGTGATGCAGTTGACCGGCGAATAATAATTAGACAATCTATTACTTGATATCAGTAAAAGGATCGATTCTGTAGGCGTGAGAATATTATCAAAGAGTGAATGTGTCAGTTGAACGTGGGAACGCATTTTCCACGATTTTGTACAAGCATAGATAACGATTGCTCAATTTTTCCGTACGACCCAAGCGAATTTAAACTTTCTCACGTTTTCTTAGCCGGAATAAGTCACAGAAAAATCCTGTACACATTTTATTATGGGACATCTGATAAAAACTGAATGAAATTTTGCAGAATAAACTTTGAGAATTGATACCCACCAGTATCGTTAAGAATTGTATCAAGTCCAGACTGTCCTAGGAATTTGGCCATAGCATAAAGTCCTTGTCGTTTAAAAATCTGTATGAGATTGTCCCCAGCTATATGAGAGTCCAAAGGAGGGGCTGTGACCAGTGTGCTGGGAGCAAAGGCAGTGCTTTTCTCGTAGTTTTCCTCATAAACAGTGTTTGCCTTCGGGGTATTGGACTGTATTGATCTAGGAGTCGGAGAGGGCGAAGTCCTCGATCCAAAGTGGGCATAAGTAGTAGAACTCAAAAGCCCGGTAGTAGAATAATCCGGATAAGTTGTAGTCGGTAAAGAAGTAGTAGTTTGGTACTGAGTAACTATTTCATTGACCGGAGCCATCGTGGGAATAAAATGGCTCCTTGTAGAGCTGGGATATTTTGTAGAAACTGAAGCGTACGATTGGGTTTGTCGAACTGGTGACCTCGAGGTGGTTGCAAAAGAGTTGAACACATGGCTAGCGGGCGTTGTTGCGGATGTAACGTATCTATCAGTCGCTGATTCCCCCGCTGACGAAATAGTCACAAAGGGAAAATAGTCGTTGGAAGATTTGCCAAAGTCTATATTCCTCCCCGTCTCAGGCGAGCTACGAGGTCTGAAAGTCGTTGCAGCCGGAGTCCTTGTGCTCATTGAGGCAGCGTTAATTGTCGCGGCAGTCGAGCTAAACGTTTTTGTGCTCGGTGATGAGTATTCAGTTTGATTTATCACCTGGGCAAAGCTAGAGCTAGTCGGGGAAGGCTTGTTAGAAGGCGGAGGAAGTTTGAGCTCTCCGTTCTTGATCCTTTCTACAATAGACTCAACATCTCCGCCGCTTTCTTTGTCCGTGTTACCCTTCACGCCTTGTACCTTGTAGCTTCCGTCCGGCTGCTCCTCCAGAACAACAAACGTTACTTTCTTAGCTGGTGAATTTTCTAGAGGAGCTTTACCCACGGCTTCTAAATTCCCATCTACCTTATGCCTGAGGACTTCGAAATCTGCACCAGGGGGAAGAACTCCTTTTGTCAATTCCTCGAGGATAGCGTTTGGAGGTCTGATGCTAGTAGTGGGCAGAGACTCCTTGACAATTTCCTGAAGTGATTCTGAAGTCAGGGGTGAACCAACCGAGGGAAGACTGTTAGGCGCGTGAATGAGTTGGACAGTTTTTCCATTCGGTAGAACAAGGTCTCTGGTCGAATGGTTCTTAGCTACGTCGTCTATCGGGGCTTGAAGAAGAGCGAGTTTTAATTGTTTCAAGAGTGCCTCTCTCTGTGCGGAAGTCTGAGAAGACTTTGTCTTCGAAGAAGACTTCTGCCTGTTTGTAGTTACAGCGGGTTTCTCGGTTTGATAAATTATCTGAATCTGTGGCTTGGATCTTCCGTTGTTTGGAAGGCTCGGGCTGCTCTGTGATTCCTGGGCTTCTATAAGCGACAATATATCCTTTGGAATTTCCTGCTTATTTCGGAACGTCGTCGGCCTTGCCGTAGTTGTAGTTGTAGTCGTAGTTATAACAGGAAAGCTTCTGGTTGTAGAAGTAGAGAACTTCTTCTGATGATTAGCTATTGCTTTAAGGAAAAGATCGCTCTCTGCCGGAGTTATTTTCCTCGCACTTGGCGAAGACAGAAGCAAAGATGAGTCTGTCGTCTGAGGAGGAGGAGCCGGAGTCGTAGTAGTCGTAGTTAATTGGTGAAGCTGTTGAAGCCGCAGAACCTCTTGCTGTCTTCTAAGCTCCTGTTGTTCAGCTAATAAGCGTTCTCTCTGTCGCTGCAGAACTTCAAGTAGCCTTTGTTTTTCAAAGTAGCTTTGCAACTGGACATTTTGATCGTCATTAAACAGCTGGGGGTTTGGATTATGGTATTTATTGCCGCCCGGAAATCCTTGAAACTGATTATACTGTTCTTGTCGATTTTGAAGAGCAGTTTGAAACTGTTGTTGTTGTTGTTGCTGTTGCTGTTGTTTTATAGACTGAGGCTGGTACTGGGTTTGCGCAGTCTCAAAGAAGTTTCGATTAAGTTGTTGCTGCTGTTGTTGATTTGCCTTTTGTTGCCTTTGAAGAAGCGCTTGTTGCTGTAATAATTCCTGCTGTTGTTTAACTCTGTCTACCTTGTACTTTGCAAGATTTGGGTAAGGCGAAGTATTTTCTAAAGGCAATTGCTGCGGCTGATGGACTCGAATGAATCTCGACTCATGCTGTCGCACATCGCTCAAAATCTGGGCTTGTTCCGAAGGAGATAATTCGCGTCTTTGAAGTTCTGGCTGGGCGTTTCCCTGGAAATTTGAATTCAAATACTGCTTTGATGTTCTTATGAGCATCTTAGTTTTACAATTCATTAAATATCGTATATTTTACAAGAAAATCATTCCTACTAAAAAAATAGTATATTAAATCTCACCGTTTCTTTTTTTATTAGAATTATTTTGGAAAATTGAATTACTGTATTATGATAATAAAAATAGTGATATAAAAATTATACAGATTCGAATAAAAGGAGGTGACTGCTGTTACATGAATGATAATTCTACCGCAGTTCTGTTCCGCAATTCTCACCACGTTATGCCCATAAATTAGTTACGCTTAAGAAATTTGTAACTAGCTTAGTGTTCATCGAAGCAGATCCCATGACGATCTGCGATCAATTGCGAGTAAATCTAATGGCAAAGGTGAAAAAGTGATAGACGAAAAGAGAGAAAGAAAAATAGAAGGAAGAAATAAAGAGAAAAACTGATTCCCACCACAGATCTCATGGCTCAAGAATCTATTTTATACCTCTATAGACTATAAATACGATTTTATCGCGTGATTGTTGCAACTATTGCGGTAAAGGATAATACGAGGTGCTGAATGAGATAATAAATAATTTATAAGAAAATATATATATATATATATATCTATATTTGACCGTATAATTGATAGGTGTGGTTTATAAAATATGTATAGTTACAGGACGATTTAAACTCGCCCGCCCGTTTATTGTTATATTTAATACATTTAAGTAAAATGAAATTATCTCAAAACGTTCTATAAGTGCAGTGGGCGTAATTTGCTCTGTACTTTCACTCTGCACTATCTGGTTTACCTAATAGATATAAATACTCGGATCTAGGTTTTTCTGCGAATCGGCGATTCGTTATAAAATTTTTGGCGCGGTAAATTTATTCGAAAAAATAAAAAATGTATACAAAAATCGGATGTATCGGCATAAAATTATGTGAATAGAATACTTTAGCTTTACTATAAATCTTCTGTACGGATTGTAAAAATTTTACGAAGCTGTACCGAAGCTTTTCTAAAAAAATTCTCTGAGCTCGCGTATATTCAGAATAAGTTTTTAAATATCTGGAGGTGGTTTCCTTTCACGTAGGTAATTGCATTCCGCAAGCAAACTGCATTGCATAATATAATCCCGCGAGCGTCCAGTTATAATCTAGTTGCATTAGTTGTTAGATCGCGTGTATAATTCCCTACTCGCAAGACGAGACGTGATATATAGATTATAGATGTATGTACGGTCTAACGAATAACGATCGCCAGCTATATTACGTTAGAAATCGAAAAAAAATCCAATCGAATATTGCACAATATGTTATACACACTCTAATTGAAATTCGCTATTAGTTTAGAAGAAGATTTCTTCTCCTCAAATCTGATATATGTATAATAAGACTAATAAATTTGTGCAAAAAAATACCTTCCGGCGATGTAATCAAACGCGGTGAATACAATATTACAACGAACCGATTAGCCGCGATATAATATGCATATAGGATTCGTAAAATTGTTAATAACTGTTAAAAGAGAAAGCGATGCATATACGTATACATGTGTGGAAGAAATTTGCTAATTAAATTAGCGATTATACCTTTACTGGACGTATAGATCAAATTACTTTGCTAAATGTGTAGATAATTGATATAAAATTCTAACAATTCAAACTATATGTGGCGGGAAAAATTCCGGTATTTGAATATACGTTGTACCCTGTATAAAATTGATATTTAAGTATATAAGTACGCATTTCGAAAGGAGTTCGTAATTTCTCTGCATGGTATAAAAAGTGTCGTTTTATTATTATTATTATAAACTTATATACGTATAGTGTATATATGTATGTTGGATTTCGTTCGAGAGGTGAAGACGATTATATATCAGGTTTAAAATAAGTAAGTGTTGGAGAGCAGAGGAGAATTTCAAGCGAAAGGTGATCTTCGAACACCTTCTGCCTCCAGGCTACAAACGGACTGAATCTAATTGTGAATTCACTACCGGGAAAGTGGGATTCGATGATAAAACGATCACCGAATTAAATTCAAGTCGCTTGATACGACGAAATGAAATAATTAAAACGGGAAATACAATTATAACTGCAGCTCGATAGTAATTGTTAATTTTTTTTTTCGTTTTTACGTCGAATTGCTCTTCCTTTCTTCTTATCTGGTATTTCGCGATAATTCCGGTTTATATACATATACATATACACAGTTGTTTATTTCTAGTGAAAGGATGACCCGCAACTGTAATGATCGTAGCCGAAAGGCAGAATGACCTAAGGCAACTACTTACTTCTTCACCGACGATTTCAGCTGCGCTTCGGCGCGTGCTTTATAAGGATTTAAAATTCTGATTCGATTTACACATGTATACCTATAGGTATACGGTGTTGAAATGCAAAAGCATAAAATAAAAAAAACTAACTACATGCGTCCCAAATTTGATTAATTAATTATAATTACATACAACTAGTTCAAAATTTAGAACGATTAAAGAATTAGAATCGCGCTGATAAGTATACACAGCTCTAAAACGAAAATTTCTAGTTCATGTATGTATACATATGTATAGTAAAACTAACTGTAATTATAGTGTGGAATTTTTTATTATACGGATTTATATCGAATCGAATTTGAAGACACATATACCTTTATAAACTTTCTAACGATAGTTTCCTAAGTTTTTAAAATCTGAATAGCCGCATAATTCTACTTATGAATATCATTTAAGACTTCTGCAGAGAAACCGCGCGCATAATACCTATACCTGTACGTGTTTACGCATTTATACATCGTACATACGAGTACATGTGCCTACGTACAGCTAATTGAATTGTCAGAAAAAGACAACAACAAAAAAAAAAAAAAAGGGAAAGAGATACGAGAATCGCATATAATTTCAATGATATAAAAGAAGCTGCTAATTCGCGAACTATGCCTAATACCAGCTTACAGATATGCGAATAATTGTTGGAAAATAATCTCGAGCGATCTTTATTACTCATTTATTTATTTTTCACCTCTTTTTACTCTGTCATATTATATTATCAGGAATTCTGGTCTTCAATCAATCTCGCAGATTTATTACTTCCTCTGTGCGGGTGGTTATAAAATAAATCTCTATTTCCCAGAGATTTGTGTCATATAGTATAACAAATTCAAAACTACAGAGGTATAGTGCATTCGGTTGACACTTTTGGCGGAAATATGTTCGCGATAAAAACCGAAGGGTCGTAGTTGACGTAATTATAAGAAAGTTTCCGACAGCGGAGTGTTTTTGTATATTTTTTTTCATTTCTCCTTGTTATTTTCTCTCTCTGTTTCAAGTGGTCATAAAAAAGGTGAACTTTAAACTTTGCCTCTTTCATTTTCATCTTACAACTTTGTTTCTATTCCCAGTTACTTGTGCCAACACTTAAATATCGCGTTTTGCTTTCGCGGTTAATCAATCTTTATCATTATTATTATCGTGATTAGATAATGTAATAGGTCAGAGTATGTACGCGGATTAATTGCCGACGAATAGAAAAGGAATTCTACCGGAAATCGTACTGTTATAATTCATATTCATATAAAAGAAAAAAAAAGCAGATACAAGAATTTTTCGATGCTGCATAATAGCGTGACGGTCGGGTTACGCGATTTGAATTTAAATCGGGGTTGAAAGCCGCATGTTTCAATACATATTATGTACAAAACTTAATACGAGCAATTAAAAAGAGCTAATTAGTAATTTACCGGGCCGTTAATTTACCCCGCATCTATATACATTAATATGCAAGTATACTGTATAAGAATATAATAATATTGAATAAATTCTATCTAAATTAAGTGGTTTTTTTTTTTAAATTCTTTATACGGTATAAAAATGTAAAATAAATGTAAAATGTATGGGACTATTTACGATTTATGCTAATGTAATATATCTATAATCTCTCTCCTCTCTCTCTCTATCACTTACCTAATAAAAGAAATATTATTACCTATATATAGCTGTAAGTATCTATATGTATAATATATAAGTTGTAACAAGAGAAACGACTCGAATGGTCACGTAATTATAAATACTAATTTCCAATTAGGTTTTCAGGTATTCCTAATAACAGGCGAATTAATATTTTATATACTGGCTATCTACCAGGCGATTATACTCAATTCTGGATCTGAATGGCCTCAGAATTTCTCTTTTAACTCAACTTTCAGACCAGTTAATAATCAGCCCAATTAATGATATTGTAATTCGTTCCTTCCCTTCTTTCTTAATATTTTTATTTTCGTTTCATCGAAAGAATATATCAAATCGACTAGAAAAGGAAATAAAAAAGAAGCAAAAGATTTTCATATTCGTTGAAATTCTCTACATGTATACATATATCTTTATTTTATTAATATGTCGCAAATATGTATCTGTACTGCAGTATACATACGTGTGACGAGGCGACCGCTACGTGACGTTTCACCTCGCGAAGAAATACGCATATATCTATATATATATATATATATATATATATATATATATATATATATATATATACGTACGGGGGTAGGCGGATTTGCGATTTCGTACGCGCGGGTGAAAGTACCGGGGACTCAAAGAGCTCCTCGGACATCCTTCACCTTCGCGCTGCAATTGTTCCGTATATCGCTTTAAGTAGGAACTGAAGAACTAGCAAACCACCGTCAAGTGGGAAAGCGCGCATCTCACTTCCTGCTCGCTCGATCTGATAATATATTCTCCGAGTCTATACCTACGCGGTTGATCGTTCTTTACGCACACGCGATCGCTTCTACGGGTATAACTTTTTTTTTTTTTTTAATTTTTTCTTTCAATTCTATATATATTCACTATTTCTTTATATATATAAGAATAATTAAACTGAAATCAACGGTACCTAATACACATTTTATTTCTGTTCTATATAGATATTCTTCGACGGAAGATTAGACAGCGAATTATGAGATTCTATCACAGTTACTCAATCAGGATTCGCATAAAATAATGAGTCGTCAGTAGATTAAGTGATCAATTACACAAACGATGGGAATCATTCAATGTTAGAAAGTTCAGCTTCTGAATTTAGAATAATTACAGCTGCTATACCTGTATAATTCTATACAAGGCGTTACAAAATCGTTAATCGAATAGAAAAAGTATGCATTATAAATAATTTCTGATGCGATTCGAACGATATCATCACTGGTGAAAAAACGAAAAAAAAAACAGATAAAAATTGCATAATCGAGTGAATCGTAATCGTTTATTATTATCATTAAATTTTTCTTTTCTTTCTTTTTATTTCCCGAAACGCTAGCGATGATCGGCGTTAATCGTTGTTACGCTGCAATGGATTCACAGTCTTTTTTCTCAGCTGTTATAAATCGATATCGAATTGGAAATCAAATTGAACCACTTGTTAATAATAATAATAGTAATAATGGTAACAAGAAAAAAACTGTCTACTATTAGAATCGTAAGATTTTATCAATTTGATCATTTCTCGAATAAATATGAAACTAAAAATTGTATCTCGTTTATATCCAAGCGTAGAAAGTCACTTTTCAGATTATTATATAGATATATATATATATATATACTACTCTCACTAAGAAACTGAGAATATATAATAACCGCGGAGGATGTATGGTAATCGTGGGTAAAAAATCTCGCATTATATACACGCGTCGGGTATAATAGTCTATTCAATTTGAAAAGTAAAAAAAAAAAAAAAAAACTAGGTGGTATAGGTGATTATATAGAGAGACTCTTCAAAGTGTGATAGCTAGTTTAAAGAAAAGCGACGACTAACTATAACAACTACACGTGATAAGATAATGTATATAGACACAAAAGAGATCCGCTGATTATCGTGCGAATTATATTACAAGCTAAATACATCCTATATATGTATACATATACTTTATACATATATCTAGTATACCACAGCTTGACTTCCGTTTACACGGGGATCTCAACAGTTGACTAGATATTCAAGCGGAAGTAATATCTGAATCGCGAGAGAAAATTTTCATCTGCATAACACATATATACGTATATTGGATATATTCCATAGTATATCACATGTAAGATTTTTCTTTTTTATGTGAGTTATGTAATCGTTGCTTTAATTGATTCTAATTTTTTTTTTTTTTTTGTCGCATACTTATCGCTTCGCGAACTGACGAGTCAAACGCGGAGATGATATGAGACATACGGGAAGAGATTCACTATATACGCGAGAGTATCTCTCCGAGCGGAAAGTAGATCTCTAGGTATATAACGGGCGGCACGTTCACCCACTAACAGACTGACTCCGTGACCCTTACTTTATATATATATACACATATGTACTATACAGTTTTAACGTATTTGAAAAAAAAAAAAAGAATTTTTTCTTTTTTTTTTCTTTTCTTTCTTTTACACGTTTCTACGGGCAAGAATATTTAAGTACAGTATACCTAAGATAGTTATTAGATTTTGCCGTGCGCGAAGGAGTCAGTGTTTTAAGATCGACGTCATAATAACTCTTCTCCTATAGAGGTTTTAGTATGGTAGTTGGTATGTACCTACCTACCTACCTACCTACCTACCTACCTAGTCTGCTGTTATTTTATTATAATTGGTAGATTTCTCTCGCGTATATATATATATATATATATATAAAATAAACTCGCCATAAGGATATTCTTAAACCGTTATATTCTTTGTCTCGCGTATATAATACAATATAAAATACCTAGACACGAAAGAAAACGAAAGAATGATTTCTTTCGTTCGAATTCATATATGTATTATACGATATCTAACATAAGTAGATTTGTGCCGAGTACTATCTCAATCCGGGAAAGTAACTGCAGAATGTCGAGAGAAAAAAAAAAAAATTGTTTTCCGAATGAAAGATCAATTTGTGTACAAATTTACACGACTACGCAGCTATAAGGATCTCAATAAATGATCGAATTACGAGATTTCGTATTCGTAGAAAATCGAGAGATGAGGGTATTTCGTTAATTGCGAGAACTAGAGAGATTTTCATCAAGGTACGTATATCAAGTGGTACGGGTGAAAAATAAAGTCAGAAAGAATTATTAGAGAGGTCAGCGATTTACAAGACTGGGTTTCGCGGGATTTATAACGCGTCGACTTCCGGTTTAACAAGTTAAATTTCCCGTGTCTTGTGGTCATTGTTTTTTTGTTTTGTTTTTGCTTCATTTTTGTGTTCCTTTTTTTTTGTTTTTCGTTTCAATTAGGTATAATAAATGTAACAGTGTGATTTCTAATGTAGACATCGTGTAGTTATACGTCGATTAAGGCGATACTTAAACCGTGAAAAAACATATACAATTGAAATTATTTTATGTGTCAGCTGATATCTTCTCGCACATCTTAATTATTATCCAAAAACGTCATGAAAATATAAATGAATGTACAAGCTATAAATAATAATAATAATAATAATAATAATATACATACTTGTTGAAGATTCGAAAGATCAGAATTTCCGGCTTCTACATCGGCGATGATATTAAACGCGATGAAATTAAGAAGTCCTAGTATTACCACGACGTTGTAATTCTTCCGCTTTTCCATACTTGTAGCAGATCTCGATTACGGTCAAGAGGAAAATTTTGTCTTTTTTCGTTTATCTTTTCTTCTCCTCTCACTTTTAAAACGATAATTCACTGTATATAATAAACTGATATTTTAATTTATTTTACGTATATATATATATATATATACCTATATATGTAAAGATTGGAAAATCGGTAGCGAATAATGTAAATTATGAATGAAAAGAATGAAATAAAGAAATAAACGAGTAAAACTCGTGCAAGAAATTGTATCGTATTATTTAGATCGTAGATTTTGTAAATTGAACAACTAATTTGCGATAAATATGATATAATATTTCCGAAACTGATTATTCTCGTTCGTTTTATTGAGATTATTCCTTTTTCTCTTCTTATTCTTCTTCTTCCTCTTTATTTGAAATTTTACTATCGATGAATGATTATTTTTTGATAAAACTTGAATTTCGCGAGGATTATTTGTACAGGTGTATATGTGCCACCTATATGTTACCTACCAAGAGAAATACTTGCGAGTAAGGAGGACGGGGTGAGACTGTCCAATCTCCAAGAGCGTTTCTCAGTTTTACTACCTACCTTCTAGTGCAGGCTGAGTGAGCTGCTGCTTATGGGCTGCTGCTGTTGCTGGTGTATGCTGTTGCAGGAGAAGAGAAGAGAAACACAGAAGGCAGAGTCGCAGGTGGGAGATCCGCAGGTGAATGTAAATAGTGAGAAGCTCGAATTGAACAGTTTTATTTTCCTTCATCTTTTTCCTTTTTACTTTTACCAATTTTTCAGGATACATCAGAGTCCCCGATTCTTCCTTCGTTTATGATTATTTTTTTCGTGAATATAGTTTCAAGAGATTTCATTAAAAGTAACTAAAAAGAAAAGACAAAAGAAGAATCTTATTGTTTCGTTCAATACTTTCAAAGATAAGAGAAATTTAGTTTTTATCAATTTTATATAAAAAACGATTACACTGCATTCTTCGAATGTTTTATAGATTGAATTAATCTCGAGTTACACATTTTATTATCTTGTATAATTAATTCACCTCTTGCCCATCGTGGAAACTTCGCATACGCTTCAGGCTGCACATTCTCCGACGTTCGATGATCGCTGCAATTTATCTGGGCAGAATTTTCATCTATCTTTTTTTCTCTTCCAGCAGTTATTGCTGTTGAACAAGGCTGACGACATCGTGTCTATAATAGTAGAGTAGAGAAAAAGAGAAAAAAAAATAGTAAAATAAAATCAGATTGCATTTCTATGCAAAAAAAGTAAAGAGAGAATAAAAAAACGTAACTCAATTTGCAATCGTTTAAATATTGTATCATTTCAACTGGCGCGCGTAATCTTATTTGCGGTAGTTGTAAAAAAAAGTGCAGACAGCGAAAGCTGCGTGAGAAAAAGTCGCGCTGAACGATAATAGATTCAATATTTCGCTCAATTTATTCATTCATTCATGTATTTATTTATTAATTTTTTTTTCACCAACTATATCAATTTTATTTATTTATTTATTATTCATTTACTAATTGCAAGTACCTGCATTATATTACAGTTGAATATCTAACGAGACGTAAGCCTTACACACAGAAAGTTAAAATATATATAATAGGAAGAAGAGGAAAGTGGTAGTTAAAATCAGGAAAGGATGATAAATCGATAAATGGCAAGTTTAACGTTTAAATTTACACATATATTTCTCAAATAACGTATATATATATACGTATATGAATAAACCGCACGACCCTCGACCTTTGTTGCGCGAATAACTGCAGTTGCATATACCGTCTGTATAGGTATAGAAGTAGCATTAGCGAGACTACCTGCTGCAGCAGCCAGCTGCAATTGCGCAATCATTGCGGGGAGAATTATTGCGCGAAGGGGGCTATTGCCGCGCGGCTGTTCTTCGTATAACAACATTATTATTTATGGTCTAGATAGTAATTTCTAAGCGGTTGAACCAACGTAGTACCTAATGTCGATTATACATGCCTACATGCAGCCCTCTACGACTATACTGAACCGCGACGTATAATTTGGGCTATAACTTGTATCTATTTATGGTATTATGGTATCGTACGAGCATTCCGAGTCGAATAATCGAGATTTTAGAATAAAGACAGGAATAAAACTCCAAATCCGAATATCGCATTCACATTCGCGGTTGCATTACGAAGCTGATGTATAATATAGTGCAAATTGTTTGTACAATTGTATAATTATATCTGCTACTGTTATAATTTAAATTTTAGACTGCACTGCGGCAATTAGGCGCTGCAGCTAGCAATTTACGCGAGCATAGCTATAATACAATACGCCGCTGCACTCGCATAAACACAATGTATACCAGAATAAAATATATTAACCTTATTATACTCATATAATGATATTATGTATATCTATATCTTACGTAATTGCATATACACATAATAGCTCGAGTAATTAGTTCCTGCAAATAGCATCCCCGTAGAATGAAACAATATCAGCTGATGTTTGAAAAGAAATTTACAGCGCGTACAAGACGCTACTCTCAAAATATTATCAACATTTGTTATACAGTCAACAAAAAAAGACAAACGAGTTTGGCAGTTTAAAACTCACCCAAAAATACGTAGTAAATTCTTCGTGAACTCGAGCCTCGCTATGAAACTTCAAATATAAGAATAATTCACATTAAAAATCACTCGGTTATCATTACTTCTTCACCTGCACGCGCGTGTATGATGCAAAACGTCACAACTACTCCGCGATTTCCCGCGCAAATCGCGGCCTCGTCAACCCACGGATATGTAGTTTAGTCTAGACGGTAACTCCGGTCGAATTTTCTTTCCGGTTATCGACATTCAAACTGTGGTGTCGCCATCTACAGAGTCAATTGCGTGCTACTTTTTAGTCTGTTCGATCTATCGAGTTGAGACACAAGTTTCGAGTGTTCGATACATGATTTCGATCTTAAGCTGGCACTTCAGTCTGTGCGAAAGATTAGGATGTTATTAGTCACCCGAGTGTATTTATGATTAAATATCAGCTGGATGAGTAGCAAAACGTGAACTGTTAGCCTGTGGATAGTGCACGGTATTGTTTTCATAGTTACTTTAACACCGTTGTGATAATAATATTGACAATTATTTTATAAAACAAATAGGAAATAGCTACGTTCAAACAATGGGACTTTTCTCAAATTCATCACCGTTTGACGCTGACGTTGGTAAGAGTTCGTCTACCCCTCCCAAACTTAATTTACTTCATTTATACCATATCTATAATGAAATTCTACCATTCGTTCAAATAAATACTGCACATCATCGTCAATTCGGCGTATTCGGAAAGAATTTTCGTTTTTTTTTTTCTGCTCGTTTTTTTTTTACTTTTTATTTTGTATCACATATCGCGACACACAGCTAAAAAATTGCTTCGTTCAATGTCCACTCGATAGATTACAATTGTCAATAACAATTAAAACGCGCAAATTGCGAAAAAAAAACATAACAAAAAAAAAAAAACGTTTTTTCTCATTGAATATTTACAGAGAAAGCGACAAACGAAAAAAACACTACCGAAGAATGGGCTGTTATTATGGATGTGTGCGACAAAGTCGGCAACTCAAGTCAAAACGCCAAAGACTGTCTTCGATCTATCGTCAGAAGACTGAACGCCCAAGATCCGCACATTGTTATGCAGGCTATTACAGTTAGTCTAAGATTTTATCAAGGAAACTAATGAAGTCTGGAATTTTATTGATGAGAATTATTTCAAAAATTGTATTTTTTATTCCATAGGTTTGAAATTGTTTTTGTTTTTATTGACTTACAGCTCCTAGATGCTTGCGCGTGTAATTGCGGTAAGACTTTTCACCTGGAAATATCGTCGCGAGATTTTGAGGGAGAGTTGAGAAAACTGATCGCCCGTTCTCAGCCAAAAGTAGTAGAGAAGTTGAAGTCGTTGTTGAAGAAATGGGCGGAGGGTGATTTCAAAACGGATCCACAGCTCAATTTAATACCCAGTTTGTACAACAAGCTGAAAAGCGAAGGTCTTGATTTTTCTTCCACACCAGATATGGTGAGAACGTATATTGGACAAAATTGCAAATATCAACAATTTCATTATATTACAGGAAAAAATATTTTCTCTTTATTTACCAATCATATTCTTCAATTTATAACGCCGTGGTTCAATTTCACGAAGATAAGTTATCTCCTCAGTTAACACAGCGTATTGTTTTTGTAAAAAATAAATGATTGAGTTCACAGCTAATTGATCTGCTCTTTTTGTCTTCAACATTGTACACAATTATTATCTCTGTTCGTACAAAGGCTGGTAGATTCTGCTTTATGCGATTATTTAACTTGCATGTGCAGCCGATACGTAGAATTGATGAATTAATATCACCTTGAAATAAACTCAAGCCGTTCGGATATGATTGACTTTAATTTCGATGTTATTAAGAGAAAACTTTCATGCTAAATATTTAAATAAACGTTTCAGCCTAAACACGCAGCTATGAGCAGGGACCCAAATGTAGTATCTACTTCCCAGGAAGAAGAAGACATTGCAAAAGGTAATTAGAAGATAGAGAAATTCTACTAGTGCATCTTTAACATCCTTTCAATATTTATATTGCTTCTTTGCCAACAGCAATAGAGCTGTCCTTGAAGGAGAACAAACAGCATCATCATTCTACAGCGTCTCATGGTTCTCCATCATCGAAACGTTCCGCTAGCTTGTATCCAAGCGTTAATACGGCTTCAATTCCGTCGAGCAATACAGACGGAAGAAAAGTTCGAGCTCTGTACGATTTTGAGGCAGCTGAAGACAACGAGCTTACGTTTCTAGCTGGAGAAATAAGTGGGTATAGTTTTTACCAGTTTATTCTAGTCCTAATAGTTTGTAAGCCAGTTTTTAATCCCTTTGTAGTTCACATTCTTGATGATACCGACCAGAACTGGTGGAAAGGATCAAATCACAGAGGAGAAGGCCTCTTCCCATCAAACTTTGTAACTGCAGATCTGTCCGTCGAACCAGAGCAATTTACTAGTAAGAAATTGGTCGATTAGTTTTCAAGGCTTTGAAAGTTTTCAATAAAATTAATTGGCCCTGTTTTATTTTCAGAATTGGAACATGGCAATAAGAAATCTGTACAATTTGCTGAGGAGGTTGAAGTCAAGACTGTGAAACGCGAACCAGAGGTAATTGAGGTAGAAATAGATGAGCATAAAATGGACCGACTTCTTCATCTGTTACACGAAGCTGATCCTGAGTGTGATTCTACCGATACGCAGGAGATGTTAGATTTGGAAGGTAAGAATCTAGCGAAAATGAGAAGATTTCATGTTCTGTTTATAATTGAACACATTTTCATTGTTTTTCTTATTTACAGAACAAGTCACAGCTATGGGGCCGCTGATAGATGCAGCTCTTGAAAAAGTAGACAGAAGACACGCGCAGCTAACGCAATTAAGTTCGGACTTGGTAGACGCTTTAAATCTCTATCACACTCTGATGAGAGAACCGCCTCCTCAAACACCCTCGAATTATACGCTGCCCAAAATGCCTCCGTCTCATGCAAACGCTTATCAATATCAAAACCAAGGGCCTCCTCCACCTCTTGTTAGTATTTTATTATTCTATTTCAAATTGAGAATCTTTTATCAGTCGTTCCTTCAAGCATTTGAAAGAAAATATCAAAGAAGTTCGAATTATGTTGAATTCTCTTAAGATTCTTGAAATAATTGATCAAATTCGTTTCTGATTTGAAGCAAATGTTCAACGGGATGCCTCAGCAGCCTTCATTCAACACAGGTGGTCTCCCTCCAGGTGCCTATCCCCCAGGAATACCTGGAAGCGAATATATGGGCCCAGGAAGTATGGGGAACGTAAATTTGCCTCGTTTTCATATGCAGCCCGGCCCACCGCCGTCTGGTCATTCTCAGGGCCCGCTGCCACCATCTGATCGAACAAACCTACCTTACCAGCCACAAGGGTAAGGAGAAAGACAGAAATGTTGTTTCGATCTTCTATCGCAAATGGACTCTGGACAAATGGTCTCATTGGACGACCTTTTAAAATTGTCAAAAGGTTTAATTGAATCATCGGCTGTTTTTCAATTAAGCTAAACCTGTTATTGCAGATTCCTACCTCAAGGCGGACCCCCCGGAGGAACGTACGCCGGACCACAAGGGCCACCGATAAATCAGCAGCCACAATATGCTCCGCCAAATGGGCAGCATATGATGTAAGCAAGAAGATACCCATAATATGACGTTACAGATAAATTCCCCTGTACTCTACTCAAGTTGTATATTATTATTATTATCATTACAATGATGAATATTAATACTATTATTATTATTATTATTATTATTATTTAAATAAATATTGCCCAATGTAGTCAAAGAATCTGGGTTTTAAATTTAGATTGAAGTTTTTATTGTTTTTGTTTTTTTTTTTTGTTCTTTCTCTCCTTATCTTTTTTGCTCATTTTCTGCGTTGATCGCCTTTATCAGTTTTATTTAGCTAAGGTTTTAGCTTTGAACAAATTAATTCATTGAATCTTACCATTTTTATATTAGTTAATTAATCATTATACATTCTTCGTCACTCTCGATTTTCAGCTTTAAGGAATAGTTTTTCGCGATAAAGTCCAAGATTTCAACTTGGTTTATGGGATCTGAACTGATTACACAACTTGGGAGATTTTTCTTCATGATCTATGCATTATTTCCTTAACTCATGATAAAGATTAATATTAATATGAGAAAGAGAAATGGAAGAATCGACAAAAATCGATCAAATTCAATGAAAGAAAAATGATCACTAACTTCGCAAGTTGTTATAATTTATTATTATCATTATTACTATTATTACATTTTAAGAAATTTAGAGTTACAGTCGATATAAGGCTTTTTATAGTTTTTTGTGTTTTTTTCAAAAGTCATTGCGAGAATTTTTACTGAAACCACAACAGAGGCTCGACCTGCATAATACTGTAAAGAAATACAACTAAGATGAGAATGAAAAGATGATGTTAATTTTAATAATGGCTGTATATTAAATGTTGTACACGGATATACTGAGATTCGTGTCTAGTCTCAAGTCTCTGCAAAGTTTCATGATCATCGTAAATACCTGATGGAAATGTTTTTCATTTATCTGATATGGGAAAAAATAAATAAAGAATAAAATATAAATACAGTAAACAAGAATTGCGGGCTTGTAATAAGATGTTTTTTTTCGTTGGTTTTTTTTTTTTTTTTCTTAGATTAAATGCACTATAGTATATTAGAAATTTCAGCTTGAAGAGAAAATATATTCTGTATCACAATTAAACCTACCTAATTATATTTAGAAATTCCGCTTCAAATAAGAAACACACGTGCATACCTATATTTTGAAAAAAAGAGAAGAAAAAATAAATAAATAAAAACGTTTCGTGTTTTTATAAGTACGTCGTATATATATTATATATATTATATATTATAGATATAAATATAAATATAAATATTATTATTATAATGATAAAAAGAAAAGGAAAAAGGCAAATAAAACTAAAATAAATGGAACATATTTCATATAAGTTATAAGTTAATGTAAACAATGATACTGTAAAATGTATATGTTACGTTGCCATTAAATTACAATTATTTACGTAAATTATTATAGTATTCATTTATCGTACTTATACCCGGTTCTGTCGCTAATTTAAAAAATTCTACCGCGTTAATTATATCTTAGGAATAATGATATTCGAAACGTTTTATCACAGTAATCTTGTTGCTGTGGTAATGAACAGCGACGAGAGATTACTATTGTTATTGACAGAATAATAGGAAGCGCGCTTATTCTCGGCAATGACATTTCTTTGAATAGTCTGCGATCATTTCTCCTTGGCATTTCGTCTCTGAGATCTTAGAGCTCGTTCGTCATCGTTGCAATCCGGATTCTAATTATCTTTATCTGATTGAACAGCTATTTACTATGAACAATTGACCTCAATTGAATAATGAGGATACAATACAATCGTAGGAAAAGAAGCGCAAGATCAAAATAAGTTCGCGCGCGCGCGCATAAATTCGGCGCCTATGCAACTGCAACTCGTGTTACACGAATGTAAAACTTGTAAAGATTCACAAGGAGCTAAATTTAAGCGTGAAATTAAATACCTTTTGAAAATTGTTTTCAAAATATAATACCTATGTCATTATTCTACGTACTTGAATATCACGAGGATCGGGATTCACCCGCAAATTTCAAGGAAACCCAAAATTATCGAGTAACCTTTTCAAACATCATAATATCTATTAGTTTGCGTGTCTGATGAATGATTTGAACTGTTATTGGTAAACACGAACAGGATTTGCATCCAAATTAGTTCTGTAAAATAGTTGCTAAACCTAAATGACTTTTTAGATTCTCTGAATGAATAAATGTACTATATCACGAATAGAACATATGAGCTCGTTAATTTTATATAGAATTTTGAAGGACTATACATATAAAACGAAAAAATTAAATGTATAATGTATAATATTGAGCCGATTATTAAGAGTTTCCTTCAATATCGCGGGAAGGAAGGTAAAAGGTAATTGACTACCTACATTACCGCGTATATCGCTATAAAACCCGTATAATTACATTTGCTAAATATAGCGATATAATTCCCAGATAAAGTGGTATTTTTATTTTAATTTCTTTTTTTAATTTTTCACGCGTCCGTCGGCACACACGACCTTGTCTTATCCAATCGTTTCACATCTCTGTTAAGGTTGAAGTACGCAACGATCAGTTATTATTTTTTAACGTTCTTTTTCCCATTCTTAATCATCATGCAGCCGTACATTTCGTAGACCCTGACCTCTCCCGCGTCTTGTGAATAAATCGGCAGAGAAATACGATATTTTTGATAAATTTGACTTTGGCGTTAATTAACACTCGCTTCGTCAATTTATTGTGTATACATATATGTAGAAACCAAAGCCGGGTCAAATATCTCTTTCTTTTTTCTCATCCCCTCCTCCGAATCAGCTATTCATTGAATTGAATAATTCCTATCATATTCAACAGTGCGAAAAACTATTTATATATCAGGTACACTTCTTACATAGACTTTGGTAGAAATAAATATTTACCGCTGTATAAATTCGGTACTCGAATATACCACGTGTTTCGAATGAAAATTATAGAACCGTACAGTAAATAAGGAAGATAGAATATTATTGTGATAGTAAACAAGAAATTTTTAATGGATTGTCAAATAGTTACACAGCGAGGCTGTGGACCGTTTTCTCAAATATCTAGAAAAATGAAGAAGATTGTATTCTTCTTTTACTTATTTTCTCAATCTCATTTTCCAACGTTAAAAGATCGTCGAAATGTTGTATGAAAAAAAATCTCGCGTTTTCAAAAGGACGAAGAAGCGTACATTTTATGACATATTCAGTCCGCTCGCGATCCAAGGCAGCTTATGGATCTTTCTTTATATCTACTCATTTCAAATTCAAGGGCACTCCCAACACGGATTCAATCTTCTTCGGTCTTCAGAAGATTCTGACCTTCGACTATACATATATGTATACGAATATTCGCACGAAAAGATTATCCGATCAATTCAAAGATCGAGCAATTACAACAGTACTATACATATATCTTGATCGATCGTTAAAATAAATCACATCCCCGCGGATAGGCATATAGGCAGACGTATAATAATCAGGGAATTTATTTCGAGCCAATTCTTGCCCCCAAAAAAAAAAAAAAAATTATAATGAAATACGAGGGATTGATGAATGAAATCGCGACATTGACCGTGATAATGTATCTAGAAAAATATGAGGGTCAATGATTGTGAGAAAAATGAAAATTCGCGAGAATCCGGGGAGATCCGTTGTACACTCTTCGTGTAAATTATTAATATATTACACAAGATACTGGTTTTTGGAATCGAATGATCGCACGAGACCTTGTGGAAAAAAAAATCGCGGAACAGTCGATATAATGAGATTACGAGAAATTCGAGGATATTTATGCGTTAATTTATTAGTATAAATGGGGTTTACGGTTATTAAATTACGATCGTTTCTGAGAGGAGTTAACTATCGTAATACCCTTGACCCTTTCTCGCTTTAATAACCGCTAGACAAACTCTGGAATTCGAATTGAAGAAAAAAAATGTTTTCAAATTTATAGAATAATTTTTCTAATTAGAAACGAATAATGATGAGAAAAATTGCAAAACATATAATACCTATAATATGGAGCGAGAATTACATTACAAGATTGTTCTGCACTAATTCCCATAATTTATTAGGTATACACTGATGGACTTGTCATTATCTCAAGGCTGATCGAAATATCAAATATGATACAGGTATTTTGAGATGCGTCAAGTATATCGTACAATTTATATTAAGTAACCACCGGCTGCCATATATCCTTGACCATTTAAATCACGACGTATTCGATATATTGAAAGTTGAAATTCAGATCAACGGATGAGGTAATAAAACGTTTTCTTTTTTTTCACCCATATACCATGGCATCAAAGTGATAAAGATGAAGGGATTAATAATAAAAAAATAAATTCATAAAATCTGATACCCGATTGACTGAATACCTACATAGGTATATAAAAATGAAATTTCTACCTGTAAACTATATATACATACATATACCGGAGTTTCGTTTACCCACGTGTTGCAATCTAGGTGTATTATATATGTATATGTATCTACCGCTCGCAACTTAACTCTTAAGCAATTTTCGCTAAGTATACGACGTTGTACTACGCTACGTATATATAAATCGCATATATACAGTACGATTTACTGTATGTACGAAAAGTTATACTGAATTGTGTGAAACAGACGTCCTGCAGGCTAATAATGTCGTGCATACGCAATGTAGGTATGAGGCATAGTCATTTGCGCAAAGATATATGAATACATCTCTTACATGTATATGAACTACTGTGTAATAATCTTAAAAGAAAGCCACGGCTAGACGTCGTTATAATAAATCTTCGATATGTAAAAAAAAATAAAAAATGTAAAAAAAAACTATCGAATATGTAATAAAGTTAAAGTTTTTCTTTCTTTTCCCCAGTTTTATTTCACTTGTACGGATCTACTCGATCCCTTTTTTTTTCTTTTTCTTTTTTTCACGTCCGCGTACAATTTTCATACAATAATCATAGTATACTGTATGTATATAATTGTTAAGAAAAAAACCCACCGCAACGCGAGAACGATGTCTTCGCGGATTAGATATAAGTACGCGAATAAGACTTTAGACACGGTGTTACTTCGCAATCTGCATAAAGGTAGGCGGTTGTTAAATGCCTAGAATCTTGGAGAGCTTAAGGCCGTTTAAAAACGCGAAAATATGTTGGGGCAGTACATGTATACATAAATATATGTATATAAATTTACGTATATATCTACATACATATACCTGTCAAAGGCCAAGAACATCCGCGTGGTATCTCGCACGTGTTATGCTGTAATATATCATTACAGGTATATATATATAGTATATGCTATACATACTGTTAAAAATTTCCGATCATAGTATAATAAAATCGATGAATACATGACACATGTCGATGTGAATGATCGGGATAATCAATTCTCGAATGATCTAACTCTGATAGAAATGAAAATTGATGGAATAGCAAGAGAATCTATCAAACCAGCTCCCAAAATTTATTTCTAATATTAAATACCTCTCTGTACATAGATATAAGCGTGTAAGTGGCGACAGGTGAGGCTTCTGTTTGAATAAATTAATATCAGGATGATCGGTGATCGGTGAAGGCAGACACGACCCGGAGATAATACGAAATGATTCTAGGAATCATTATTTCATATATATGCCTATGCCTACGATGATCACAGATTCGCGTGTGAGATCAAAATACGCGAATCACGAATCGCGGTAGCTGATCCTGAAGCACGCAGACCCCACACCTACCCATACGCGGCCAATTAAATCCTGCGAGAATCCTTTAATGAAATTTAAAAAAAAATTATTACGAGGTGGCAATTAAGGCGACATCCTTTTCCTTGCTGATGCAGTTTAGAAATAACAGAACGTGATTGGCGTATAGGTGGATGTTATCTAATCGCATAAGCGTTGAATTATTCATGGATTAAGATCTGGAGGGTCTTTTGTAATCGCGATGGATAATTAGAATCAAAAAAAAAAAAAAAGAAACGGGTTGATTACAACGATTTTTTTTTTTGTTTCAAAGATATTTTTACCTAATTCGCGAACTAAAATTGCAGGAAAAAAAAGGGATAATAGATGGAAGACAACTGATTGCTGGCACAGTTGACATTGACTACATCCGATGAGGTATGCGTGTAAATCACGGGCTGGTTAGCCTGATCAACGGTGAAAGTTGAGTTAACGCATCCTCAAGGTTACAATGAGGTGGCTTAGCGGTGATTACACAAATTATCCACATCGCGAATGCGATTTTTTAAAGCGAAATAACCGCGGGTATCACGAGTCTAGAAGATCGCGGAGGGTAAAAAAAAAAATTCGCGACGACGAAAGGAGTCTGCAGGAGTCCTGCGTAGATACGGTATAAATTTCAGCAAAACTGCAAATCGTATTTAGAATTGCTAATAGAGACAAAATCGCTGGGAGAGATTTGATAGGTCGAATCGTAACTTTTCGCATACCTACTAATAGTATACGCATAGAGAGCGAATTGATGTCGCCAAGTTTATAATAATAATAATAATAATTGCGAAATTAAGGATCCTAAAAAGGCAAGCAAATCATTCGCGGATTGGCTTGGCGACATCGTTGTTGCAGTCATTACACTATCGCATTGTCTTATGACCGAGAGAAGCCTAGCCGTCTCGTTTGCCCCCCATCCCCACAGATATGTGCGGTTTTGATTCATCATTATTTAGCGAAAGACTATCATCTTCATGCGCATGAAAATCTACTCGCGAAAAAAATACAGATTTCAATTTGCCGATCCTTCCTTAATTCGCATATCATTTTTCTTTCACTTTTTTCATTTTTTCTTATTATTCTAAGTGCAGAAGCGATTGAGAGACGAGAATATCGATTGAATCCGAGCTTCGTATGTATACTACACGTTCGTAAATTCCGATTGGAAATATTCGATCTTTTATAGAATCGTAGGTATTCAGGTTTCGAAACCGACGATACACTCGTAGGACTAATGGACCGCTTTTAATCAAAGATATGAAAATTTCAAGACTGTTTATTGCAACATATACGAAACGACGCATACATATCGAACCTGGGTTTACAATTAGCGGGTTAGTGACGATCGCCTTATCGAATATTAACATTTTCTCAAGTTGACGTAATTTTCTACTATACATACCTAAACCCTCTGGCTGCGGATGAGCCTGTAACTTATTCCAATACGTATACATAAAAATACACACATGCTACTTATCTTTACATATATTTCTATGTGTACTGCAGGTGAGCTCTGGAGTTCGTAAGTGCTCGAGGGAGAGCGAGCTGGTAGAATTGAAAACGAAAGTTCCTTGACCATCTTATACAGGCATATAGGTATATCTACTGACATGAGAAATAAGCGCGTGACAAGCCACGCAAACGTATAGGGTCTCGGGAAATTTGGGCCGAATATATTCCCAGCATAAATAAAACCGACCGGAACCCGTTTTTCGCGGATTTTAAATCGAAGGAATGTCGAAGATGTATCGAGGGTTCGAAAGTCTGCGAAAAATCGAATCGATTCCACGATACTCTGAGTCTTTTCAAACGATTTTCACCAAAATCGGTCCACTTCGATCGAGATAAATCACAACATCAACAAATACGTTACACAAGTTTCTCCTTATTCGTTATCGCCCGATTAACACCCACGATATAACTATTATGCGAAGATCGACCTTTTTAAATGTTACACAGTAGGCTGGTTGATGAAATTGTATAGATATCAGGAATATAATAATTCCTCTTGCGAATATGATCGTAAGTTACGGTCGTTAAGCGATATTCAATCGCATGGTCCGTGCTATAGGATTACAATATCAAACATGGATAGATACGTCTATGAAACGAATAAAATATAATAATCCTATCCCATAATATAAAATTCCTAAGGTCATCTAATCGCATCGCATTACCTTAAATATCGAGAAGTAATAATCAGCGTCTGGGGATACCGCGGGCACCTGTACAGGTAAAGATACATATTATACGACTATTCTCGAAGGTGGGAATATTAAGACGTCCTGGGGGCATCGTGAGGGCATCACGATGATCACGAGGTGGGAGCCAAAAGATCTTACGGAGATTGGAGAGGGTAACTTTTTCTATATAACCCGTCGCTCGCTCCTTCGTCTCTTCATATTCTAACAGTTATATACAGTATACTACATTCACGGTGCAGTTCTCGTTCAGGAATCAGTTCTCTGACGTTCATCAAACAAGGTGAGTCCGCTTCAGATAGAAATAACACGCGAAAAATAATGAGTAAAAAAATTAGATTTGAGCAAAAAAAAAAAAAAATAAATAAATGATATTTCGCGTTCACTTTCATTGTGAAAGAAATTTTTGTTCAAATTTTTTATCGTCTATCTAGATGATGTTGGCGCCGATTGGCCTGGTGGTCGTCTTAGTGGCTTTGGTCGCTGCCGATCCTGCCATCAACGAGGCTCGACCTCACAGTAATCGTCCTGGCAGATTTCTGTCCTTACCGGTACCACAGAAATGTGCAAATCGTAAGTAGACGAAATCTGTTTAATTTATCGAAGATGAGAGGGTCGAAGATTTTTTCTTGATAATTTATAGCGAGAAAATTGAATTTTATTAATCATGTATATGTAGAACCTGTGCGATTAGAAATTGGCACGAATTTAGTTTGAAAGAATTTTCACGAAATTTTAAGATAAGAATAGCAGGATTTGAAAAATGGAATTTGAGAAAGTGCAGCGACGACATCGGTTGAATAATATAGCCGATATGTTTCCTATGTACAAACACACTGTGCATACCTGTATAGCGAAAGAAAGTTTCGGTATTTAATCGCGTCGCATGTCGGTGCTTTTAATATATAATTTAACCGAAAACGATTCCGGTTCTTAATTATATATTTCATTTCGCTCTATATTATACTGTACTGCATATAATATATATAGTATACGTATATCTTGTTGCGAATAATTAAAAGATTAGTACATCGCAAGTATGAATTTATTAACGATAAATCAAATTTGCAAATGAAAACCAAGGATAATTATTCTTGAGGAGATATATGTATGATCGTGTGGTAATAACGCTATTATAGTTTAACGCGAAAATAATTTATATAATGAGTAATTTTTCGGTATATTATATATAGGTACTACATGTATGATGCTGATTGATAAGCTTCGCACACATTATATTGCATGTATACACAGGTGTATATATATATATATATACAGGTGTATATATACAACTACAAACGTTACTTGCGGCGAATAATTATCATGCGAATAAATTCTTTCACTTTCTAAAGTGTCACGACGATGACGACTCGTTAGATACCCACTGTGAAATACAAGGAAAAAAAAATAAAAGTATCATTATTATGCAGGATTTTGATATTGCCTAATCGGAATTCCAATTTATGTGATAGACAGGTTTTGGACGGGTACTTATGTAGTAAAATGGTAAACAGATTCGGATTAAACAAAAAATAAGAAGAAATACCGGAGACGATTTTATCACTGGAATTCATTCTCCTATACCTACTATATATATATATAGGAATGAATTTAGAAAAAATAGTTGTCAAATAAAAAGTAAAGAAAAATAAAATCCTAGACGTTTCCACTTTCCATGATAATTAAAATCCGAAAAGGTCAGACGTTAGACCGAGCTTCATCTCAGGCTTAAAATCACCGATTAGATTACCGGACGATCTCGGTGCTCGATTGTAATTATAGTTATACCATTGAGAAAAGAAAAAAACGTTTTAAATTACTCATTTACTCAGGAATTTATTCTACGAGTTCGGACGTGCATCGAGGAGAAACTTATTATCCCCATTATCGAATCTCGTGGAAATTTTCTTTAGCTCCAGCTATTAGACGCGTGTAATTTTAGCTAGGTGAGCTGCTGCGGCTGCAGCAGTAAGAAGATGCATGAATTTCATAAGCGGGATACCCGAGGAGGTATCGCAACTCGCAAGAGTTCATTGCGAAATATTGCAACGATCGTGCACACGAGATTATACAGCAATTCTTACCGTACATACACGTATAGATACCTACGAAGTTTTACCGAAGGGAAAAAATAAAAATAAATACAACAAGAAACATGACAAACGAACACATATACACGCTCGACTGCAATGCATTCTGCTCCAAAGTACGATCCTGCATATCGTGCGCAAATAAACCGATGATCGCTCAGCTAGAGCCTCGACTCCTCTTTTAAACACGATTAAACTACCTCCAGGTGAGGTGATTCGTCTTCGTGCTGTAGAAGCAGAACATAAAAGCGGATTTTGCAACTCGCGAAAGTAGTGCACCAGGTCATGTCCCTAAGACTATGACTCTGCTGCAGCAGGACCCTAAATATAACGAATTCTGTAACCAGATGACGAGGTTGAAAGTTCAAAATGATTCAATTTTCTCAATTTTGGATGAAATTTAGTAAAAGATACAAATTTCAAGAATTTTTCTATCAGTTTCTCACTTACCCTTTGTTACTGCGTTACATGTATACCTTGAAGTCGTACTTTCTATTCGCGTTCGGATGCATTAGACGTTCGGAGGTAAGGTTGATGGGAATAGAAGGTAGAAAAATGTCTGGGAATAACGTAAGCCGTCGATTAATCGATAGAATCATTGAAAATCTGGTTATTTGTTGATTTGGTATTATTTCGATTTACATGCATGAATCTCGAAGCTAATTCTTCTCGCTCGTACTGAGGCAATTACTGTTCGTTATATTCTAGTATACAGTTGCCTAATCTCATTTTATTTATCTACGTACGGTTGAAAGACAGAGTTCAAACGGTCAACGAAGAAACATCTCAGGTATTATAATAGGCCCCATTCACTGCGGTATAAACTATAAGGAATTTATCGCTACGTTAAGATTTTATCTCATTCGTGGATAAGCGAATCGATTACGTTGTTACGAACGTTGATTGAATTTAACTAGCATTAGTTTCGCTTTTGGTGAAAATCCCGGAGTTTTTATAATTCAGAACTCTTCCTTGTTTCGTTGAAGATTTTTGAGAGATCGAATTATATAGTTGAACGGATATCGCGTCGGTTTTGAGAAAGTCTCTCTGATCGCACGAGAGCAGTAAGTCGCAGTATATTATACGGACTTGTAAAGAGTAAAGAATTAGCGTTAAGAAATGAGACGCGATTGGGACGGGCGCGGCGCGGCGCCGAGTCGAATCGAATCGAGTCGCGTCGCGTCGCGACGTCAAGAGTTTCGAACGTCGCGATCGTGAAGGGGATTTATATACGATCAACTATGTATGTAGGTACTACATATAGGAATACATACCTACGTGATTGCTCGATTGCTACCGAAATAACAACTTACATAATAGCCAACAAGTTACAGACTCGATTGCATTATACAAATACCTAACGGGGATTGGCAAATCGTAACGTTTTCGAAGATTCGGGATCTCGAATAATTTCAAAAGTCCCAAAAGTTCCAAATTCCGAATTCTAGAAATCCGGAAGTTGATAAAATGGGTTTCCCCATTGAAAGAGAGTCTCGATTGAAACGAACTATTTCTAGTCTTCACATCCCATATTTTTATAAACTGTCGCTTCGCTCCGTTTCGAGGGAATAATAAACACGTGAATTTGTTATATAAATTTGGGAAGAATATTAAAATCGAAAGTTGATTCAGAAACGGAAATTCGTACCAGATGTTACAAATTACATATACGCGATACGCCTACACGATCGGTTGGATTTAAATTTCGAATTTCGAATATATAAAGGATCGGAAGGCAAAACTATTTAAACGAAATCCCTTTCGTAACGTCGAGTTTATAATCAGTCAAAAAGCTAAATAACTTGTCAAAGTTTGAAATACTTATATGTATATGCGCGGGCTGTGCCTAGAAGATGGACAGGACAGGACATGACATGACAGCGCGAGCTAATACCTTATAGAATATATTTGAATAAATAAAACCCACTTGAAATAGTATGCAATACAGATATACCTACGTATAGAAATATAATACAGGTATAGAATCTGATTACCTCTCATCATACCTATATTCTATATACTTGTTCGATTCCGTACAAAGGCGCAGCGCTGTGTGAAACCTTGTAATTATTCTCAGGCAGTTTTGAATTCCTAATGTTTCTCACGGTTAGCCTAGTTTTCCTCGACAATTTATGTACACGTAGTATATACCCGACCGTATAATTTACCTGTTCGTAGGTATTGTTTCACCTAGTTATTCGAACGATTGTTATTATATCTGAATTTCTTTATGTCCCTTTTCCCTTCTCTTCCCTATTTTCTTTTCTAAATTGAATTTTCTTTCTATTTTTCTTCACATGTCTATTCGCAGTTTTTCAAATTCTATACCTCATGAGCTATAAAAGGTTTGAATTGCGACCGTGAAAGTTGTTTAATTGCCCGCGGAGAAAAATCTCTCTAATTTTGTCAAGTTAAATATAATATCGCAATAATCATAGCACAGAGATCTAGGCTCTGTACAATAACGTTTATTCTTATATTACAACTCTTTTCTCAAATTTTTAATGCCTACGTTCGTCTCATATCTACCGCATATAATATACCTGAAACCACATCGCTAGCGGCTTACAGGTCACGGCTAAACTTTGCGGTCGCGGCCTCCTTCATCTTCTATAAAGAACCTAGGTACTACATTTATTTATAATAATCATCTCTCCGAGATGCATATATACAGAAGGAGAAAATAATTAACAGATATACACGCGACTCGTTTATTTCAATCAATTATTACCTCCTCGTACTCTTCGTTTTATTATTATTTCGCCTTCTTTCTATTCCATAGTATAATACAGGTATTCTTCTTCATTGTAAATCCCATTCAATATGAATAATTACAGTAATATACATGCGCCTCTCTTAGAATAAATGGTTATTGACCTTCGCACGGTAGTAATAAAGAAGAGGAAAAATACTCGTAAGTGTTACCTGACCTCCTTAAGATTTCTACCTCGCGATGCTTCGTGGGCTTCTTTTCTACAGCTGCGCCAAGACGCAGGTTTTCGTATAAATTAGTCAGCTCTTTACAGTTCAAATGCAAATTCATGTGATACAACTATTTCAATGTTAGAGCACAAAGGAATTCTGTGTTATACATCTGGTTGCCCACGAATCGCTATTTGGACCCCTGACCTACCTAACGAGACGGTAATTACTGTAGTTGAACGCAAACGCGACATTCAAATCACCAGATTGGCTCCAGGGACAATGATCGGAGATTATACGACCGCAAATATAATTATATACCTGTATTATAAACGTATTATGTATACATACACCTTGACTTTTATACCTATAGCTGCGATTCGACGAGTAGATAATCATTCTGTACGTTGATTACCACGTCGAGCGTTCAGAATTCGATTTTTTTTTTTTTTTTTTAATATATGTTTATAATTGTCTAGATAATTTATTGAATCCAATTATTTCTTTTTAGGTCCAAAGGAGTTCAGCTACAGAGGCCACAATTATTTCTACAGTGGACACGTCCCGATCCATTCGAGCCTAAAAGTTGATTGGCTAGACGCAAGGAACGTGTGTAGAGAATACTGCATGGATTTGGTTTCCATTGAGACACAGGAAGAGAATAATCTAATCTTCAGACTGATTCAACAGGGTAAGTTTAGAGTACATATACATACTCATTTACCCGACTCGTGTATAGGTAGATTCTAAGCTTTCTCCTTGTCGAATTCTACGGTGAAACTTCAAACGCGCCTTTAGCGTATTTAGAATTACTCGAATAGTTTGCTGTGGAGGTATTCCACGACGATTTCCCCGCAACCACACCCGTCCTCTATTTGTCTAAACGCTCAGCTGAACTCACAATGAAGAATCTCTCTTCTCTCTGTACAATTTCTTTCAGGAACCAAAGAATTGTCATTTCTTTTTCCAGACAATGTTCCGTACATCTGGACCTCGGGTCGTTTGTGCGATTTCAAAGGTTGCGAAAACCGTCGTGACCTAGAGCCCAAGGCTTTGTACGGATGGTTTTGGTCTGCGAATCGCGAGAAGATGTCGCCGACAAATCAGACTCCGAATGGTTGGGGATACAACCCTTGGTCTCGAACTGGACACAAGAAAATCCCTCAACCCGATAACGCCGAGTTTGATATAAACAAGACTAACGAATCCTGCCTTTCGGTTCTTAACAATGTTTACGACGATGGTATAGCGTGGCATGACGTTGCCTGTTATCACGAGAAACCTTTCATCTGTGAAGATTCTGAGGAACTTTTAAGCTACGTCAGAAGTACCAATCGTGGAATTCGCCTTTAATTTAATTCAATCGGACAAGTATTAATTCATCAATTAATTGATTAATCAAGGCGATTAATAAATCAATCAATTATATCAACAGAATTTTTATACGACTAATATATATACAGTAAGAATTTTATTTCCGGTTGATTATCTTATTATACCTACGCAAAACTTTTCGAATATTTTTCACTTATACTATTTTCATCGAATTTAAGAGGCGAATGAAAATGAAAAATTGTTTGTTTTATTATAAAAGTTAACCGTTAGATAAATCAGTTTTTTTTTATCGATCCGTGCGAATCATATAATTGATAGTTAATTATTAATTGACCTGCAGCCTGAATAGCAATGCATAATTGTTACCTGTGCAGTGTAGCCAGTTTAAAATCCCAAAATTATATCATATGATTAATAATAAATTCGGTAAAATATATATATATATATTCTATTTTTATCAAAGAAGAATTTTTAATTATAAAACATGTACTATTTTGATATGACACTAATTATATTATTCTATATTTATTATCACAAATTATACGCATCCATACATACCTATATTCGTCGTCTGAACATATAATATGTCTATCGCTTTTGTAATTCTTATTATTATGTACCTTTGTCAAATAAATAATTGTGCAACAGAAGTAGTACATACATCGAAAAATTATAAACAATGTGTTTCACCTTCTTATACCATCTTCCTAATCCATTAATTAGTTATTTTATTAATTCGTAAAACATCGCCGAACTCGTGCATTTATGTTAGACTGCCTACCGCCATGTATGTACGGTTGCCGATCGCAAGGCGCTAAATTACATGACCATTATTCGGCTAAAATTACGCCGTATTATACAAATAAACTTATAGAATCATAAGTCGGATGGATAAACAACGAAATAAAAACATTGCTGTCCAAAATAAAGACCGCTTTGTATGGCTATACGTATTTAACGGCGTCTTCGTAATTGATAAATCTAAAACCGAATTGCTAACCTAACTTTTGATGACAATAAAATCTCCTTACCGATCTTGTAGATTCTTTTTTTTCCCCAGTCAATGATGATCCTCGAATACAGAATTTGTTTCTTCATTTTCTGACACTACATTCTCAAATTTTCTGCCATTAATTTTCACGTTTTTCACTCACCCATGAAGACACTGTTTACTATGGACTAGGGACATGGACCCTGTACCTATCTAGGTCAGTGATCTTTCTTACCAACTGACCTCTTCTCACTCGGCTTGTAGCTTTGCCGAGCGAGAGCGTTGTGTTCCCTCGACAGAATATCGGTAGATGTCGGTGGTGATGGAACAAAATACGACCGGCCATTTTTGAGAGGTAGACAGCTGATACCTGTCATTTAATTTTGTTGTTGATACTTTTCGAGCATTAATATATTGCATGTATCGAATATAAAAAGGCTCTGGATAAAAAGGTTTTATGACAATAGTTTCGACGCTACGATCATGACCAATGCTTTCAGCTTCATTAAAGGCAGGTAAAATTGACAAAATACATATGCAAATCATCGTATAATGTTAGGCTATAATATATCGCGTGTCGTATTTACTTCGGACAAAAGATCGCGTTTAACCTCGTTCATCATAACCTAAAATGAAATAACATTACCTCATCTGTCTACAATGCGATATTAAAGCTTCTAAATAACTAACAATAAGAATTAGATATCAATCGTTCATCTCTTACCGCTCCTTCTTATTCTCTTCTTATCTACGTCGTTTTTCCATTATAAAATCCCTCTCTTTCTTATTCCAAGGTTTTAGTGAACAAAGGTGATCGAGATGGATAGCTTGTTTACCCAAAATGTGTCCGATGAACCGGACGACGTTCCTCACACAAGAGAACCTGTATGGATACTCGGAAAAAAATATAACGCAATTAAAGGTTGTTGTAATTATTACTGAAGATTTGTTACACGCATATACATTTTCCAATCCCCAGTATCTACAGTAATAATAACTATAAATGTATATTTAAAAAAAAATAATAATACCAACGACATATTTCAGAACTTGACGCTATCAGACAAGACATAAAATCCAAGCTATGGTTCACTTATCGAAAAGGTTTTGTTCCAATCGGAGGTTCCAGCTCAACTTTTACATCTGATAAAGGATGGGGCTGTATGCTGAGATGTGGACAAATGGTTCTTGGACAGGCATTAATCTGTTTACACTTGGGTATTATCAAAATTTTTCTAATATCATTAAAAAATAGTCCGTTCAGATCATTTTCTGACCTCTTCCAATGTACAATAATAATTATAAGTCTAATCAGTGTCCAAAGAATATGGATTAGACTTTTACATTGAGATACAGAGAGCATTTAGCACAGTTGATGAAAAATAAACTGTATATAGTTTACTCATACTTCGGTATAATTGATTGCTATCAAATATTAGCCAAAATAGATATCATGGGTCCTTTTCCACCCTCTTTTTATCTATAATATAATTTCCAAGCCTAATTGGTTTCCAAAAAACGTTAATTAGACTTTTGTTTTGAGATATTATACTAGAGAATATTTCTTCATTTTGCTACCAGGAAGAGATTGGCTTTGGACTCCAGAAACTAAGGACAACACATACCTAAAAATCCTGAAAAAATTTGAGGACCGTAGAGCAGCGCCTTTTTCTATTCACCAAATAGCGGTGATGGGAGCATCAGAAGGCAAGGAAGTTGGTCAATGGTTTGGGCCTAATACAATAGCGCAGGTTTTGAAGTGCGTGGAAATGTTTTTTCATCCTTATGTTATTCTTTTCTTCATTTTAGGTCACCTAGAATTGAGCAACTGTAATATTATTCTCCTTTCAGAAAGCTCGTTGTGTACGATGATTGGAGTTCGATAACAATACACGTTGCCTTGGATAATACGATAATTGTCAATGACATTGGTAAGCCTAATCATACCACAAATTATTCAAAAATTGAAAGACTCAATTCAAGTTCATTTTCAATTCCATTGGACTACGATTTCAGTTAGACAATGCAGAATAGAAGGTGGAACGAGCGTGGAAGTCGATGGAGAAATACCACTGAAAGCACACAGCGAGTGGAAACCTTTGCTGCTAATCGTACCACTCAGACTCGGCCTGAGCGAGATTAATCCTATTTACGTTAACGGTCTCAAGGTCAAACTCGTCAACACAGTTACCTCTCACAAATTTATCTGAAATATTCTAAAGCCGAATCAGAATAGATATTACAGACTAATTTGTCTGACTCTTTTTCTTATTCACTCTGGACAGAGTTTTGAGAAAGGGATTCTGGCTTTGATTAGTTAAGAAAGTCTCAGACTTGAGAAAAATTTCTAACAGGATTCGTAAACATTATATTAATCAACCATTTGGTTTCCAGACTTCTTTTCAAATTGAGCAATCCCTCGGAGTGATTGGAGGGAAACCAAATCTGGCCTTATATTTCATAGGCTGCGTTGGTGAATGAATATTCTAATATAATCTCAATTATTAACTGATTTTTAATACTGGATTTACATTCTTTGTCAAATTTCTTTTCCACTTTATAGGAGATGAAGTAATTTTCCTCGATCCACATACTACGCAGAGATCTGGTTCTGTAGAACAAAAATCTGGCGATGGAGAATTAGAAATAGATGCAACTTATCACTGCAGATCTGCGAGCCGTATTCCAATAACTGGGATAGATCCTTCCGTCGCTTTAGTAAGGATGGAAGAAACTCTGCTTTACAAACGTCTGGAGTTATTTGAATACTCAACTGTGATGTTATTTTGTTACAGTGCTTTTTTTGCCCAATGGAAAAGGATTTTAGATCTTTATGCAGATCTATACAGGATGAGTTAATCACTCCAGAGAAACAACCACTTTTTGAATTATGCTCAGAAAAGCCTGCCGATTGGTCGCCGGTTGATGATTACACAGCCGAGGCTGTTGGGGCTACAGCTTCTGGTGGTAAGATCAATGAATAAAGCATCTTTGAGGAATATAAGATGAAGTTTGATGCTTGTGTTTTCAGTATTGGAATTCGAAAGTCTAGACCGACAGTACGATACCTCGGACGAAGATTTTGAGTTACTCGGTTGAGAAGTGTCGAACGATTGATTTAATACGTTTGTTCGTGATATTTAAATAACCAGTACATATACCATAAATGGTCGTCGCTGTTCTTTGTACATTTCACCTCAACTTGAATATAATAACATTTATTTTGGAGTTATTTAAGATATAAGAATTAGTGTAGCTAGATAGATAAGAAATAAAAATAATTAATTGAGGAAATTTGTCTTTGAAAGAAATAAAATTTTAATTATCTTAATTATTACCAGGAGATATTTTTGCCGCTGTCTTTTGTATAAAACCAGGAATTTTTCTATTTAATAAAGTTCTTTATGAAAACAATAATCAATACTCTTTGCTTAAAACGTTTAAAAATATACATAATGTTTATTTAATTAGCTAGGCGGATAATATTACAATAAAAGCAAACTTTCCAGTTATTTTCTTCTTTTTTTTTTTAAATTGCTGAGGTAATATCAAAGACATTCTATAATTTCACTTCAATCTGTATACATACCGTGAAAAAATGAGCAATATTTCATAGTACTACCTCAAAAGTCTGAGCCTCTTGAACCAGTTAGAGAGAAAAATCTTCTTAATAATTATTGAATAAATAATATTGATAACAATTATACCCATACCCTTCCTGTGATAAATGTTATCTCAGACTTTTCAGGCATCGTAATTATATAATAAATTTTATTTGTCAATAAAGCGGAACTTTTTTTTCAACACTTCGTTAAGATATTTCGATAGTTTTAATTTTTTGGCACACCCATAGCCAATTAGAATAAAATAGTTGAAATTTTTTTAACCACGAAAATACAAATATATCTACACAATTTGATATAATTGTGAATTTTTTTTTTTGTATAATATACAAGGCTGTATATGTAGTAGCTTAAATAAGGCAACTTTTAGAATTATAAATTTTAATCTGGCAAGGTTTTTAGCGAAGTTGATATGTCTAAAGTACGATTAACAGCTAGAACGTAATGTCTTTCGATTCAATATAGCAGAGTTATTGCTTAAATGCGATTACACAATTTAAGGACAGTAATAATAAGAAGACTTTGAAATATATAATCATCACTTATTGCGATTGTTGAAAATACTATTTAACTCTTTTGATCTACACCGCAGCGATATTACGATCGTCTATTATGGATTAAAACATTAGATAAGCAGAGAAATTCTTTCAAATTTGCTGTACAAGTTTCTGTTTTTTTTTTTTTCAACAAATCTATTACTACTTTATAAATTATAATCAATATGAAAACAACAACGCTTAATGGATTAGGTAAATTCTTATATTACACCACATTCGACGACGATATACCATGTGCAATATTTCATAGGAACTGAATACGCAAGGAAGAACAGCTGTGGAATTTGCAAATATGAAACCGAAAGGTAAGCAAATAGAAATGACAAGTAGCTGCCTCAGGACAATGATTCGAAAATCAATAGATCAAAAATTTCTTAAATTTTTTGAAGATAATCAAATTCTATATTATTTATATTAGAGTTCTTAGTTTAGCAGCAAAAAGCACATTATTCTTATTAATATTCAAAATTGATCTTTAATTTTATCCATATATTTGATAAACTTTTTTAAACTTGAACTACTGTTAGAATAATTTTCAAACAGACAGAATCATATCTCAATTTATGCGACTGAGACCGTTAGACAAGTATGTTTAGATATCTCGACTACGTTACTGCATAGAATGGACGTAGGTTTATATATTATAAAAATTGAAAACGCCTTCTCAGCATATAACATGTAACTTTTGAACCAGCTACATCCAATGACTAGTCGATTTAAAATCTAGATAATAATTTCTTTGATAACATTCAAAAGCCCAGAATATGTTTTTTAGGACATCCAACGAACTTCTTACACTCTTTTTGTTGTCGCTACGCTGTACTTGCGATCCTTTAAGTTGATCACAACTACCGTTATGTTGTCCAAAGATCCTCTGCAATGAACAAACAAATTAACATCAACATCTTATAAATCTGATTCCTGATCTTCCTCATAAGCAGGCATAATAGATCACCTATAGTAACTTTGCAGAGTGATGCTTTTAGCTCCATAATGAGGCTCGTTAATTCGTTCTTTGATAAACGCAACAGCTTCTTCGTTAGAAAACGTATCCCAAAGCCCATCTGATGCTAGGACAAGGAACATGGGGTTGTGATCGCTTAGATCGAACGTTAAGATGTCAGGATCAGCGATCACAAGCTTTTTATCCTTTAGAGGATAATCTCCAAGGGCTCTTGAGGTCGCAAGAATTCCGGCTACCCTCCAGACTCCATTGAACGTTACGAAACCTCCTGCTTCTTTGATTCTCTTGCTTTCTCTTTGCTGTTAAAATAAAGTTTAGCAAGTTAACCATCCGGTAGAAGTTTTTAATTCGTTGCTTATACCTGTTGTGGTTTGTGGTCAAAAGATAAGGGTATAGCATTCCCTTTACCGTCACACATTACCCCTCGGGAATCGCCAACGTTAGCTACGATCAGTTTGTTGCCTTCCAGTAGAGCAATCAGCGCTGTTGTGCCTGAAAACGAGTGAATTCGAATATCAGAATCAGAGTTAATATTTTAATGTTTTAATTGCCACAGCAGACTTCGATGCAGTTTTGTAAGATCGTAATTCAACGAATTCAATTTATAAAATGATCTCAGCTTCAAAGTTGGTACCGGCAACATCCATATTCTTCTTCGCAGCATCTACCAATAGCCTGTCCACAGCTAGAACTTCGTCAGTTAATAATCTAGCATAGTTTATCTTATCCCCATCAATGTAGCTTGCAGTGTTGATCTTTGGAGGTGGCTTTTCACCGGCTCTATTAGGCCTCACCTAATAAAATTTGAAGTTATTACAATAGAAGCCAAGAATTTAAGAATATATAATACTTTGGACTAAAAATATAAGCTAAAATACTTTGCGGCATACAATGAAGTTAATTCATAACAACGAAACTAGTAGTACAAGATAAACTTCGGATTTTTGATTCCGAAATAAACGTTTCAAGTGAAGCTGCCTCACTAAATCGATAGAATGGATGATTCATTGTTAATAACTGACAAGATTTGTAGAATTCTTTTCCATGAACGTTGAAAAAGAATGTTTACGATTATCTTTATCAATAAATTTGAAACAAGCATGCAATTATTGTCTCTGGGTTGCATTAGCTGACCTCTCTGGTAATGGGTCGAGAAAGACTATCTAATTTGTCGAGTAGTTCAGGATCAGTCACGCCGACAGCTTGTTTCATAGATTCATCAGTAAGGGAAGTGCTCATAGTTTTACGGAATGATTTTTTCCGCTCAAGAGCAGTGAGCGCAGGCTCGTTTCTGTCTCTCTCCTCGATTTTTGATTTCATTTCATTTACTGGCTCTGTAGACTCTGCCTTAATTTTGGCCGGTCTTCCAGCTATCATATCCTTCAACTCAATCACTTTGTTGTTGATATTCGGAATTAACTTGTCTCTCGCATAGTTGGCTGCAAACTGAAAGGAAAATAGTCAATCATTGAGAGATTATCAAGAAAAATTGTTGGAAAAATATTTACAGACTGAAGAAACGTTCTGAATGTTAGAAAATTATTTGAAATCTGCAGAAGAATGATTAAAATGTTGTAAAAACGTTTTAATTCTTGGGGAAACTTTAGGAAAGTTTAAAAAAATGTATTAACTGTTTAAAAAACGTATGAATGCTTTGATAAAGTTTAAAAAATTCTATAAACCGTTTTCAATGTTGAAAAATGTATAAATCGTTGGAAAAACGTTGTAAAGGGTATATAATTCTTTGAATAAGGTTCTAGAAAATTGTTTCAAATGTTTTCTGAACATTTTTAGAGAGTGTTTCAAGCTGTGGCTCGGTATGCCCGACGTACTTCTCCTCCATGTCCATCAAAAACAGCGAATAGCGAGACCCCGGTGGAGTTGATATCATCATTAACAACAAATCTGTCCTCCATCCTAGCCCTGCGCCCTTGTACTGCGTACGCGGATACATATCCCTCCTTTAATTCCCAGCTGAGTTTCTCCCCGCTGCTCACAGAACTGTTTACCAAGAACTGGAGCTTCGATACCTTAAGAGAGAAAAAATGAAGTTAGATCAAGAATAAGTTTGAAATAAAATGAAATAAAGATATTTTAACAAATTTTTCTCTTTTTCAAAGTAGAAATCTTTTTTTACCTTCGAAGTAGACCTGCCCAAAGTATATTGTACTCTGCCTAGTAAGGTTCTGCTCCATACATCAACGGCTTGAAGATAAAAGAGCATAATAACCAGTACAGCGCCGCATACCAAGATCTCTGGCTTGAGAACATAAATGCGCATAATTCTCCAGAGATATCCAATCGGCGTATTAGCTCCGGCGTTAAAACCTGTAGGAATACCTACGGCAAATTTAGATATAAGTTTCATATGCGAAACGTAAGTCTGATACAGAACTTTGTCCTCCAATTCATCTTCCATAGTATCGGCGAATGTATCCCTTCGCGTTCACAGCTGGGACGCGAAGGTTCCTTTTCTCGAGTTTTGCAAATTGTTTTTATCTATTTTATAAATTTTTAAGATTTTTTTTAGATTCCTTCTTCAAATTTAATTGTAATACTTTATTTTTACTGTTGATTTATTTAACCCGGTTATCCCGAGGGATGACACCATCCACCGATCTACGTAACACGCATAAAATCTCGGAACCTAGCCAATTATTTTTAAATTTGTGAACTTGCGATGTGTGTGGAGAATAGACACGGTGAAGTGGTAGTGTTTTCGAGAAATTGTGGTTTATAGAATATTTCGGTGCTTTATCAAGATGTTAATACACCACTCTTATACGGTTTGATAATATTTGAACGCTACTTCCTTCTTTCAACTATAAACACGATCAATTAACACAAATTTATTTAATACTGTTAAATTGAAACGGGGTTTTGTCTTCTGCTACTTGACCAGCTGACGTCGTAAGGATTTTATACTGCAACACATCTGGCGATGATAGTGGGAAGCTCGTGATTATAAACCACTAATGTTTTTTTTAACATTGGGCGTAGTGGTCTACAGGTTTCTGTACTCTGTAAATTAAAAAAACGGATATAAAAACCATAAATAAAAACAAACAAAAATTTATTATCTCATAATAACCTATTACATTTATCTTTTAACATGTAACAATGTGAAGAATTTTATAAATTATTGATATCGTTCGTGCGACTTGAACATCATAGCAGGTGGAATTTCTCCGTGACGTCACTAGCAACGTTTATACAAAGATGGCGATTAAGCCGATAAAAAATTATCATCGCAGGTGTTGTTGTGTATTTCGTTTATACGTGTGATGAATTATTTAAATATCAGCCGTCGTCGATGAATAGGGGACTAAAATCTATGTGATGACATCAGTCAAGATGAGCGAAAGAAAGTTCACTCGAGGCCTCGGTAAGCCCGGAATGGCTGCTCAACTCAGGGAAACTGTATCTCAGGTCGTTAGGGAGAGCACCGTACAGGTATAATATACTATACTATACACCAAATGTTTTCGTCTATTTTTATCACCCTCGTTCTCTACTGTCAATTATGCAACAACTCATGTAGGCTGACACTAAAGTAAATGAAAACTATGTTAAATCTTAATCTAGGAAGCCGGCGATCGTGATTTTCGATTTTCAGGAATCTCATTTTTTTTTTTTTTTATTCAATTTTCAATATATTTCGATGTCTGAGAAATTCGAAACCGCTGATTAGTCTCGATAATTACACTCCGCAATTCATGTATTCTTTTCTTTCAGAATAAACCACACCTCGTTGATCCTATAGACTTCGAAAGTTTTGTCCTGAAGAATAAAACGCTACTACAAAATGACCCGCAGAGAGAATTGCTGCTATATCCTCAGGATGATGTTTCGGTAAAGCGTTAAACAGCACCGAATTTTTTTTATCTTTTACGAGCTGCTAAATTTATCCTGAAACTAAGGAAATTAAAATAAAATTGATAAACAGGACTGAGATCATGAAATTTTACAGCTGCTATAAAGCATTCTGTGAATATCTCCACTTCCTTGTTAAATTTGGTTCTAATTTGGAGATAGATGCTTAGTTTATACAGATTTCTTAATAATCTAAAGAAAAAGTTCCCAGGTTTCAGTTCCGAATGGTTTTTTTCACGTCCTTTTTTTTCTTACAGCAAATCGTCCTGCCGAGAAGATACAGAACTGTTGTTCCTACGGTACAACATCTTTCCGAAAGTACGGAGGGAGAAGAAGGCTGTAGTCTTCTGACCAAAGAATGTCTGAAAAGTTATGCTTCTAATTGGAATTTAGTACAATATAAATATACAGCTTACAGCGGGACGTACTTGGAACTACCTAAGTAAATATTGTTTTAATCTTTGGTCGTTATTCTGGATTGAAATGGGAGAGAAATAGCTCTCAGTTTTTAAAGTTGGTCTAAGAGGGGCCAAAACACTAATTCCTATCTTAAATATTCTAGAACATCAAAAGCTGACGATCTTAAAGACGAAGTATACGAGATAGACACAGAAATTGACCAAGTAGATGAGGTAAAAACCAAGTCCTAGGCTCTCCTCGATTTCGAACGAATTCTTTATTAACTGTTTCCGATATTCTAGGATCTGACAAAGAACAACGGTATAACGAAGCAGGGATACTTGATGAAAGGTCCAGAAATTGGAAGTGATCGAATGTTTGTACACATTGGCTCCAAATCTTTCAAACGGCGTTTTTGTCACCTAAGACAAGAAGTGGACGGGACTTACATCCTCGAATTATTTAAAGATGAGAAAAAGGGAGAAGCAAAATTGACGATAGTTATGGACTTCTGTTCCGAAGTAGTTAGGAGCACTAAACGAGGGAGATATTGTTTTGAACTGAGAATGTCCGGTACGCACAAATCCTATAGCTTAGCTGCAGATAACGAAACTGAACTCCAAGATTGGCTCCTTAAACTTAGCTCAGTACTTCAACACTATAAACAACAGGAAGAAAAGAGAGCTGCCTCGTTAGAAAGAGCCTGCAACACTCCGCCGCCCTCACCTCAGCCCATGCAAGTAAGAAAAAAGCCAAATTATTAGTTTTTATCATCTTTTTCTCCTCGTTTTTATGAATATCCATGATTCTGATAACCATTGTGCGTTTTTACAGGTATATGGTACTCTGAAAGGCTTGGAGCAGAGCATGAATCCACAGCTGATAAGATATTCGCGAGAAACAGACACGAGTATAGCGTTATCTAGGCGTGAAAATAGGCGAAGATTATTCTGCATATATCCGCACATACCGCATGTTAAAAGTCCGACAGGAAGCGCTCCCGACAGTAGCATAGATCCGTACAAGGAGCAATTTGGTCAGAGAGTTTTGATCAAATGTGAAAGTTTAAAGTTTAGATTACAGGCTCCGATAGACGAGAAAGACTCCCTCTGCCAGGTTGAGCCCTATCAAACTACGCTGTGTTTGTTTGATGTTAGAAACGGCAGAAAACTGACTGAAAACTTTCACTTTGATATAAATAATGAGATCGTGAGAGATATTGCCAAGGAATTAAGCCCTGTTGGTATTATGACTGAGAAAGAAGAGGACGTCGTTTTGCCAGATGAAATAAAGAACTTGCAAAAGGAGTGGCTTATGTATCCTAAACAAGTGCGTAACTAGAAAACGAATCGGGATATCAGCGACGATTTTTTATACGAAAAAAGAGTTTAATTTATTCGTTTTATTTTCCAGGCAATATTCAACGTGAGTAATCCGCATCCTGAGATATTCCTAGTTGTAAGAATAGACAAGATACTTCAAGGCGGTATTTGCCAGACTTCAGAGCCTTATATAAGAGCTACTAAAGACCCTAGGCTTGGTTTAAAAGTTCATAAACAAGTCAAAGCTTCTTGTCAAAGGCTCGGTAATTATACAATGCCTTTTGCTTGGGCTGCAAGACCGCTGTTTAGATTATACAGCAATGAATTGGATACTGCTTCGGACTTTCCTGCTATATATAGACAAGAAGGGAACAAGATAAAGGATGACGAACTACTCAAGCTTTTATCAGAGTATAGGAAGTGAGTATCTCGGGACTGACCTTGCTTACAGATTTTTTGCACAATATTCAACCGCGTATTCAGAATGATTCAGCAATTATTCGAATACATTTCTTTACTCATTAAATTAAAATGAGGCTAAAATTGCTCTAAAATATCCTCCTTTGTAAAATATGTCTACAATTTTTGTTTAAAGGCCAGAAAAGCTGAGTAAGTTAACAGTGATACCTGGGTGGTTGAAGATAAGGATAGAACCGATCACTGATATACCAGAAAGTGAGAAAACTAAAATTTTTGATGACGAATGGACTAGAAATGTTATAAACTGTTATTCATTTGGTAATGAATTTTTCAGACACTTTGACGACCTCTTTTGTCCCTCTGAAACCATTTCCGATGCCTCCAACATCAGAACCTACTTTAGAAATAGCAGAATTCGAGGGTTTGTCGGAACGAGAAGTTCACCCTTATACAACATTTGTAAATCATTTATACGTCTACCCACAGACTTTGTGTTTTGATACTCAAAAGATTTTTACTAGAGCCAGGAATATTGCCTGTATTGTCGAGCTTAGAGACACCGATGCTGAAGATGCCCAGCCTATAAGAGTAGGTTGAAACTTGATAGAAGATTTGTATTTGATTAGGAGTAATGAAAGAGTTGAAGTTGGTAATATCGAATATTTTTTTCGTTTAGTGTATTTATGGTAAACCCGAAGCTTTCATGTTACGCTTAAGAGCATCTTGCCCAGTATTACATCATAACGCAGTTCCTTCTTGGTACGAAGAGATAAAGTTGAGATTACCGACGAAATTATCGTCCAAGCATCATCTTTTATTCTCATTTTACCACATCAGCTGCGATATGAATAAGAAAAAAGAAAACGGAGTGGAAAATTGTGTTGGATATTCTTGGATCCCGCTGTTGCACAAGGGCCGGTAAGTTTTATGACGTTTTTATCCTGTTTTCTTTTATTATTGATTAAACAATACTAAAGAAAATGATCTTACGGTGATTGAGGATTTTCTACTTACCTGCGTATGTTGTCATGTTAGGGAAGTACTTCTTTAACACCGTTTTACGTCCTCGAATGTTCACCGTTGTTAAATACTTAGTATTTATACCCTCATGCTTGTCATATTGTCTTCTTAAATACGTGCTTTGACCAGGCTAAACGTGGATGTTCAAGTGTTACCTGTAGCTACACATTTACCAGCCGGTTACCTCTCCATTCAACCCCTAGGCCTAGGGAAAGGGGTAAGAGTAAGATCATATCATCCGTTCACGTACTAATTTCACTTGTGTTTTAAATGAACTGCTTCGTTTTATCGCCTTTCAATTTACCCTCTTTGGCGGTCAGTTACAATCTTTACTTCATTCTGAAATTGAAAACGATAAAACGAAGTAGTTTTAACTCAGCTACAAACAAGTAGAATGCGCACGAGATTCTTGGGTGAAGGCACCATTTTTGTGTGCGTTTTTACCTACCAACCATTTTTCACAATTCATCTGATACGTGAGTTATAATAGATATTTGTGTTTCGGTGGTGTGTGGTAAAGTTATCAGTTTTATTCATCTTCTTTTGTATTAGATTTCGTGCATTATTCGTTTCCATCTTATTTATGCTTAGATATTCTATGTGCTCTTGTTCCAAACCTTGAATCCCTTTCTTTTACATTTCTCATATTTATTATTCAATTTCTCTCTTCTTTCTTTCTTGCTTCTTACAGTTTATTCAAATTCATGACTAATTATAAGCCTTTTGAAACCTTTGATTAATCTATCCCGTTCCTGTTTCCTTCTCCATCTTCTCGAACTAGACATCCTAATTTCTAAAAGCATTGTGTTTATTCTTCTAAACAGAATGCCGGGCCTGATATAACTTGGATAGATTCCCAGAGGCCAATATTTACAGTCGGATTCCAATTGGTATCTACAGTATTCGCCAGAGATCAACATTTACACAATTTATTCAGCCACGCTGAGAGAATATTGGATACCAAGCCGTCAGCCATGCCGTCCGAGTCAGAAACTTGCAAAATATTGAAAGCCGCTCATGCCATTCAGATGGTAACGGCTATCACTTTTCTACCAACGATTTTGAACCAGCTTTTCACTCTGCTGATTTTTACCTCAAACGATGATGTTGGCTTGTACATTATCAGGGTTTTGATACATATCATTAATATGGTTCACGAGGCTGGGAGAAAAGAGACTTTACAAGCTTATGTTAAGGTGAATAATTTCAATATTGACAAATGACGTCCATCCTTGTTCTGTGATTAGTTTTTATACCTATTTTTATGTTTCTTGCTTTCTTTCTTTCCAGTTTGTCTTCGTATCGCCTTCGAAAGGAGCTGGAAGTACGACAGTACACGAAGAGTTGGGAAAACATCTTCCTTCACTGTTACAACCGAGTAACACTGACTTTTTAGTTGTTAATAAATTCATGCATCATTCCGGCTTCTTCTTTGATATTATGGTCAAAAGTATGGCACAGCATTTACTAACAACGGGTAGAATAAAGGTGAGATTTCAAACCGATAAGATTTATTTTCGGGACATAAAAACGGAATCTAAAGCAATCAAAATCGCTTTTTACAGATGCATAGAAACGAGAGATTCTCTAAAGAGTATCACAAGAAAATTGAAAATCTCCTAGAAGTAATCACGCCGTATCTCATGAACAGATACAAAGAAATGCCGGTGGAAACTCACGAGCTTAACAAAAGTCTTGCACACTTTCTAAAGGTGCTTTATAACTTTCTCTATTAATACATGAGCCTTGAATCAATTGGGAAAAACAATTTTTGCTTTTCATTGTAGAAATGTCTGACGTTTATGGACCGAGGCTTTGTGTTTCGTCTTATCAATTCCTACATGGATAATTTTACACCTGGTGATCCCAGAGCTCTTCATGATTTCAAGTTTATGTTCTTGCAAATAATATGCACTCATGAACACTACGTCTCATTCAACTTACCGATGATGCAGTCGAGGATAACTAGCAGAGGTATTAAAGAAATTCTTATTGCTAAAACCTATTAGCTAAATCTGTATATTTGTAATATATTTATTCTATGCCTCTCTCAGAAGATACAGAGACAGAGCCTGATAGCGATGGTACGTTACGCCATATATATAATCTCCAAACTTTATTATGGTTTTATCACGTAGCCATAGTAATTGTGAGAAATATGCACAGTTTTTATTTTTATGTATCGATTTTTCTCCCCAGCCCCTTGTTTCATAGCTTAGAAGAGTTTTTTTCTTCTCAGATTTGATCAATCTACTGGATAATCTACATCAATAATCTCTAGGTGGATCAAACCTAATTTATTATACGGAAAAGCGGATTATCATAGTCCGCTTTTCAATTGCACTTGTTTAATTTTCTGAACTAATTTCACTACTCCAAGCACTTTTTTAATATACCTAATTGATCATCGGATCTACCTAATATCGAAAATATGGACTAATATTAGCTGATATATTTTCAGAATTGATGAACGAGTATTGTTTATCCGAGAATTTTTGCAAACATCATTTCCTTGTCGGTCTACTTTTACAAGAGGTGAAAACTTCACTGAACGAAGTAGTCCAAATAAGAAAGGTCGCTGTCGCAACATTGAGAGATCTGATGGCGAAACATGAACTTGACGATCGCTATCAAAACAAAGTGAGTTCAAAAAGCCACAAGGAGCTATTTCTGCTATAATATTGAACTCCGTATTATTTCAGGGACAATTAAGCAGAATAGCTTCTATATACATACCATGGCTTGGCATAGTGTTAGAAAATCTACACAGACTGCAGTCAGTGAACGAAGCCACGCCTAAGATTGAAGGAAAGCAGAACACACCTAACAGAATATCTACGAGCAGTTCTTTTTTGATAAACAGAGACGCTAACAGCAACAACACGACTTCTGGCACACCAAAATCAATGCACAGGTACGTTTCTCCCATAGAAATGTGTGAGTATTTCTCTGCCAAAGTGAGAGAACTTTTGCTGTAATATTTCAGGTTTACGTTAAACTTGGACACTCAATCTCCCATTAGAGCCTCCATGCATCTTCGAGACTCTACTTACTTCGCTGCGATAGCTGGTCAAGGATTAGTCAATGGGAATTCCTGCACTAGTATAGAATCCGAGGCATCGACGATGTCCGGAGCATCTCAGTCAAATATATCTCAAGAAACTGCTATTATTCGAGAGCCGGCAGAGAACGGAACAAACGAGTCAAAAGGCCATTCGCGATCTCTAAGCGTCACGCAGACTTCTTCAAGATTCGACAAACTCCAGCCAGCTGAAGTCAAAGACTTACTTCTCTGCTTTTTATTCGTTGTCAAACACCTCGGAGATCATCAGATTATTGCCTGGTGGCAACAATGCAGCGACAATGAATTACTCAGCTTTTTCACCGTTATTGAGTAAGATTTTATATTATTCATCATAGCTCGTTAATATTGTATTTTTAATAATTGTATTTGATTACAGAATGAGCCTCTACCATTTTAAATACGTCGGGAAACACCAGATAGCAGCTAACTCTGCCAGCATTGGTGGCAAACCGCGAACTGTTAAAGCTATGACTTTACCTGCTCGAATGGCTCCGCCTGATTTCTCATCAGAAACTTCCGGCACCGGGACATTGCAAAATCACAATACAGTGGCTAGAGAAAATTTGGCTGAGAATGAAAGCGGAAAGTTGTATCAAGCATTGTTAGAAGCTAATATGGCGACCGAGGTGGGCCTCATAGCCCTCGATTGCTTGGGATTGTATTGTATTCACTTCAAGGTATATATTCAGCTGAAAAGTTTAACTTTTGGGTATTAATTGTTCAAGTTTCAAATACGTATAATAGTTTTGTGGAACTTTACAGGATGCTCTGGTGACCGGGGATGGATATAATCCTGTTATGCGGAAGATATTTGATATATATTTATCTTTTCTTCAAGTCGGTCAATCCGAGTCGTTATTGAGACACGTTTTTGCTGGGTTTAGAGCTTTTCTTAACAACTATTCAGTCGCTTTATTTCAAGGTAAAGGTTTCTAGAGTTTTGTTCTCTATGAAATTTTTTGTAATAATAGGCCGTTGATCGTAGGAAGTTTAAACAGCACATATTACCCTTATTCCTTGCTCGTTCGATTCGTTTTCATAATTCGTTGTTAGAGAATTGTAATGTATTTTTGTGATCCACAATTTTTATCATTGACTAAAATAACAGACTTTCTCACCAAAAGCAATAGATCAATTTACTTGCTTACACACCTTTTCAAGAATGAAAAATTTTTGTTACAAAGGTACGTCTTTTAAATTGTAGGTAATGCCGTTTTGTGTGGACGTCTGTGTTACGAGTTGCTTCGATGCTGTAACAGTAAACTTAGTTCAATCAGACAAGAGTCATGTGCTTTGTTATATCTGCTTATGCGAAGCAATTTTGAATTCACAAGCAGGAAGGGATTGACCAGAGTCCATTTACAGGTAAGCTATTATCCCGTAAACGTAAAAGTATTCTTATATTAACTATAAGACGTTCGATTTTCTAATGTATCATAATTTCATCGCTTAAAAAATCTTGTTCCCAGAGAATGCTTCGAAAGTAATGCTTTTTATTCTTTTACTTCTTACCAGAAAAAGAAGTTGCCTGTTGAATAGCTTATTCTAAGAATAAATATCGAAGCGTGCAACGTACTTTGTACACATATAGATTTCTTTACTCCCTCGTTACTTTCCCTCAGTTGATACTTTGCGCTTTTCACAGTAGTTAGTTGACTTATTTAAGAAACTTCATCACCGTGTTATAATAGACATATCTAAATTTCTTTCCAGGTGATTATATCCGTTTCTCAAATGCTAGGCAATGTGATTGGTCTGAACAATTCAAGATTTCAAGAATCGCTGTCTCTGATAAACAGCTACGCTTCTTCAGACAAAGCTATGAAAGGAACTGGCTTTCCAGTCGAAGTTAAAGACCTGACCAAACGAATTAGAACTGTTTTAATGGCTACGGCACAGATGAGGGAACATAACAACGACCCGGAGATGCTTGTAGATTTACAACACAGTTTGGCTAATTCTTACGCCAGTACACCAGAGCTGAGACATACGTGGCTCGATGCTATGGCCAGAAATCATGCAAAAGAGGATAATTTCTCTGAGGTAAAACTTGGGGGATAATCCTGTCTGTATTTGATCAGTTTTATTGCCTTTGAGTTAGAGGGAATTCTTTGTGTAATTTTGGAGATTTATATCTTTACTTCGATGATTCTTTTATAGGCTGCGTGTTGTCAGTTGCATATAGCAGCATTAATGGCAGAGTATTTAAAGTTGAAAAAAATACATACTTGGGGTGCGGAAGCGTTTGAGAAGATCTCTGTTAACATCTCACGAGATGAGCGTGGGCTTAAGCTTGATGCTGGTGAGATTTGTATGTTGCCTTGCACACGTTTGTTTCATACACTAATCATAGCTTAAGCTTAGAAAAAAAAATCTACGTCGTTGTGTATAAAAAATGTTATTGATTATTAAACTTGTTGAAAATCGTTGCAAAATATTTTCACAAGCTTCGCATAACATTTTCTGTATACCACATCTTTTAGAGGTCTGTAACGCTGGTGTAAAATTTCAAAATTAGATTTGTTTTCAATGTCAATTTGATAAGTTTACCAAACTTTGTTCTATATTATAGTTAAACGCATGAAATGGAATGCAGTATTCGTTGTAGATACCTACTCAGTAATCAGTTTTGTAAATACATAGCGAAAATACTTTGACTCTGCATTTTAGAACTGGGATATTCAATCGTTGGTGGTTTTTTTGGTAAATACATTGCGCACTGGTAGAAAGACCCTTATCTTTTAACTCGTTAGTCGTCTCTAAGATTTCATAATTATTTAAAACCGAAAATGTGTTTCTTGAGATTGCAAACCTCGGATAATGAAACATCTTCCAACAGGTGTGCAAGATATTCAATACAATGAGTATCTTCTACTCGAACAGCTCGAGGCTTGTACAGAAATGTTGGAAAAAGCTGAGCGCTTCGAACTGCTTGGGCATCTGTACCGGCTAATAATTCCCATATATGAGAGTAAAAGGAACTACGAGGCTTTGTCCAATTGTTATACACACCTAGCTCAAGCCTGTAATAAAGTTGTCGAGGTTACTAAAAGCGGGAAAAGACTACTGGGCAGATTTTATAGAGTAGCTTTTTTCGGATCGGTAAGTTTATGAGTTACAGTACTTGGTATTGCGTTCTAATCAGCAACGGTTTATTTTACGTGAAAACTTATCTTCCCAAGGCCTACTTTGAGGAAGAAAGCGGCCAGGAATACATCTACAAAGAGCCTAAAGTAACTTCGCTATCGGAGATATCTGAGCGTTTGAATCGGCTCTATTCAGAGAAATTCGGCTCTGACGTTGTGAAAATGATAATGGATTCTGTAGCTGTAAACATCAGTGAATTAGATCCAAAACTAGCATACATTCAGGTGACCCATGTCACTCCGTACTTCGAAAAATTGGAACTAGAAACCCGAATCAGTGAGTTTGAGCAGAACCATGACGTGAGTTGTTTCATGTTTGAAACTCCCTTTACTAAGGAAGGAAAGGCCAGAGGAAATCCTGAGGATCAGTGGAAACGTCGCACAATTCTTACAAGTAATCAGAATAGAAAAAAATATCAAATTCTGCACCTTTCGGACCTTGAAAAGTACTGAAAAATCTCATTCTCTTTGTTCACAGCACAATATTCTTTTCCTTACGTCAAAAAACGCATCCTAGTGGCGCAGAAACGAGTCGTCGAACTTAGCCCAATAGAAGTAGCTCTGGATGCAATGCGACAAAGAGTAGCTGTGTTGGAAGACGCTGCTTTAGTTGCTCCTACAGACGCTAAAAAACTGCAGTTAAGGCTACAAGGTAGCGTTTGCGTTACAGTTAATGCAGGGCCGTTGGCTTATGCCTCTGCCTTTCTTGATCCAGCTCTTTCGCCGCAGTATCCGGATGATAAAGTTGAAGACCTGAAGGATGTATTCAGGTAAATAGATAAACTCTTATAATTAATGGACAGTTTATCGGAACTCCGTTATTATGTTTTTCAGAGAATTCGTCAAGATCTGTTACACCGCTCTTCAGATAAATAGTAAATTGATAACATCAGATCAGCATGAGTATCAAGAAGTTTTGAGAGAAAATTACCAAATACTTTGTGAGAAATTGTCTTCTCTATTAGGAGAGTCTGTTTGGCCTGACGAACAGATTGGAAGTTTTAAACGCAACAGCGCTGCTTTATTTAGCGCCATTAGTGGAGCTAATAATCACACGAGTACAGCGTAAAACGGTTTTCCCATTGATGGGGATAGAGGATTGAGGTAGAATGAGATGATGAAGTTTATTAAATTGTATTTAATTAATAACTGATTGATGAATTACTACTAAAAGCAGCGAATATATTAATATGAAAATGTATTACATATATTGCAGTGATTATTGATTAGTTATGCTTCAATATATTGAAGCCGTCCTAAGTATTCGAGCCAGTTTAGCTCTAGTTTGTAAAATTGTATGTTGTACAAATCTTTTAAGTATTCACAAAGTTTTTCTACACGGTATTAATTTACGTTGTATAATTTAACAAGCAGTTGTTTAAATAAGAATATAGTAAGATGACGATGATAATAATAATAATATTAATATTATAATACCTGAACGATGAGAAAGATTGTAGAGCAGAAAATTTGATACACGTTTCAATACGTCGTAGTCGTTTCGTATCCCTTGCCATAAATAATTAATTAGGTAATATATTAAAAAAGGAAATTAAATAGATTCTTGATTAAGATATCCTATAGCGCTCGGGATTAGCAGGATCGGGGAAACCTCGCGTACTCTTTGGATACAAACTACCAAGCATTTATTGAATAGATATTTGATTTAGCAAATAAATAAATTGCAATTGTATTATATTGAAGTATTGATAAGTTTTTGTCATATTTTAAGCGCCTGTTTTTAAGCCAGGAGACGGCACACAGCACAATTAAGCAAAGGGTAATCAGAAATTAGTTTATTGATATAGAAACACTGATTATTAGATATATTATTGATTAGCACTGCCTAGTAGTCAGGTGAGATAGTAAAGATATTAAGAGGATATGAAAAATTAGTTATTGTATATTAACTCGTAACACAGACTCAAAATGTTATATTGTTTTATTTGACATAAAATATTTGTTATTTAATCAAATTGTGTAAATAATTATATTTCCATGTATAGTATTAAGTAGACAATGTATATTAGCAGCGTATTGATATGGACAAAAGATTCTATCAAGCTCCAATTTTTAAAACTAGCTAAGAAGAGTACCTATAACGCTGGAAAAAAGAACTGAGAAAGAATCAGGGAGCTCTGAGTTGCTTTTAGACGAAATAAAATGTCTTTTTCAATGATTTTCATTAGACAAAAATTATATCCACTCATAAATTATATCTACTTAGCCAATTTCTACATACTTGGGATACATTTTATAAAAATTTAAACCTCGGTTTTCATACCGATAATATTATAACGAACCAACCCGTTTCCTGCTAGTCAATTGTTACCATATGTATCTAAAATGCTTTTTGTATAATACAGCTGTGTCTTCTAGGCACGGAGAATCAGTGGCTAAAATAGATCCTTGTTATTCATTCGATTATCTTCAACATAGCTCTGTCCATTACCCTTATCCCTCCCCCTCTATCTTTTTCGATTGCAGTTTTTCTAGGATCAAAATTATTTATAGAAGCTTTCGGGAAGGGTATCAGTAGTTTTAAATTAACAGAGGTCCAGAAATTCTAACGTTTAAACATTTGTTTTACTTAAAACTGTTGTAAATACATTATTAGAAATATATTGATATATTAAAACTTTTCGTGATATGATTTACAGTATACATTAATACAAATTACATATTTGTCAATAACACTACATCGGGGATAAAGGTTTTAAAAATGATATTACAATACAGTAAAATTAAAATTATATTTAAAATTAAGAATCGAGAGAAGGAATTAATCTCCCAATATTTAGGCCATTATCAAACTCTTTATTTAATCACCGTCATAAACCGACAATACAATTGTCTCTCCTTTCTTCTTAAGTATAGGTATTCAAAAATCTCTTTCAAATTAACAAAAGCCCGCGTCTTTAATTGCCCTGAAGGTCTTTCAAAGTAAGGACAGAAAAGATTTCCATAAAACAAAGACTGTACTGAAGAAGGTCTCTGTGCGGGACCTCGTATTTGTCTGAAACTTCTTCTAAGAAGAAGTGTGTAAAAGTGTAGGAAGCAACAAGGCTAATTGCGCTGTAATTCTCATTCTTAATAGAGACATAGATAAGAGCGCATAAGTTTAGGCCGACGGATACATCCGTTAAATGACGTCTTGCTCTTTCTTTAGATCTTGACTTATAAACGATGGGGAAAACGGTGAGAATAAATAGCGTCAGAGTTATTTGCTCGCTGTTTTTATTCCATTGGAGAATTTCTGTGACTATTAAAGCGAACGGTATTGTGTTTGAGATTTTTGAAAACCAGGTGTAAAATCCACGTAGGTGTTTTGACGTGCTCGGATTACCTAGAAGAAAAAAGAAACTAATTTATATATTTTATTTTTCTATATTCTTTCTTTCTCTCTAGTTGTTAGAATTTAATCTTTGTTTTTTTTTCTCTATTTCAAATTCTTGGTGTTTTTTTTTGCCATTACCGAACCGAAAAATTCCGAGTACCGAGTGGAGGAATAAAATTTGAAACGCTCTCGTTGCCCACTGGTTCTTGCTTACGAAAATTGAGTAAGAATCGTCGAAATATTTCATACATATTATTGACGTGCCTAGTTTAGCTAGGTGAGCTATTGTTGTCGATAGGTCTGTCATCTGGAATAAGATAATTGTCGAATTCGTAAAGAGTTAAAATTTTAAAAACAACGCAGAGTATTGTGAATATCGTAAAGATCAAAAATCAAGATCTTCGACATAGTATACTATGTATTTCATTTCGAAAATACTCACTATACCAGAGTCGCGGTAGTGAAGTTTTATGTATAAAAAATTAACCCGATCGCTCTAATTTGAGGCTCTCTCTATCTTCAGGACTTTATAATACTGTAAATAGAAAACGGGCTTTCATCGCACCTGTTTAATTTAGGTTAGAATTTACTTGATTGTGTGTTCAGCGATAATAAAATTTACGCGTTATTCTTCCTAACCTAGCGTAACATAACCTAATATAACCTAATCTAACTTTTCTACCAGAAGAAAATGTGATAGTAACAAAAATAGAAAAAAATAAATATAAATTCGCTAGATGTCACGCGTGGATCTTCGGACAGTGCCATCTGTTAAAATAGTCCCGTACGCGCGGTTTGACGTTTCTGAAAAGAGTTTATATGTCTTGTGCTTGCGGTGAAGGTTTTTATATTAAATTAAATAACCAGGATTACAGGGAGTAAATAAAACGTCGTGTATAAGTTTTTGGTAATTTAATGAGGAAGGAAGTCAGCTCCGTGCACGATGACTGAGCAGCTAGATTACAGTGGAAAAATAATATTAGCACCTATGGTCAGGGTCGGGACGCTACCCATGCGTCTTTTGGCCCTAGACTACGGTGCCGACATAGTTTACACAGAAGAACTTATCGATTGGAAATTGCTTCGTTCTGTTCGTCGCGAAAATGGTAGTTCTACTTTACTGACCGAGTGTTTATTAAATATTTCCCGCGCGTTTTTAATTCGCGGGAAATTTTGAATCCTATGAAACAATCGATTCAGCGTTTTTTTTTACACATTGTTCATCGTTTACAGACGTTTTGGGGACCGTTGATTTCATCGACAAAACAGACGGCACTATAATATTCCGAACCTGCGATAAAGAGAAGAAATTCGTCGTTCTTCAGCTCGGCACTTGCGACCCAGAGAGAGCTTTGCGAGTTGGTAAAATGGTTGAAAACGACGTCGCAGGTATAGACGTGAACATGGGTTGTCCAAAGAAATTTTCAATCCTTGGAGGAATGGGAGCGGCGCTTCTTACCCAGCCAGAAAAGGCTAAAGATATTCTCACTGCTTTGGTAAACGGTTTAAAGATTCCTGTCACTTGTAAGATCAGGATATTAAATACTGCAGAGAAGACTTTAGCCCTGTGCGAACAACTCGTATCAACGGGTATCAGCGCTATTGCTATTCATGGAAGAACTAAAGACGAGAGACCTCAGCATTATAATCACTCTGATGTAGTCAAAGAAGTAGCTCAGAAACTGAAGATTCCAGTTATTGCTAACGGCGGGTCAAAAGAGATTGAAAAATACTCGGATATCTTTAAATTCAGAGATGAAACTGGCTGCAGTAGCGTTATGCTAGCCAGAGCTGCAGAATGGAATTGTTCAATATTTAGAAAGGAGGGTTTACTACCCATCAAAGATGTGATAAAGGCCTATTTAAAATATGCGGTAGACTTCGATAACGCTCCTTCTAACACGAAATATTGTGTACAAAATATACTCAGAGAATTGCAAGAGACTCCAAAGGGAAAGGTCTTTTTGGAGGCACAAACTTTAGAGCAAATATGGTAGCATTGATTTATAAAGAGGGATAATTTAACTGAAGATATATTTGATTGTAATGATCTGTTTGCTTATTTCTTTCAGTTCTCTGTGGGGGATGGAAGAATATTGCAGAAAGAAACGCAAGGAGTATTTAGACCGTGGTATTCAGGGAAGATTTCAAGTAGTTCCTAATTCTTTAGAGGGAAGAAAAGGGGTGAAAAGAAAATTCGAAGAGGATGATGTCATCGTTATGAATTGTGCTTTTCTGAGGAATAGCTACTCTCATGACCTGGAATTACCTAAGTCGAGGCTTTTGAAATGGACTAAAGAAAATAGAAAGGATTTTCCGAAATATCATACTGAACAAGAAGACAAATTATTTAGATCCGTTGTTCTAGTTGATCAGAAAAAATACAGCTCTTCCTTTTGGTACGAAACTGGTAATTCGAATTTAAAAAAGGAAGGAAATAATCAGATTCTAATTAATATTTCATCATTTTTTAGGGAGAAGAATAAAAAATGGGCAGAACAAGGAGCCGCATTAGTCTGTCTATGCTCTTTGGGAGTGATAGATGTTGAGAAGCTAGCGAAAGATGGAAGTATAATAAAGTGAATATCATAGACGGGTTTTATTGGGTCTGAAAATTACATAAAAAAGTATGAAATTCCATTTAAACAATTTTTTGACCAATAAAGTGCCAAGTTTCATATATTTTTTTCAATTTTAAGGCCTGATTAACTTCGCCACGTGTATATTTTGTTAGCAATATTATTAAAACTCTTGCGAATATCGAAAAATAAAATAAGAACTAAATAATTATAAATACTTTTATTCAAATCATGCGCTGTTTTTTTACCGACAGAGCTTGTTTGACGCTGCAATTTCTTTATATTCATATTTTCTTTGATCTATTTTAAGACCAAATAAGATGCACCCCATATTTCGTTAAACTAGATTTAATTGAAAATGACAGAACTTGCGCAAATATTGAAAAAAAAAAAATCCTCATTTACATTGCGCGATCCTACTTACAGACCATGTTGACGTTGCGGAGTTACCTTAAGCGCAACGCTGCCTTACCGATCGACGAACTTGCAACAATCACACATGTTACATCCATCCATCTATCCGAATTCGACTCTGTTACGAGTGTTTACAAAATATGGGGGCGGTTAGGATCCGAAATATTAGGTCAAGACCGTTGAATAGAATGAGGAAAGAAGCTATAACGAGTCAGTGAATGTCATGAGGTATTTATTCTGCAATTATTATCTAAAAAATTGGATCCGTTGATGGCATAGAACCGAAAGATAATTTTACCGGAAGTAGAGGGGCGGGGGTATGCCTTTTAATTATTTCATTCTTTGCAGTATACGTATATCGTATACATATCACTTGTCAGTCAGATGACATAAATGCACTATGATCGGTGAATCACGTATAATAATGACATACTTTCATTATCTATTTTCCTAGCAATAAAAAATCCACATACACAGAGAGCGGCAACGCTTATCTGATAAAGACTTTAAAGAATGATTGCCTTCCAACATCATTGGCATTTTTAGTTTCATTCCATTATTATCACTATTATTAATTATTTAACTAAACTCAATTATACAGAATATAACGATGACATCAAACCAAGAACTACGCGCTAGAGAATATCGGCACATTCTACAATGCCTCAGGTCTACTGTCGACGGACTTTTAATCAGCCAGGTTTCAAACGTATGGAATGTTTACGGAGGTCTTAATCGACTGCATAAATGTATGGAGAAAATATTCAGGCATGGTACTAGAGTCTTTGATTCAACGGTAAGCATCAATTATATTAGGCAATCATAGTTATCTTTATTTATTCATTATAACTTGCAAATAAGCGATATCGGCAATCTGGGACGCTTTAAAATGCTAAGTTTTATCAATTTTTCGTCGGAATATGTTCTGATAATCTCGTTTTATACAGAATTTGAATAATTCAGTCAATTTTCAATCAGAATCTATTTTTATTACGTTGTTTTCTTGAAGATCTGGACAATTTCATGAATTTTTTCATCAGAATATACTATTTACAATGTCGTTTTCCGCAAGGGTGAACCAGACTGTTGGGTTTTTATCCAAGGCTTAAACTGGCTGCAACCTTCCCTAGCGATGTCACCATCTGTCCACGACTCTGATGATTATTTATCAAATTTACCGACGAGGATAGGATCGCGTAAAGATTCTTTGTGGCTTTACAAAAGGTATATTATCCGCGAAAGTTAGGCATATCTGTTGATTATTAGAATAAGGAAAAAGAAAGAGTTAAATTTATCTGATTATGAGGCAATGAGATATTAAGATCGATGATGATAATGATTAAATTACTAATCTATTATCACATGTGTCCTAATTTCCACAGTTGAGGAGAAAGGGATTTTTTAAGACTAAATACCGATATCGTCAACGAATAAAAAGATTGTATCTGTTTTTGCCCACTTTCACAGCTTGGAAATTCACTCGCTTTCTCATAAACTCTCTTGGCTTTTGTCGGACAAGGAACACCTACTCTCCTGTCTTGAACCTTGGGCATTTTTGTGCCAGGAAAACCTCGCCGAAGCTACTCTCATCTGTCTAAAGGCTGTTGAAAAAAACCAGCCCTCATTACTCACAGAAATCGATCCTTGCTTGGTAATTACCTACTATAACTAGATGAAATCTATTCTTATCATGTTTTATCGGCAAATGTACTTTTTTCACCTTACAGTTTCTGCCCAATTGTGATTTGGGCAGAAACAGTCCTAAAGGACATAGAAGATCGTCGTCCTACCCGACTAATCTTTCCTACAAAAAATGGGGAGTTGTAAACATAGAGAATACTAACAGCTACGAAGATTATAACGTAAATTCGCCAGTTAATGACGATTCCAAGGCTTTGGAAAAGCGTAACATTAAAGAGATAAAAGTCAAGATCAACTCAGATCCAATAATAAAAAAGAAGGACATTGATTCTCCGCTTAAAGTATGGAGCAGTCTTCCCACTTTAAACGAAAATAGTGAAAGTTTTAGCTGTAATAATTCCGTCACTACTCCACCTCCTACACCAGCAAAGTTCTTCATTGGAGGAGACACGGAGCCGCGCAGTTCCGGCGCTAGTTCGTACAAATTGTCTAACGTGATAAAAATCAACTATGCCGAAATCCAGACTAAAAGTACTGGGACTAACGGGGAATGTAAATCGTTCAAGAAAAGTAGCCCGGCTAGAAAATGTAGAAAGAAAGTCAAAATTATCCACGATCAACTGTTAGAGAAGGATTCCAACGGCGGAAGTTCGGACACTCTGAACTACGAAGATAGTTTGCAAGGCTTTACCGAGTCACAAAAGCCCGTAGAGTTCAAGCTGAAAAATCTGACTAATAAGACAATTAAAATTGGAACTTCTCGGAGTATTTCAAAAAGAAGAACTACCCTGCTGCCAGGATCTGCTCCAGAATTTACGGGATCCTGGAGCGCGGAAATAGAAGGTCAAAAGGATCTTAGAACCCCGAAAAAAAGCTTCATGGAAGATGGTGGCAGCAGCGTTCAGCCAATGGCTACTGGATACTTTCCAAAACCCCTCGAGGGACAAAGTCTCACAAGTTTTTTATCCTCTGCTCAATTTGCCAGAGCTAATGCAGAGCTCGACAGAGAAAATGCCCATTTTAGTATTTCTGAAGCGATGATAGCCGCCATTGAACAGGTTCGCACACTTTTCCCAGATTACAAAACTCCTTTACACATTTTAACTCTCATTTATTCTTAGGTCAAATGTAACAACCAATTGAACTTGGCCGATGAAACTATCGATGAAAGCGACGAGGAGATCAACAATCTCAAACAAAGAATACGACTTAGGAGGCGGCAAAGACAAGAAGAAAAACACAGGGGAGCATGGAGCAGGGATCTTCTGAGCGATGGAAAAACGGACAGTAAGATCATATCTGAAAAGAATTTAGTCTTTTTATCAGACTATGCATTCAAATAAATAGATTAGCATATGAAGATGCTTAATTTTATCAATTGGTCTTAAAATCGTATAGTTAGTCGTTTTTTTCTAACACTTTTAGTGAATTTCAATTTCATTTCCAGCTACAACAGATCAAAGCATCAGCCCGTTATCAACGTCTCCAGGAACACCATCAGACAGTATTTCAACGGACGACATTGACGATTTGGAAGTAGATGATATAAGAAATATTTCTCGGCTCAGAACTTCAGGCGTATCTATGTCCATGGCATCTTTATACTCAGAAGCAGAGGTGTGCAGATCATTGCCGAGGTACGGAACGGAATCTACACTCACAGAGAGCATTGTATCTGCCGAAGGCGTCGCTCTATCATTAATCAGACGGTTTAGCGAGAAACAATTACCCAGGGCCAGCGAATTGGAGTGGCTTGTTTCCGAACAGGATGCTCCGCAGCAGGTGCGATCATCTAAACACCATTTCCTATTCTCTATAACTCATCTTAAAAAAAAAACAATGCTTCGATAAACAGAAAGATAAATAACTAATAATCCAGCCAATTTTTCTTAGCTGCTTCCTCTTCCTACCAGTTGGCCCGTCAGCCCTGATGAAGCTGAAAACGAAGACATGACTCAAGCAACTCCATTGCGTGGTACGATGGAATGGGCGCCTCCGAGGCCTCAAATTATTTTTACGCCACAACCACCGCCTGCGTGAGTTTGGGATTCGTTTTGGGGGTGAACAATTATATGAAAAGGTTTTTACATATGCGATTATCGTCCTACAGGAGGAGAATACTTATGGCTAAACAGAACTACAGGTGCGCTGGATGCGGGATGAAAGTAGCTGTAGAATACGCCAAGAGATTTAGATACTGTGAATATTTAGGGAGATATTTTTGCACCGGATGTCACACTAATCAGCTAACTATAATACCTGGAAAAGTTTTATCCAAGTGGGATTTTAATAGGTAAACTTCGTTTGTAAAGAAGAAAACCAGGAATTCAATATTTGATACAATGTCTCATGGACATTATTTTCTTTAATTAACTTCCAGGTATCCAGTCTCCAATTTTTCGTACAGATTACTGGATCAGATGACTGTAGATCCTCTGTTTCAAGTGAACGATTTAAACCAGACGCTTTACAGGCGGATAAAACTATTGGAAAAAACTAGGATATTAAGGACGCAGCTATTCTATCTAAAAGACTTTTTATTCACCTGTAGATTCGCCGAAGAGTAAGTTAACTCTGATTAAGGAGTTGGGCTTCGATAAATTGTAGAAATTGATCAACAAACATATACTTCCATTTTTTCTTACAGATCACAAGACGCTCTACAAAAAGAACCAATTTACATGCTAAACGATCCTCACGTATACGCTATTCAAGATTTTGTGCAAGTCAAAATTGGAGTATTACCAGAGAGATTGAAAGAATTAGTGCAAGCTTGTTGCTCTCATGTTAATCAATGTGAGGTAAATATTTCACTCGGAGTTAAAATTTATTCTATAGTTTTAAATATAATAGATAATTCTATTTCGTTAAAAACATTATAATCTGTTGATGAAGGAATTCAGAAAATTAAACCCGGTTTAAACTTCTTGATTATTCTTAAAACGGAATCTTCTAACTTTAACTTCATATATTTTCTTTTTCAATTCCAGCTCTGCCAAGCCCGAGGATTTGTGTGTGAGCTGTGTTGTTCAGAGGAAGTAATATTCCCTTGGCAATTGACTAAAGTAACGAGATGCGAACAATGCGGAGCGTGTTTACACTCGCAGTGTAAGAATAAATTTAGTAAAATGGAATGCCCAAGGTGTAAGCGCTTACAAGCTAGGAGAACTTCCGTCGAAGATATGTCCTGATAGATTATAGAAACTGATTGGTCCCTGAAATTGAAAGGTAGGTTCAGAGTCTAAAAGACTAATTTCACCCCTTTATTAGAGGATTTTATTCCATGGCTCCAACAATCATTAGATATTATCGAACGTTTCGATTACAGTGTATTGTGATTAGCAATTGATATCTAAGGTTTTTTTTACAGCTGATTGGGGGGTGATAAGAAATAACTGTATACATAGCCTGAAAGCAAAGTTACTGCTAAGACTTCAACTACCTATTTGTATAGCAAATTGTATAATGTGAATAGTTACGCGGTATGATAATTATTGGAGCAGAGCAGAACAGAATTCATAGTTTTTTTTACATGGAAAAGTGGTGGGAGTTATTTTGTTAGTTTTTAAACATAAAGTAATGAGTTTATTAGAACCTCAGTACATAATATTGAGCAGCTTGTATTATTTACAATTAGGCGGATTACGCATTAGGGAATAAGTAGCTTTCATTCTCCTTTTGTTATTTCTCTTTTTCAAAAACGTCTCAAAGATGATAGGAACAATATAGATCGGTGGATCTTTAAATGCTTCAAAAGCTCAGCTGGACGTAGAATATTAATTTCTTTATTTTACTGGTCGAACTTTAAGTCGTGACTGACGAATTGTGATATGATATTGTATTATTCTATTTATGGTATGTGTACAAAGATCTGTAGACCATTTAATTACATTCTATGTCTAGCGTTTGATCCGATGAAAATAACTGAGCCTTATTATTGTTAAACTTATAGAGAAATTTTCTCCGGTTCATTTGAACTAAAACATTATTCGCAGAGGCTAGAGGGTTTCAAGAGTTTATCTTATACATTAGAACAAGGAATTCAACGTCTCGCTAATATCTTGTCTTGGTTAGTTATAGAACTCGATTCTTCCTTGAGTTACGATGTTTTTTGCACAAATCTATCGCGAGCTCGTCTGCATCGAATAATCTTTCTAAAAGATAACAAGAGGCGTAAAATGTCATGCAGAATGATTTTCCAAACTATTTATTCAAATAAATAAGTACCTGCTTTTCACCAATTTATAAAAGTTATTGTTAATATATAATATTATCGTTGCCCTATTTGTTCAAACTATTCATCTTTAATAAAGAAATCTCGTTGATAGTTATTAAATCTCGATTATAAAGTGAATAATGAATATTCTATGAGTTAGGAAGATTTAATTGAATTGTAATATTGGATGAAATTTAGTCTAGTTAAATGATTTGAGTTCGATTATTGTCAGGGGGAGATACCCAATCACAAAGCTCTGCAAAATTCATTTGAAAAGTATTTTATTGCACAAACTTAACGAAAAGTGTTGAAAATTATATATATATAAAAAAAATGATATTACAGACAATAATAACGAGACTTACAACAGTTTTACAGCTAAGAAATAATATATCGAATAGTATTAATAAATTTTCAAGAATTGATACTGATTTTGATTAAAATTGAAGAAAATTACAATACCTAGAGAGAGAATTAATTAATAGACACGAATCACATGTCATGATTTTATTAATTAAATTATGTATTCGTTTATAATAATTCACATACACACACATATCTTATAAAAATAGACCATAGTACATTCATTGATAGTAAAAAAAGAAACATACATTACATTAATATCATTATTGTATAATATATACACGAGAGTAATTTCAGATTTATGGGGGCTCAGACATGCAGATATTTTGTACGGTGTTTTACTTTCTTTCTTTTCCGTCATTCGTCAAATTACAAAAGAAAACAGAAAAAAGTTCACCATTCAGATCGTACAACAATTTCAAAAGCTCTTGCATATATACAGCTTATTCCAATTTTTCAAAAGTTATTTATTATTTTAAATACGTATAGGTATTTCAACACGTGACCAACCGTCTGTACAATTAATCGTATATAGAGGCTTGTGGTAAATCTTCGACGCTCCGCTCAGAAGTTGAATCACAAAATTTTTCATCGTTATTAATTGAGGTCGAGTAAAAGCAGGGCATAAACTCAATCATTAAAAGATTCTAGATAAAAATTACAATTAGTTAGCTTTAGTTATAAAATATATTTATTGTTAACTTTAGGTCAGTCAGGAGTTTTATTTATGCAAGTAATATCCAAGTTTTCACTATCACAGATGGCAAAAAAAAAATTATTCAAAGTATTTAGTGAATGAGAGAGACATCAAAAAATTTGTTCTCTTTATACTGACGACGATGTATGGCAAGGAGAGAAATATCTTTTTATCTTTTTTTTCGACTACTAAAAAGCCCTAGGAAATCCAATTATTCTAATCGTAAAATTTTTTTTTTTCTTCATTTATTTATTCTTTACCCTGGTGGTATAAATCAATTTTACAATCATCAGTCTGGTATATAAGTGCAACAATATTTATTATATATTGCATAACAACGCGCCACACAGATAGGAATATTTACTTTATTTAATTTTTCCCCATCTTTTTCACTATTTTCAATTTATTATTAGTATATTCGTTACGAATGACACATCATGGCTTGTTCGATTATTATTATTATCAATAATAATTATCATCATTTATTCATTCACGTATTAAAATATAAATATATGGAAAAGAGAAAATCGAATAAAATAAGAGAGAGAGTCGCGCAGCAGTGATCATCAAGATTGATGATATAAAAAACAAAAGCAAGAAAAAAAGGAATAATTTTAGTTTTCATAAATGAGTTTTTTTGCGATATGCGTATAGAAGCGTGTGGCGCTAAAATAAATTTCTCAACAAAAGAAGAGGAAAGAAAAAGAAAAAAAAAGTTATTAAAATAGATTAGAAATACTGAGAGACTGTAGAGTGTCGTTGAAATATTATTTTTATGTATAAATAGTTTTAGAATAAAAGAATAATATCTATGTATAGTGTAGTGGAAGCTAGTACGAACCTGCTTTCGATTAATTCCGTTTAAAAGTTTTCGTGTATAAGTTGTAAAAACTTGTGCAAGTTTCCGCGTCAAGTATTTATAGTAACAAGAAAAAAAAATATATTAAAATAATAATAATATTAATAATAAAACGAGAAGAGAAGAGAGAAGGTCCTAGCTAGGTAGTAATTTGGTAAATCTTTCCAAGTTTTCAATATTTTCTTTAGCTTCAAATAGAAAAAAAAAAACAATAACAACAGGGTACACTTATAATAAATCTTTCAAGCTCAAGATAAAGTTCGTCATGTTTTAGACATACCGATAAATTTCTAAGTCTGTCACGTCAATAAGCAGGCTTACTTTTAAATGATAAAGGAAAATTTATCCAGTCAAGCCCCGCATCTAACTACATACCTACAATATGTTACTTACTTATAAATCTAAATTTATATATCTAATACTTCTTTCAATGGGACTTTAGCAACCTCGAAAAATATCCTGAAATTAAATAGAAAACGTGGTTTTAAATATTTAATTAATTAGAGAAAACTAGCTACTTGACTCTGCTGTATATATCGCATACTCACTTATGGCTGTACTTGTTGCGAACTGTGGCTAATGCTTCTTTAGGTTTCCGGTGTAGCCCCTGGTTTAAAGCCAATACTATATCCTTAATCTCCTCAAGATTATAGCCAGTATAATATTCCAACGTCGCGTTCCACGCACCAAGATCCTTCATTTGTAAGGCAATGAATAACGCTGCTGCTGCCAATTTGCTATCGCTATACATAATCGTTCCGTAATCCATCAAAGAATACTCCAAAATGTAACGGGCTAGAGTCAGAGTTGGCATAGACACTTTGGCGCACTGTAAGAACAAGAAAAATGAGCTTCAAGACTCCCTAGTGTCGAAAATCTGATCGAAATAGTATATAAAACCCATCTATTCATCGTTTTCAATTACATCAATTTATGGATACAAACCCTGGCGTATCTTCTGAGGAATCTATAAGACAGTGGAATGCCGAGATCAAAGTCGACTATTTTTAGAACGTTAATTTCCATCCTTGTTAGCTCTCTTCGTGTGTAGGCGCCGTCACAGATGTATAAGAAGTCGTCTACCATAGGTGGGATCCTTTCCTGATAAGGTAAAATAAAATCATAAATATTTCATTGAGAAAAACAAATAGATTGGGAAAATATCGTTTAACTTACATCAAATTTACTAGCGATGAACAAACTTGCTGCACCTAGAAGCTGGAGTGTCTCTTTTCCCACCGTTACTTTGGTCAGGTAAAGGTCTACCAATTTAACAGCTAGATAAAGAGTCTCGTGGTTCAATTCAAAAGACTCTTGTACTTCGACCATCCAATCTACCAGCAGAGATCTCATCCACCGAGAGAGACACACTTGCCTTTCCATATAATCACCGATCGGGAACAAATGCTGATGAGAGAGAGGAAGAAACCCATTTGGGGTCAGATTAGAAACGAAAATGAATCCTTCAATACAATTTTGGTCTCAAAAAAATTAAATTTTAGGTCGGTTTTGCCTATTTTTCATATTTTTGAACCCAGAATCGTCAAATATATTGAAAAACGAGTTTCATAATCGAGGTCGGTTTGTTTTTCGAAAAGTTTAACATCATTTTCAAATCAATTATTCACCTCTCTGCCCTTGAGATAATTGAAGGTGTCCATTGCGTAGTAAGAAACTTGGTAAGGATCCGACCAATTTTCAGCATCAAAGTCCCACTGTACTCCAGGAGGTAATTTATGGGTAGGAGGTGCGTCGAGTCTAGCTGCTATGGACATAGTAGGTTCTTCCGGGACTGGTGAAGCCCTGTCCTTCTCGTCCTTTACCTCTTTCTCATCTTTTTTATTATCGACCTTATAATTGTGAAAAAAAAGAGAGGAACTTTGTAGATAAAAAGAACAGCCCTTAAAACTCCTTTTCTCGCGATTTTTCAGATAAATTTACCCTAGAATTACTGCGTGTTGATTTTTTTAAACTCTCGTCGGCATCTTCTAACGCGCTAACGTACAGCGAACTATCCTCAGACTTTTCCAAGTCCAAACTTCGTCTGACGTTTGCTATCTTAGCTGGAACTTCTACCTTGTCATCTTCCTTCTTTTTTGCCGGTACTCTCGCTGGCGGTTTTGGCTTGACTGGTACCACATTCTCAGGCTTTGCTAATATCTTTCCTAAAGCTTGGAGGGAGTTTGCAGACGGTTTATTTTGAGCTACTGATTTCTTTGCTATCTTTTTTCCATCCTGTGCCTGAGCGCCTAACGATTTTCCAATCGCCTGTAAAAATTTAGTCAGTTTTAAATTTCATAAAATAATCAGAGGCTTCTTTTCTCCCTCGCAATCGATTCTCTAGCTTACATTCGTTATGTTTCCCAACGCGGATCTCTTTGTAGTCTTTTCTTTCAACGGTGACGCGTCAGCCTTGCGTTTCGTCCGCGGATCTTTGGTGATCGGTTGTTTCATATTTGCCAGCGAATTGTGACTCCGAGTGGTGATTCCTTTGCGAATTACTACTGCTCCGCTGTTTTGTTTGTTTTGCCCATTCAGCACTTTGGTCGGAGCCATTTTTTCCCTTTTTTGTGATTTTCTTTATACAATTTGTGACCGCGGTCCTACAGACTCGCTAAGCGGATCTGAAAATCGATTAATACAATTTGAATAATTTTTTTCGAATATCGCTATAACCTCAAAAACCAATCGATAATATGGATAAATAAATCGGATTAGGGGCAATATTATTTTCCAAAAAAATGGAGTTTTGAACGGAAAAAAAATTTACATTTTTTTTCGAATTTTCAACGGAATGAGAGAAATATTCAAATGAGTATTTAATTGTTTGTTAATCATTTGTTAAATGAATATTCGGAGTAAGTGTCCTGCACGTATGTATACTGAGATAAAGAAAATTTCGTTGGATATTTAGCAAGTTTATTTGGGAGTTGACTTGGTGATAATTTGGTGTAACGGTTCAGAAAAGGTCGATAAATATTACGGGTATATTTTATATGTGATATCGAGAGTGATTCAAGTCAGAAAGAAAACGAATTTCAAAGTTAAATAAAGACTAACGATCAGGCGTCCCGGGTGGTCGTTGGCATCGCCCGAATACACGCGGGAATTTAATAACCCTTTATATTTACGTTTGATTTAGTGAAAATGTAGACGAGGTTTGGTACGGGGAGTTAAAGGCGTGAAGGAATTATAAAAGGCGATAAAAACAAGAAATATGTAAACACGAGGTGATGGTTCTGTAAAGTTGTGTGTGGGGCGAGAAAGAAAAAAGGCCACCATTTTCGTGACCCCAAAACAATAGCTTAAATATTTTAAACATTTATTTAGACGATTATTTTATCCAAGAATAGACATTATTTTACCTCGTGTTATATCACTCGTTCTTTTCCTCCCAGATTTGTGGTCTCTTTCATTTATGAAGAACTTTAGCGAAAACAATAAAGAATAATCGCACGTTTACTTCACTTTCAATTCGTCGTTCTGCCCTCCTCTCAAGAGAGCAACTGAAGTTGACGCTGGTTCAAAATATCACAGTTAGGGATTTCCGGCCTTCTTATTGGCCCGCTAGTTTCTCAACAACCAATTAGAGTATTTCTCAATTTCGGGCGCCCCCGCACCTAGCGGAGTGAGTAGGTACTAATAATCAAACGATAAAATGGCGGATGTTTTCCGCAACGACGCACGCACACACATACATAGATGTGTAAATTACACACCGGTTTGTTCATAAATGCGTTAACCGACGGCACGAGATTGACATCAGGTATGGTAAATCATCGTGGAGAAAGCGATTGACATGAAACATGAATTGCGTAATTATAAATGACGATTTTCAGAAATATTAGAACCGCCGTTGATCTCTGACGTCACGATCAACAAGTGAATGCGGCGAACTATACTCTTTTGTTTTATCTTCGAAGTATGTTTAGTTTAACGGCTGTGTCTAAAGATTATAGTTATAATTAAAGAATTTATATACATCCAGAAGTATGCAGGCTCAAAAATTCACGGTTAAATACGTAACTGTGAAAAATTGCTTTCTTTATTTACCAAATACGTGTCGACGACTTTCCACAACTAGCAATAAGGTACGACCTTAATATTTTCCCAAATTCTACACCACTTTCTCCGATTGTTATTTAGCGGCATTTATTCATCGTATTCTAATAACAGTAAATATGAATTGTTACGTAACTTGAATAACCAAGAAAACTGTTTACTACGATACATGAGTTTATTTTTCGTACATATATACAGTGCATACATATTCACATATATATGTATACATAAACTTACTTCAGCCATTTACAGATGGCGCATAATTATAACAATCAATCTACGTCTCATTGTTGTCTATTGTTATCGATTTCAAAATGAAAATGATCTTTATCATATGCTCAACTAAATTGAATCCGATTTATTCCAGGCGGATATTATAAAGCTCACGCATAAAAATCGGGATCTTTACTTCTCCTCGCATTCGACGCCAAGTCCGGATCAATCCTTGAGAATAAGCGCAACTTTTGCTAGAGCTTTGGGCATCCAAGAAGGTGACGATGTCCTCCTCTCGAGCTGCGCTTACCCTGGTTCTGTTGCCAGCGTCGTCGTTGTACCGAGGAATTCTCAGGATTGGGAAATCGTGGTGAGATTCAGAGAAATCCAATTTAATTTTCATTGTTTTTGTTTTTTTTTCATCCTCGGGGCGCAAGCAAACCCAATTTTCAGACACAGGGAACTTAAAAGCTGAAATGGAGTTCTAGAAGATTGAAATTATATCTTCTGGTAGTTGAATACAAATTTTTCTTTCTATCGGATTAGTAAAATCAATTTTTCGAATACTGGATTTATTTATAGATTCAAACTTATAGATGCGGCATTCATTCTGTTGGAAAAATCCTTTAGGTTTAAGAAACAATGAAGAGTCGAAACTTTTTGTACGTTTTAATGGCTTAGTTATTTCTTTATAAAATTTGAAATGATTCCAAGAATGAAATTCATGAGTTTGAGGATTATCTTGGCGTTAATTTCAAGAATTTGTACAATAGATCATTAATTGTGTTCAAGAATTGAGAATAAACTGATATAATCGTTTCAAATCTTACAGGAATTACAGAGCAATAAAATCCAGGAATCTTTGCTCGATCAGATTAACATCGTTGCTGTAAATCAGCAGATCGTCGTTTGGATATCGAAGTTTTTGTCCGTTGTATTAACCGTTGGTAAGCAAATTATCATATACCTAATTAAAACAAATATTGATCTTCCCGCTAAAGCTTACAGTATAATAATTCCAAAAACTGATTCTTCTTGTCTGCAGAATCCTTGGAGCCCAGCTACAAGTTCGGAAGACTCGAGCCTTTCACAGAGATAGAAGTATCGCTTCCAAAAAATCCTAAAAAGGCCGAAAAATTCACAGAAGAAAAGTTATCGAAGAACAGTGTTTGGGATTTGTTTAGAAATCTCGTCCCCAAGATGCTGTCTGATGTGCCTGAGGTCAGAGAAGGAGAGAAAGTCGAAGAATCAGTTGAAAATTTACTGAAAAAATTCTCCTCAAAGAATTTGGTCCAGACTTTTCGCGTTCTGCCTCTGAAATGCATTGAAAAAATCGATTCTATCGGCACTGCAGATTCCTTGCTAGCTCATCCGTACAATATTTTTATTCACAAACATTTTTTGCCAAGAAACTTCACCGCAGGAGTTGATTTGTCGAAAGAAATTTACTGCCGGGTTAATAAAGTCAAGCAAAACACTCAGTTTGTCACTAGAGTAGGAAACACGAACTTCTTGAGGAACGAAAACACGTCGGGATTGAATTTGGCGACGGAATTAGTTGTCAGGCTCTTCATAGTAGAAGATGTCCTGAAAAAGTGTTCAAACAACGTCGACAAAGAGTATTTTGTAGACAATTCTATCCACCAGAGTATCTACGTCTCAGATAATTTGAGGCAAAATCTGAAATTGAAAATCGGTAGTAAAGTAACGTTGGAATTAGTCGAATACTCGCAGCAAACTCTTTCTGCAATTGAAATATTTCCACAAAATGATTCATTGTTGCAAAAGAACTTCGAGGACTACGTCGAGCGACATTCAGAATTCAACAAAGTCCTGATCAACTCATCTTCCAAGCTAATTTTGTCGAATGAACAAACCTGCGTCGTTCGTCTCTGTCCTGCGGAGACATCCTACGCTTTGATAGACTTCTACGATTTAAAAAACGTTTCTATACACGTGAGGGATGTCCTGAACAGTTTGGAAAATCAAATGGAAAGCCCAGAAGATCCTGAGAGGATTTCTTTGGAGACTATTTCCATGCGGTGAGTTCAAATTCACTGGCTGGGAACCGAAACTTATTTTATATATTAACAAGTCGCGATTGCTGATAGTAATTATTGTTACAGAGGCCTGAGAGTCGTTTTATCAGAATGTGAATCAGTTTTAGGGCTGAGTCTGGGTTTGGATAGAAATTTTGACTTTAGCTACGACAGAGAGAATATTTTAATATGCGGTAAAGTCGGCAGCGGAAAGACAACAGTGTGCAAAATATTGAGAGAAACTCTTGCCTCTGTTCCAAACTTCGTTTACTGCCATGCGATCGATTGCAAAGCATTAAAAGGTAATTATCTAAACTTTGGGTCGATGTTTAGTCTGCATCCTTGACTATATCACTGATATTGATAAATCAATTAATTCTTCACAGGCAAAAAAGTGGAAACTTTACACAAAACTTTCCTACCGGCTATTCTTGACTGCGTTTATCATCAACCAGCGATACTGTTCATCGATGACCTGGAAAGTATTGCAGGAAGAACTTCGGACGAGGAAGAAAACACCCCGGATTCGATTAATGCTGCCAGGTATCTAATTGCCATCAGTAATTGAGTCATCTTGAAAGAATGTGGGGTCTGGAAATGAGTTTTAGTCTGAATTAAGTTAGAATTCAGGATACCTGTTGTTATATTCAGATCTAAAGATTTATTTTGCACTAAAAATTGAAAATTCATGTTTTACGATGTTTTGAAAGGATCGGAGACATGCTATTGAACCTCATCACGGAGTACCAAGCAGTTCATTACTTCGCTGTTGTAGCTACCTGTACAAATGTGAGCAAAATAAGTCAGAAGTTAGCCGCACCACGAGGGATCCATCTCTTCAGAACCATCCTTTCAGTGCCTGACTTTGAAAAAGTATAAATATGAATATTATTATACAGAATAGAAATTGAAGCTTCAAAACTGTAGAAGAAAAGTTAATTTTGATCATTGTTTGGTCCAATCAGGAGGACAGAGTGGATATTCTGCGTTTAGCCTTGAAGTCTAAACTGCAAGTATCAAATGACGTTGACTGGAATCAATACGGCAACAAAACTGAGGGATGGATGCCTCAAGACTTGGTCAACTTTTCTGAAAAGGCTGTTTTCACTGCCTGGAAACGTCACGGTACGTAATAATCTCTGAAAGTTATGTTTTAGAGTTAGAAAACAATTCTAAAGCCTGTTTATACAGTTTTCTTCAAATAATCGAACGCTGCTATCTCAAATCGACTTATAAACTTTTAAAGAAACTTTTCCTCCATTTATGAATCTCTATTTCCACCCAGAAACTAATAATAAATTATTTTTCACAGTAAAGAGTCGCACGAAGGCTGCGCTGATTCTTTCCGACGAGGATTTATCTCATAGTTTGAAAAACTCTGTGCCGATGTCTCTGCAAGGGATTGATTTATACTCCGGGCCAGGCCATGCGTGGTCTGATATCGGGGGATTGGACGAGGCCAAACAATCTTTGATAGAACTTCTACACTGGCCTTTGAAGTACCCAGAATTATTTAAAAACGCACCTATCCGACTTCAGGGTGGCGTTTTGCTCTATGGCGCCCCAGGTACTGGAAAAACTATGCTGGCTGGAGCCATAGCCAAGGAATGTGGCCTTAGTTTTATCAGTGTCAAGGTGAGAGGCCAAAGAACTTGAGTAAAAACAAAGATTTCAGTTTTCTTTTGGTCAATTTTATGAATTTGCTCAAATATTTTTTTATTTTATCCTTTCAGGGCCCAGAATTGCTTTCAAAATACATAGGAGCCAGTGAGGAGGCTGTAAGAAACGTTTTTGAAAAGTTAGTCACTTTTCTTCAGTTTTGGTGAAGAAATTATCTTTACAATAAATCTTATACATATTTATTCCTCTTTGCAGAGCAAACAGCGCCAAACCTTGTGTATTATTCTTCGACGAGTTCGACAGTCTCGCGCCGAGGTACGAAAGAGTAAATAGAATGAAGTTTTCGGCTAGAAGAGCCGTTGATACCGTTTTTCAAAATCGTTTAATACGTTTTTCTCGCCTTCTGTTATTTCCTAGACGTGGGCATGATAGCACAGGAGTTACAGATCGTGTTGTAAATCAATTCTTGGCTCAATTAGACGGAGTTGAAGGCAGGCAAGGGGTTGCGGTAGTCGCTGCATCCTCAAGACCTGACTTATTAGACCCAGCACTTCTGCGGCCTGGTCGTTTGGACAAAGCTTTATTATGTCCGTTGCCTAATGAGGTACAAATATCAATTGAACATTTATTTACCTCAATTTCGACTAATTTGCGTGACAATTTTTCGAGAATCTATCAAGAAAAGAACCACACTTGTACAAATTATCAATATTTTAGTCTCATTTTGCCTTCATCGACTCAGCTATGATCCTAAATTACCATAAAATCAAAGATGAACTTCAAATTTTAAAAACTGATGAATAATTTGCTAAAATTCTGTTTCTCATCTAATATTTTTCTATTTCAATCAAATTTACAGGATGAAAGGGAAGAAATACTAGCAGCTTTATGCAGGTCGCAAAAGCTTGATACTAATTCATTGGATCTGAAAATTCTTGCGAAAAAAACGATCGGGTTTACAGGAGCTGATTTAAACGCGATTATTTCTCAAGGAAGGCTATCTGCTCTGGAGGAAAATTTTTCTAACCAAAGAGCGGTGAGCTTACATAAGTTTATCTATCATTTTCTTATTCATTATTCGCTTATGCTTTTTTCGTAATTGTGGGCCAACGCTATTTCAATTATTCCTGTTTATCGTCACCAAATGCCAATTCCTTGTGTCTTTTTCCTACCAAATATAAAAAAAAGTTGAGGATGAATAATTACAACGATTGTGACGATAACGTCTCATTCGTAGAAAATATTACGAACTGAGGATCGGTTTTTTCATATTTATGAAGAAATAGCAGCGGTGCTCTGATTTTCATCTATAATAGATATACAGAATTATATACTCGGCGGATGTTTCGCGTCTGAGATCGATATTAACTTGTCTAGTGTATAAGCATCTACATAGGTATTACAGTAGGGAGATACTAATGCGAATACGATGGTGACATTAGCAAGGTTTGTCTAATTAACACAGTTTCTAATCATTGCTTCGGAGCAGCTACTATGTGCTCTTAACTATCTGATCTCGTGTTTACACCAAGTTCCCCCTTTTCCGTCTCACGATAATTGACGCGATTCTAGAATATAGAATACACATATTCACGCATATACAGACGAGATACATGATTTAATCTCTCTCACTCTTTCTCTCTCCGCAAATATCTATACCTATATTTGAGGGAACTGAGTTGAAAGGAACCCGAAAACAATTTTTGGAACTGTTCGAATGAACCGCGCTCCATTCAATCTTCGTACATACCGCGTATTGTACGCGTGTGCCTTTCTGCGCACAGTTATTCAACTCTCCGCTACGCGGCGTATTCCTTCATCGTTTGAAGCCGTCAGGCTGTTTTTCTCGCGAGTGAAATTAGACGAGTTTTATTCAAGTACTCACGATTGACAGAGCAAAGCATACTTACCTGGCGCAGAGGATACCGTGATCAAAAAGGCGGTTCCTCCAAGACGAGGCTCTTCCATTGCACTACGGTCGAGCTGAACCTTGCGAATACCCCTAATGTGGGTATCTCGGGCGTATTATTTTTGGTAGTTGGGACTGCGTACGCGCTGTCCCAGATAAAACAATTCAAACATAAAAAATCCCATCCCAACTCCCGATCAAAGCCGTCGCATGTGATCTCGCTTGGTCCATGGAAATCTTTTCGTTTTCATCTTTAATGAATGGGAAAGATATTTCTTACGCACTTTTTAGAGCGGAAAGACGAAGAGTTCTGGATCTACGAGTACAAGTATCGTAACTCAGAAGCATTTAATCGATGCTCTGGCGTCGACGAGGCCGTCACTCAGTCCGAGTGAGAAGTTTAAATATGACAGAATGTAAGTGGAAAATGAAGTCTGAGTTTTTTAATCGACAGGAAAATTGACGAAATAAAATAATCTCCGATAACGAGTAAAAGAGAAATCTCCTACGTTTCAAATTCGGGGATAAAAATCAGAATATATAAACCACATAAATATTGTTTTTCAGCTATGCGAAATTCAACAGGGCTGAAGATTTTTCTGACGATATTTTAAAGGACAATCAGAGAGCCACGTTGGCTTGAAAATGAATAATTATGTATGTAAATAATGATGATAATATTGTAAAAAGAAATTTTTCGTTTTCTATCCAGGGGTATATAAATATGTGAATTTATTGAATAATTATATACCATAAATCATAATAATTCAATAAGCATATCACTGAAGGTAAAAGATATTCCTCTCTCTCTCTCTCTCTCTCTCTCTCTCTCTCTCGATCCTTCTCAAAAATTTATTTATTTATTTTCTCTCTCTCTCGTTTAAAAGTTTCTCCAGCAGCATGGTAGGGCAACTGCAATCTCTGATCGTGGTTATAAGATGCTTTGCTATGGTGAAGTTGAATTTAAAGTTTATATTTTGAATCGCTCTCTCGCATCTTAATTGGCCGGCTCATAATGAAGCTTTAATTACGACTAAGCATAATCCAACAGTTCTGTACCGAGCAGCCGGTGTTTCCCCCGTTCCCCGGTTAAAGTTCTCGGATGGTTAGAGAGGTAGCTAGAGGTATGAGGTATAACGTACTACCTCTGCCTCTACCTCTAAGCGAACACTCGCTGCAACACATTCTCGCCTCGTATTCCTCCTACTCCTTACTCCTCCTCTTCTTCTTCCGTAAACTTAACTTTTCGTATTAATAATCAGTATAATAATTAGTATTTTCACGGACGAGTTAACAGGAAGGATGCTACTCCGAACCAACTTCAGAACGCTCAACTTCAGCTCAAATCTTGATTTCAACTCCTATCCCATGTATATAATATACTCTAGCCAGCTAAACGCGGGACATATTTCAACACGCTAATGTCTCGATCGAGATAAACTAGTTATAGATATACGTACGACATTCGCGCGTCTCTGCTACAAGATACTTAATTTAACTTTTAAACTGCTAGACTTTGCGTATACTATATAAATATATCTAATATATATATATATATATATATATTTTGTTTAGATTTTTTTCTTTCTTTACTTTTGAGGAAAAGAGAATAAGTCGACGAAGAAAAAAAAAAAAAATGAGAATTTCAAATTTTGTTCAATTCAATTCAATTCAATTCAATTCAATTCAATTCAATTCAATTGACTGACGACCCTTAGTACCTGGCGGGTGGATGCTATGTGGAGTTTTGGTAACGAACTTTTCTTCGACGATGTAAATTAATGAATGAATGCGAATGCGAATACGAATAGGAATGAATGAATGAATGAATGAACGAAGAAGAACGCGTACTGAACGGTATAAAAGTAAGGTAATACGATTTATCATTCATTGGCGCGAGAGTTCTTAAAATATGCGATTATTCGAAAGAATTAGGCGGTATTCAGACCGGTAAGAAATCACGAGGCATTGTCGATCTTTTACTTCTTGCATTCCTTGTCAAGATTTCCTTGCTGCTACCTCGCCCCAACCCCCTTACCCCTTACTCCTTATACTCGCTCACTTCGAAGTAAACTTGACTTTTCGAGGTAGGTAGGTAGGTAGGTAGGTAGGTAATCAGATTAACTTAGCAAGAAACTGTAATCATCTAAGGTATAAAAAAAAAAAAGAAAGAAGAAAAAAAATGAAGAAAAAATTGGACGAAAAAGAGAAAGAAGAAGAAGAAGAAGAGGAAAGAACGGTGTGACAACTATAGCTACGTTTTTAGTCAACTAATTCTTCCTTCAATTTTATAACTCGTTTAACGTCGATGTATGTGTGTATAAATTTTATTTCATTTTATTTTATTTTATTTTATTTTATTTCTTATTCAACTTCTTTTCCTCCGTACGTGAAAAATAAGTTTGAGCTTTATAAACCCCCCGCCCTTGGTATAATTGAAGATTTTTCATTCCGAAAGTTTCTACCTGAGGCAATAGGAGCACCAAGTCTGTTGTTACGATTGTGATGCCAGAATCCGGACGCTACAAGATAAGGAGCTAAGGCGATTATAAAATCCAGGAAATGTATTCCTACCGCTTAAACGCCAAATGGACGTGAAACAATGAGCTTTAAATATGGTTATTACCTCGCTTTCCCTCTACCTCTATATACCCACCCCGAACCACATCACATTCACCCTTTTCTCTTATTACTTTCCTTTAATTTTCTCACCAAACTTTATCGTAGCTCCTCGTACTCCCTATTTCTTTGTTAAAATAATATCTGCGAGGAATTTTCTATCGACATTCATTCATTCATTCATTCGTATGTTCGTTCGAAATCTCCGAGTGAAAATCAGATCGCGGTATGCTTTTCTTCAAAAACGAGTAAAAGTCTTCTCGTTATAAATAATTCCGCAAAATTAGTTCATTTTCCTCATGCATCGATCTACAATACATAGTTTTGTCCCTTTATTATCTACGGACAATTAATTCTGACATCGATTTTCCCTCGCATCCCCTACAGCAGTAGTTTTAAAACTCATCGCCAGGGTGAAAAACGGAGTAGTTTTACTCGCAGGTAAAACCACCCCGGGTTTCCAAAACTCCTCGGGGTTTGCAGGACTCGGCATACTTACCTGGCGCAGAGGATACCGTGATCAAAAAGGCGGTTCCTCCAAGACGAGGCTCTTCCATTGCACTTTGGGTCGAGCTGAACCTTGCGAATACCCCAAACGCGGGTATCTCGGGCGTATTATTTTTGGTAGTCAGGACTGCGTTCGCGCTGTCCTGAATTATAAAATCTAAACAAAAATCTTTCCGATAAAACAGCGAAAAAAATTTGGTTCTGTTTTTTTCACGAGAGGGTTTGAATTCTGTAAGTAAAATATTCGAAACCATGGGAAATTCTATTCTCAAAAAATGAGAGAAAAAAAAAAACAAAATTGAAGTTGTAGAAATTTTGGAAAAATTTAATCGCATCTCTTCTACACGTCTCGTAAGAAAAGCTTCCTCGTAAGTGTGTGAAGATATAAAAAGGTAGTACCTAGGGAGGTTACAATGAGAGATAGGGGTGTGCCTTTTTTTCTTGAACAAAGTGCGAATTAGCACTGGTCTTCCCACCCTTTTCGCTACAGGGTGGTTTCTCACACCACGTAGAACGACCCCTCTCCCTATCTTCTCCTTCTCTTTCTATTTCTCTTCTTCTGTCTCTATGTGTACGAGTACATAGTGTCTCTCTATACCTATGTACATTATATTCCATATATATACTTATGGCCGGGCACCAACCGCAGGCAAACCTCGAATAGGGGTATGAAGGGGGGAAAAACAGGGCGAAGTGTCCCCGCTGATAAGAGCACCGAACGACACAACCACAACTGTTTTATCTTCTTCTCAAATCGTCCTCCGCCATCACCAAGTCGCCGCCTTTTCCACATCCCCTCTTCTCTTCTTCTCTTCTTCTCTTTTTCTATTTTTCTCTTCTTCTCTTCTCTTCTCTTTATCTCCTCTCCTCACCACCGGAAGTTACTAAATATTTAGTTCGTTTCTGAGGCTTGCGTATAGTCTGTTCGCAACTCGAACTCTATACCTGTATTCCCTGCACCCTGCAATTTTTTTTACACCGTATTGCAATGATTTACACCTAATTTTATTACTCGTCTTATTTTACAAGAAGCGTCTTTCGCCCCTAATCCCTCGGCAATTTTTCTCTCTTTATAGTATCTCATGTAGGTATACATATATACAAGATAGATATACCACACATCAGGAACTCGAGGAGGGTTTGGGATTGTTAGACAACAATCACGATGTCATTTCGGGCGAGCGTTGAACCGCGAAATGGTTGTCTGCCCTCTAGTCAAAGCGTATTGCTACCGCGTATAAGGGTTGGGGGTTCGGATTCACAGCGACAGCTAATTTCGTGCTTGTGTTCAAAAAGCGTGGAAACAAAATTTGGAAACAACTGCGACACACGATCGACCAGGTTCTGATACGAAGGAAAATTTTCCCACAAAATAATTAGAAAAAAAAAAACCCAAAAAGTGCGAAAACAACGTAGGGCAAACCCATCAGCCGATTTCACAGGCAATTATGTATAGGAAGCTGGGGATTGCTCGAGACGGGGATGAAGGGCGGGGATGGTTACACTTATTTAACGCCAATGTGGTTCCGCAGGATCCCTTCGACGAGGTGCCTGGTTCGCGTCAAAATTCCATTTGCCTGAAATTGTCAATGATAGAATAGCAAATTGAAAAGTTTGCTTTCAGCAATAGGTGTAGAGGTATACGACGTGGTCGTGCGGCACCAGCAGAACCAGATAGGTATAGCCGAGCGAGGAGAAATACGTGTTTCTATCATATTTCGCGTGTCTGTGTATACGTATTATTTGCACAAGGTCCGCGTACCCTGTACGACGTGTCATCCTTGATAAAAGTTTGCGAATTCGATTACCACGGTTATTATTATTGCTGCTGCCCGCGGACACACACATGTCTAATTGTTTTTCGAATATAACTTCGAGAGTTTCCTACCGCAAGCTGCGAAGCGATACGGTGAATAAGGGAATTTAACATCTCTCCGGTCACCCTGTTTATCTAGGTCTTCGATAACCGTGTTATCGCTCACTTACCAATGCTTTCGTTTCATTCCATTCATAGAATCGAGTATTGATACGATCGGGAAAAAGGCGGTAGGGCTAGGGCTATATCTACCTCTTCTACAGCGGCGTATGGTCACAATTATTATCAGAGGGTCTGCGGTACGAACGTAAAGAGTAAATTTTCGGTTTCTTTTTACTTTTTGTTCAGAATTATGTTCACGTTGTTGAATTTATGGGGATAATTTCATAGACTTTGGATATCGAAACGTTCGTTTTGGTTCAACGTTTTGCATCGATGTATAGCTCGTCCGTTGAGCAAGGGAGGAGTTGAGGTGATTGTGGGCAACCGCCCGCGTCATTTCATAGCTCGAAGCGTCGCTGTGTGTCAAGTTGGTGGGTTGAATCTGCCCTGGAGGCTGGCCGACGTGATGGAAACAAGAAATTGCAGCAAACAGGGTTACGAACGCCTCGACGCCCCGTAAATATCGCGAAACTGCCTCCAGGGTGGAGGGATTGAAAACTCGAAATGGCTTTTTCGAGTAAAACATATAGTATAACGTAGATCAGCGACAATACGGTGTACATTTTTCAAAGCTGATATAAGATTCGCGATGCTTGTATGGCGAACGAGGAGGAATTTCTTTCTCGACGCCACGGTTTTGTTCTTTATTTTGTTTCTTTATTTTCATTTTTATTTCACGCCCGAGACGTGAGAATAGCCTAATCTTATCAACCGCGATAAGACGACACTTGATAAAAGAAATAAAGAAAGAAGAAGAAAAGGAAAGGTGAAAATAACCACCTGCAAAGAAATAGACTTGCTTGGCTTTTTTTTTGATCGTATATGAGGAGAGAAAGAACGGATATGGAGATAGACTCGTGTTTCGATCGATTCAAATTTCCGAACTCTTCTTTTCGCTAGAGGAGATGAATCTTTATAAATCCTTGAAAAGGATTCGTTCTTCTTCTTCTTCTTTCTTCAGACAGATCTATATGCCTAACCTAACCCTCCCACACTCATAGCTTTACCCAAAAACGCGAATATAAGGTTCGTCTTGATTCGCCCGGGGGAGGCGAAGACACACTTGCGCGTTTGTATTCAAACCGCTTATTCAACTGCCTATCTTTTTATTCAAGCTTCACTGAACGCTCCGTTTCTGGCCACGAAATAAGAAAAGAAGTAGAAAGACAAAAAAAAAAAATGTGAAAAACAAAAAGAAGAATTTCCTAAACTTTCATATCAAACTTCCTTTTCGCGCTTTAGGATCGAAATATGAATTCAATTATGCGCCTGCATCGATGCAGCCGATCGTACACCGAAGATATCTCTCCGTTACACAATACACCCTTGAAGTAGTTTCAAAAATCGTCGCCAGGGTGAAAAACGGAGTAGTTTTTCCCGCAGGTAAAACTACCCCGGGTTTCCAAAACTCCTCGGGGTTTGCAGGACTCGGCATACTTACCTGGCGCAGAGGATACCGTGATCAAAAAGGCGGTTCCTCCAAGACGAGGCTCTTCCATTGCACTTTGGGTCGAGCTGAACCTTGCGAATACCCCAAACGCGGGTATCTCGGGCGTATTATTTTTGTTAGTCAGGACTGCGTTCGCGCTGTCCTGAATTATAATATCTAAACAAAAATCCTTCCGATAAAACAGCGAAAGAAATTCGGTTTAGCTTTTTCGCGACTGTATATATGAGACTGTAGACCGAGAGTGGCGGATATTGTATAAACGAACTCGGTGACAATTAACTCTGTTATAAATGAAAGCGTTTTCATTTGAGGCTGATACCTCTTACCGCACGGTATAATAATCTATCCTAAATAACCCCGAGGCTGGAACGTCGGGACGCCGGCCGCGCCACCGCGACTACCACAACCACCGTCGTCCTCGTCGTTTCAGAAGCCAAAGTAATCTTGCCGAGATTCAATTACCCGGCCTAGTGCTGCAAATTTAAAAACACAAATTATATTTTCACAAACCGATTAGCTTTCGTTTACCTAGGCTATTTTCCACTCCGCAAAAGATATTTCTAAAATTTCCTCTTTTTTTTTTGTTCAGCTTTTCCTCTTCTCTTCATCGTTATTACCACTATCGTTCGTACGAAACTTATACTATACCTATAGCTTCGATTCCTCAACGGTAAATTTCGTTTTTCAAAAATCTTAAAGAATGGAAACGTTCAGATAGATTTTTTGGTCTTTCATATCTACGCACTTGCTCACTACTTTTGATATACCTACGTAAGTTCGCGGTGTATCGCAGACTCGAACTTATATATAGACATAGAGAGGGTGTTCGTTGAACGAATATACACTAGGAGGCTTCAAGGCGTGACAAATCCTTCCATTGTGGGGTGTATATTTCATTACAAAGATATGTACGCTGCCGTATGCATCGGCTGTGGTATTCATCGATGCGTGATATCTAGCCAAACATCGGGAAGATGCAGCGTTACGGAAATTACATACATTCATAGGTACTTATACCCGTGCACACACTACCGCCGTAGAAAATCTCTAGCTTTCTCTATATTTTTAAAGTTTCGTAAAACGCGGAGGGAATAACGATAAGTAAGAAAGAAAAAAACTTTGAAAGAAAAGAGTTCGATCGATTCTCTTTGTGAAATTTCCACGTTATCTTATCTCGGAGCTTTTGCGGCGAGGGTGTCGAAAGGCGGTAGCCATTCCGGTCGCAGTTCGTTACGATTAAAGGTAATAAAAGTCGAGTGATCGCCAATGGCCATATAATGCGGAAGACCTCAGCGAGAGTCGAGTCGCGAACGCGTAGGAGTTCGAAAGATTGGAAACAAAATATCGTAAAGTATGGCTTGGGCATGGTCCCGGTATGGGATGGGGATGCGGTAATGTGTTTCGCCGATACGAACTGCAGATATCTATAATACCACGGTGCCGAATAGTATAAACAGTTTGCAGGGAAATCGCGGCCCCAAAAGTGCAAATAAAAATGGAAAGCTGGCCATTATGGCTCGCGGAAAGCATGACGCATAACCGGCTGTTTCAAATTGATATTTTCAAATTCGCTCCGATTCTCTTCCCCTCTCTCTCTCTCTCTCTCTCTCTCGCCATTTCACCATTTCGCGTTACGACTCGCGCGCTATATAAATTTCGCGCACCTAGATCGCGATTGATATTCTCTCTCTCTCTCTCATTCGTCATTTAAATATCTCCGAAAATGTTTCTTTCTCCTCTTTTTCTTCTTTTTGTGTTATCATTATTTTTCCGAATTTATCGACACCCTGGTAGGACACTTCCGGTCAGAGAGTTCACCCCCGAGTTCTCTCAACTTTTTCAATTTCACGTAACGTCCAGTTCCTGCGCTCAGTCCAGTCCGAGCTTCTTGCAAAGTGTCTTTCTGATAAGATAAGTTCTCCGCGCTTCCTCTCAGCCACGCCGAAGCTTGGCATAAGTTTTCCTTATATATGATCGTACCCGGGAAATGCGGTGATTCTATCGGTACTTTATAGAGCCGATCTATACTTACTTACCTATATATCTATTTCTCTCTCTCTCTCTCTATATATATATATATATAAATATAAAAATTTGGACGTGGATTCGGTTGTCCTTTTTTTTCCATTTCGAAATAAGCTAAGTTACTATTTTACCGATTTTCGAAGGCGTGCGGAATACGGAATGGAAAAGTAATTTTTCAGTGAAAAGGAAAATGGTTGAACGCGTAGCTTCTAGGTTCGAAATGATAATGCAGTCAAACGGTATTCACGCGGTATATAGAACCACGTTGAGACAATAGAACCGGAAACAATGAGACAATCGGACAGAGAGAGAGAGAGAGAATCTCGACTGGGGACCGGAAGTCAACAATACCGGACAATACGGGACAATACCGGCAACGTCTAGCAGCCGATCCTAATTGGTCAAGTTTTGCCAACTCAGGAACTAGCCTAGTATTTCAACCCTTACTCACAAACAGTTGTGTCAGATACTCCGCTCTCTCTAAGACTCGACGATTCTCTTTGCTCTGATATCGAATTTCTACATTTTGTGTAAAATCGTTGGAAAATTTCGGAAACTTGTGTGTTTTCCTTCTTGTTTTTTTTTTTTTCTGGTTTTTTAATTCTTTCCGCAAAAATGAAAATTCTGAAAAATTTTATCCACCGTATCGATAGCGCGTTGATAAATTTTGAATTTTCTTTTTTCTCGTATTTATATCATTCATCATTTTTTGTTGTCGTCGGAATGAATCCTCGCATGTTATCGCCTCCCTCGCACTCTTCGCGATCATTATTATTCGTATAATCGGATCTGGGACGGTGATTTCGGTTTGTCTATGGTAACGCAGTTGTCTCCCCACAATGCCAGGCTGAATGCCTCATTGTCTGGACCGACACCAGCTCAAAACTTTCGCTCGCGCGCCACGGACATCCCCTATTTTCACTCATACCTTCCCCTATCCTCCCCCCCCCCCCCCCCCCCCCACCCCACCTCCAACAAAAACTATAGATCTATTCCGCAGGAGGAAAAGCGCCCTTCAAAACCCCATTTCGTTCGTCTCACCCTAAAATTCATTCATTCAATTGATTTCACGCAATCAAACGATTGTTGGCTCTAAATATACAGAAGAGCGCACACCTATACGACCAAGATGCGAAAGCTTGTATCATTCTAGTATTCATTGATACAAAAACAAAAAAGAAATAACAAAAAAAATTAGTAACTCTTTTTTTATAAATTTAAAAAAATTTCAAAGGTATAGTAAAGTTAAGGGATGAAAATCGGGGAGGAAACGTTCGGGTCTAAGGTATGAAACGTGTGTTTTTACGAGCACGTCTTTGGCGGTGTTGGTGGTGGTGGTAGAGCTTCTCCGAGGTAGTAGGGGTTGGGAATATAGGAACGGGGATGGGTTCTGGTTGTCGTCTTTTATTTCTGATAGCGTTGCCAACGGGCGGGGTAGCTAGCTACTCTGGGACTGAGACATTATCGTCCTGGCAAAAGCCCTTTTCTTCCCCCATAAAGGCAATCGCGCTTTCTTCGTTCTCGAGATAACAGCTCCGCGCACTAACCTCGGGACAGAATGGAAAATGGAAAATGGCGAGACGCCCGAGACCGCACGGAAAAGCGGTTCTTAAGTGGCCGCACCGAAAACCCGTACCTTTCGTTATTAATCTACTTACCGAATTCTCTCTTTTTTTTCCTCTCTTTTCACCCCAATTCTAATTTCGATTTTTTTTTTTTCACTTTTCTTTTCTCTCATCTCGCAAGTTTAAGAAATCGAGTATAAGATCAGTTTTTCCGAATTTCTTCTTCTTCTTTTTAGTCTCTTTCTCGTCTCTTACAAAAATTTTCCACATAGGTATATGGAATACGAGGAATACGGAAATCCTTTGACAAAGAAGGTATAAATTCATGTTATTTCAGTCAGAGTTTAGAGGGTGTAGGTTGTGCGGAAAGGGATTTGTTCGAGTAGCCAAGACACACTGTGCGCATCCCGTCAATGAGGGTATTCTTCGTTTACAATACCCGGGTACAATCGTATCGAGTACTTCCTCGAATACTAATGGTGGATTTTATCCTTTGCCTCTCCGCGCTTTCTCTTCGTTCGCTATTGCTTATAAAATATATACCAGGTACACGAGATCGGAGTAGTAGGAGCTATCGAGGTGTGAACCATATCATTCCGTAGAAAGTTTTTTATTTTTACTAAAATCTCATTCCAATCCGAAATAAAATAGAATGAAAGAATCGGGGGGAGAAAAAAAAAAAACAAAAACGGAAAGAGAAAAGAAAAAAATTAAAGAGACAGGAATATATTTTGAGTATTGCGCATATTTTTTTGTTTCTCATTTATTCTCAATTTATTTACAAGCCATGATAGTTTTTTTTTTTTTTTTTCAATTTTTATATGTACTATGTTTATATGTTACAGTGGAAATTTATTTTTTTCTCTGATCGTTAAACTTTTTGGTACGGTAACGCAATTTTCTTTTCCCAGTTTAGTTCAGCGGTGATTCGGGGTTTTGAGAACGTAGTGTTATACCTATATAGTCAATTTAATTATACAATCGTTATTTTAAAATTTCATACAGAAACGTTTATATAATATACATAATCTTTAAATTTTCAAAAATTCATTCAACACCTTACGTATATCGTTTGTTAATTATTATTATTATTTATTATTATTTCCTTTTATATATATGTATATACATATATATGTATATATATAGCTGTGAAAAGATCCGCATCACCGTTATAGGTATAGGTATATTATTTATTAGAAAGAAATAATGCCTCTGTAATTTTTATTATTATTATTATTATTATATAGTTATTTCTTTATACAATTTCTATATCTATATACATATATATATAATACACATACATATATGTATATAGATGTACAGAATAATATTGATGATCACATATTTTACGAATACTCTTTCAACCTCATCTATAACGTATACAATATCTATTATGCGTATATATAATCCGTTTATATACCTATATAGAAAGTAAAAAACACGTTATTATTAAAGTAAACAATTAATACGATTGCACAAACGTCACGGGCTTGTTTTTGAAAGAAATAAGAAAATAGAAAGGAGAAGAAAAATGAAGAAATTTACACATTCATTAAATCCTCACTTGATCGATCAATCATTTTAATACATATCACGTATAGTATAGATTATATACACGTTTCAAACAAACTTAACAAAATTTACACCCGTCTTACGAAAAACAATGAAAAAAAAAAAATAAAAAATCTAATACAAATTCGTATATCGTATAATCGTCACGTTTAATTATACATCGGTAGGATTTTCTATTTCAAAGTCGTACCATTCCAGCCCGCTCATATCGTCAACCCTCCACGTCTCGGGTTTTGGCGAAATTTAGTTTCCCAAGAAAAAAATTTTTCGATCGGAAAAATCGCTCCGTTCGAACAAAAAATTGCAAAATTTCGTATTTTCTTAAAAAGTCTGACACACGATTTCTCCCCTCTCCGCAATAGATTCGACGATCTTCGTTTTTAATTTTTTGTTTTTTTAACAATCTTTGCAAAATCGTACATACGAAATTTCGAACTCTTCGTTCCGCTACGATCAAGTGCGAATAATTTCGCGCCGATTTCCTCTCACAATAACGTTGCGACTCTTATTCGTACGGCGATAAATATCCCGATAGAAATTATGTACGAAAGGAGGTCCCGCGTGTATACCTTTATACGCGTACAATTTACTTTCGGGTAGTACGAGCAGACATGCGGACAGACACTGATCCCTCTCGCGTCCACGTATACGTGTATATAGCATAGGTATTAAAATCTATGTAAAGAGAACGCGAGGCGTACGTCGGACGGGGGATGATATACATTCGTACATGTGTGTACAGACATGAGAGGGTGGTTTGGGTTTAGCTTAGTTCAGCTGGTTGATCACGAAAAGAGGAGATTTGCTTCCGTTCGAAATCGTTTTTTTTTTTTTTTTTTTTTTTTTTCTCTTTTCTTCTTTCATTTCCTTTTTCTTTTTTTCTTTTCATTTTCTCTTCTTTCTCTATCTTCTTCCTTTCTCTATCTCCACCTATATCTCGTCCTCTTCCTTTGGCACTTTATCTTTTTTTTTTTTTTCGCCTTTGGGTAGAGAAAATTCACCGTTCGCGATCAGTACATGTGGCACGTACTCCCTCCCCCCCCGCCCCCCCGGTCCCCCTTCCACCCCCTACCACCCAGCACGCGAAAATTTAGGTACGATAATATAGTATGTGACGTTGCGAAACGGTCCAGGCAGGGGTTCCCCCGGTGGTCCCTTAAACGTAGAAATTGGGGACCATCGTATATACGTACGTATATCACCTATCTACCACTCTCCTCGGTTCTCCTTTGTAGGATTTCATTTCGTACACTAGACTGACGACGAGAGAAACTTTCGCATATACCATACACATACACATACGCATACACACACAACCGGATCCGGCTTACCGAATCTGCACTCCGTCTGTCATATCGGGTCCCCCGAAAGCTTGGCTTCTTTGAAGAGCCAGTGTCAAAGATGTTTCTTTTTTGCTTTTTACTTTATTTTATTTATGTTTTCTTTTTTTTTTTTTTTTTTTCGTATTTATTTTTACTCTACTCCACGTTATCCTGGCCTCGAATCTGAATTTCGCTGATTCTATATACTTTTCCGTCGAATTTCATTTTTACCGAAGATTCTATATTGCCTATATAAATTCACGAAAGATTTCCGAGGCTGGAATATCCCTATCGCGTACTATCGCATATTCGTACCTATTTACAGAAATTATAACGATAATTATCAAAAATGAAAAAATAAAAATGAAGATAATGAAATAGAGAAAAAAATGAAAGAAAAAATTGTGGACAGTAATTTTGGACATGGAATTAATCGACGGATAGTGTCGCACGATACGTCGTACAGCTACTTATATTAATTGACTAAAAAAAACGATCGCGGTTTTCTCGTCTTTTTCATTTTCTCGCTAATTTCTAATATTTAATTAATTAACGTTGATTAACGCCTCTCAGCACGGCCCAGACTACAAACTTATTTCATTATCAGGGAGCCTCGTTCACCTAAAGCCCGAAAGCCGAAAATTTGAATCCCAACAAACACTTCGACCGGAAAAATTTCCCAGTGATCTAAAAAAACTTCCGAAGTTCCTCCAATTTCGGAATTGAGTCGAAGATTATTCGAATTCTGTTTCAGGTGTTGAAGAAAACCCTAAAAAAACCGTCTTCTATTTTCTCTAGAATTATCAGTTTCGAGTTTACCTCGATTCCCGAAAATCAAAATCCTTCTGACGGAAACGGATACGGATACGGATTCGAGAAGAAAAAATTTGCCGTTAATGTTATCGTTACCCTCTAATCTATCGATCATATTAAATATTACACTATATAATTATGTATATAAAGTAGAACTAGACACCGTTGATTTTCGCCGATGATCTCGACGAAGATTCAACGCTGACACGATCGGCACCGTTACGTTCATTAGCGTCAGGTGAATTCCTGCCGTTAATAATCGTCGTTGAATTAATATTGGTGACCGTGGCCTGGGCAGGTAAGGGTGAAAGCATCGGTGGTATTCTCCACCAATCGGGGGTAGCGGCGGTAGCCCAATTACCAGGTACGTGGTTCCCGCGGAAATTAATATCCGGGAGAACCGGAAGTGGTCTTCATATGACGTGGTGAGAGTTTGAAGTATCCGACGCCGAACTACCCGCCGTTAAACTTGTCACCGAAAAGGAACCACCGTCTCCTGCTTGTTGCTGTTGTTGGCTTGACTTAGAGCTCGAAGGACTCCTCATCGAAGTATTAGAAGCCTCGAAACGATCCCTGGGGAATTTCTCATCCTCTAATTGCTGCTCCTCCCCGATCTTCGAATACCTTCCCTCGACTTTACCGTCCTCGATCTTATTAGGGGTTGAAAAACGGTCCTCAGGCTTAACGAGGAGATACAAAGGTCTCTTAGACTCGTTCGTTGGACTGGGACATCCGCAATTCGGGGCACAGGGCTGCGTCCCGAGTCCTGGCCAAGCATTGGCGGCTGCTTGGGAGTAGAATGTGCTTCCATATATAGCCTGGAAGGCTAGATCAGCGGCTAATTTACCGCCGTTAAAATCGTCGCCAAGTTTATGATGGAGAGGATAAAGGTGGTACGGAAAAGGCGGGAAAAATCTAGGGATCTTGAGGTCCTCGTGAGACAATAACGAATGGGTCGGAGGTGCGAGTGGCGGAAGTAGACTCCGCGGTATTCCGGCTAGGGTATCGCCAGGCGACATTAGCGGAGACAGTGAAAAGCCGAATTTGTTTTCCTTTTTTACCAATGACTTCGGCTTTCTGCGTGGACGATATTTGTAGTCCGGATGTTCCTTCATGTGTAGCGCCCTGGAACAGAGGACCGAGAATACTTTGTTAGGGTCTATAATAAAACACCGAGAGTCCTTCAGGCTCTGAGTTATGGATCGTACATCGTGCTCTCTGCACTATACGTTCATTTATGGATTGACTTGCTCGCTACTTTGCTTCGGGCTAACTGAGACTCGGCTTTGGTTACCTCTCGATTTTAGCTAGACGCGAGGGTTCAGAGGTGGACAATAGATCCTGAACTACCATCGGGTACGAAGGGTTACTTTGCTGACGATGCTAGATGATATTGTTACGAAAATTGTAGAGCAACGTCGACCCTTTCGTGAATTATGCCGAATTGTTACGTCGATTTATAGACGTATACCTATACGTGGTACGTATACATGGCATAGACACGGGTATCGAAATCAGGGACTGATAATTCGCATCTAAAAGACCAATTTTTTTCCTTTTCAATTTAATTCGGTGTTATATCGTCGTAAGGGATTTATTGTTAGTATCTGTACCGTACGATCCTCTTTCCTCGGTGGAGGTTATCACGATTTTTATTTATTGATTTTTTGATCATTTTTTTCTTTTTCTTATTATTTTTCCTTTTCTCTCGCTCGCTCGCTCGCTAGCTCGCTAGCTCAGTTTCTTATCTTCTCGTATGGTCCGACTGTCTCAAAAGACTCGACAAATAGCTAGAGACACGTTCAAGTTTTGTCAGTGATAAGATATCCTTACAGTCAGCGACGCCTTCAAGAGTTAGTCTATGCAGCCGGCAAGTTGGACATATATATATATATATATTTCTTTTGAAAAAATTTCATAATTTTTCATTCAATGTTCACACGAGTTTAATCATCGTTTAAAAAAATTCCCCATCACCGAAATTACGAATTTTTAAAGAAAGGAAAAACTATTCACCAAGTTTTCGCCCCAATTTGACGATCGATGCGAATTTGAGAATTTTCATTCACAAAATTTCGTCCCTCTTTTTTTCAAATCAAATATACCGATCATTGAATTTTTTTTTTTTAATTTCTAAATCATTCGAATATCTCAAAATAACGAGTGAAGAAAATCGCTGGGCTGAGAAATTCGACTTTCTTTCCAGTACTCTTTTCTCGTCACGTTAGGAAAAAAAATTGCTCAACGCGCAGAATTTTCGATAACATATATCGCGCTACTATATACATATATATTTTTTTTTTCACTTTTTCTTCTCTCTTCCCCCGACGATATATTATCGTTAAGTTTAGCTATATATTATATAATATATTGGATTATGCGAGAGAGAAGAAAATTCCTCAGCAGACCTATGCGACTAAACACGGTTTATAACTGATTATATATATATATATATATACATGTATGAGTGAGAATTCTTCCAGCAAACAAAACTATCAGTATAAAACCCTCTTTACGTTTATCTGTTTGTCTTTCACGTCTGTCAATACGATTCGATAACGTTAATCATATTACCTATTATTTGCCCATGATTCTAGGTACACAGACAGAGAGACCAATGCACTTCTTTTTTTTTGTTCCTTAATACGCGTTTATAAACTTCGAAAAATTAATCTATATACGATCTCAGAGTTGAAAATACTGAGAAAAAAGACAAAAAACAAAAAAAAAGACCTTCTTTGGCTCCGTTTTTATTTTATTTTTCTATTTCATTATCATTTTCTCGCCTTTTCAAGCGATAATCGACGACACACACGCATATATTCGAGTATATATGTATGTATGTATATATATATATATATATATATATATATATGTGTATATATATACATATACGGCGATAAAATAACGAGCGGCTGATATTTGCACTGTGCATAGGCGTTTTCTAAAACGTCTCTTTTCACAGTTACCTACCTGCCTACCTATAGATATAATATGTGTACATATGTACAAAGGACTCTTTATTTCTTACCGTCCGGAGGGGTGAGATAGGACGGATCATATACCGCTTGGCAGAATTTCTGCCAAATATACTTACGTGTTAGGTGAGAAAGATACGCGAACAAAGAGGCGGGCTAAGTTGCTCCGTATATCGTCTCGTATTAGCACGAGACGGTCGCGGGTGGTCAGGATTTTTTGTTATTTTCTCACTTCGAAAATTTCATGCGCAAAAAATGAAAAAGAGAAAGAAGAAAAAAAAAAAAAAGAAAGATAAATCAAAATCGTGAGGATTTTTTGAAAACGTAAGATTAATTTGAGCGAAAAATTTGACGAAACAGTCTCTTTCATATTATGCCGGATCAGAGTTTCACGAGTATTTTATCTCGCGCAATCCGCGAACGGTCGAGAATAATAATTTCGCGACAATGTGTCCGTGCAGATAGGAGTTGGTATGGCACAAAGCGTAAATCAGCATAAACACTCGTAAAGCCCGGAGAACAATAACTCAGCATAAATGCGTAAACACTGTTATTTCTACATCCGAATAAACCCGGCGTGCCATTTCCAACCTGCGAAATTCATCGTTTATGGAAAATCTAGGCGTCCTTATAAAATACGAGTACGTAGGTTCGCGCAGGGCATATTTCAACCGACATACTTCAGGCAGCACATATTTTCGCATATTCTGATACACCAAGGTCCGAAAATCTCTTCCGTTTTTCCCGATTTTTTTTGTAATTCGCAGAAAAAATTCGCAACTCTCTATAGTATATATACGATTTTTCATCAAGTTTCACGAACTTTGACAATCGTTTCGTGATTCTCGTGACCGAACCCACGAATTGAAAGAAAGAAAACTGTCTTCAGATTTTCGGTGCAATTCGAGAGTCCGAAAATCTGAATCTGAATCTTTCCAAATTTGGTCAATATTTTGGAATCTAGGTTCCACTGTCACTGAAATTTTAGCAAAAATTGGCAACTCACGGGTCGGAGCTGTGGCAACGAAAAAATCTGTTCAGAGTTCAAAAAATCGTTTAGTTTATCCGAAAGCCGTAACATCGAATAAACAATTGGAAAACGGGCGCTAATCGTTTTATCTCTTCCTCTCAGCTCTGAACCGTACGCGAACCATAATGAGTTTTCGCACACGCGTGAGCCGAACTCTTTCCCGTTCTCTCTTCTCCTTTTGTAAAATCTTTCGAAGTCTATGAGAAAACTTGGGACATTTTTTTTCCACTTTTCTTCTCATCTCGGTCACCTGGACCGTCGAGATTCCCGATCCGCGTTTTTACGTCATACGTGTGGCTCGGGCATCGGGACGTCGGGGTGCGTGCGGACCGGGTAGCCCGTGGCTCCTATATACACGGGCATCAGAGCCGCGAAGGGTGAAACGTAGGCGGGGAGGAAAGAGGAGGTGAAATCCTTTTAAATCCACACAATTGCGACAATGGAGCTTTATTTGTTATCTAGAGGGCCACATTGTGAGCCGCTGTGAACCCATCCTGAGATTATACCGGCGGCCAATCGTACCACAGATACAGCGGAACTGGCGCCTGGACGAGGACGCTCTCCCCTTTATCCGGGCATATCCTTTCCCTCCTTTTCTTTTTTGCTACTTTTTATTTTCATTTTTATTTTCGCGTTTCGCGAAGCTTAGAAAATTTCTTCGCGATATTAGAATCGGAATATTTCTCTAGCCGTTAATTTCTCGGGAAATTTCTCAAGGGGAAAGTTGTTGCTGTTGAAAAGACGCGTTTTTTATGTACCGGAAGTTTTCTCCTCGGATCAACCGTTTCCGAGATAAACCCGCCGAATCTGTCAACGAATTGAAACGACGTTCAGACTTTCTTCGATCCGCGAAGTTCAGAGGTCGATATCTTGGCTTTTAATTGATCGAATCGCATTTTCAGGCGAGAATATCAAAGCCTGATTTTCCCTCTTCGAAACTAGCCTATACCGAGTGCTTTAGCCGAAGGGAAAAAAAAGTTATCGGCGTTTTAAAAAATCGTAGACACTTTAACGCGCGCGAAATAAGTGATAGTTTCCATTGAGTCGCCAGACAGAAAGGATTATCTCGGATTCGGGCCTTTCATTCTTTCTATAATTCGCTGTTCACTGATCTAAATAAACTCGTAACAGCGATTATATATTCAGGGTCGGTAATAAAGGGCTCTCAAATAAATACAGGGGCGGATTGTTCGGTATAAGGGTGAAGGGTTGAAGGGCGAACGGCTTCCCCTAGGCAACGTTGATCACTGAATCAGAACGAGCGTAACGCCCCATGCTTTAGCAACAATTTAACCACTGCATGATATTCTAGGTACGATCGGCTCGCCGTATAATTAAACGTAACTATTTTTTCCATGCTCTTTAGCTCGGCATCGACCCTTATTATATTTCTCCCTAATTTTCCACCCTTAGATTATAATTAAACCTCAGTTCTCAAGTGTTCTCGAAAAATTTCTTTATTACTATTCATCTTTACCGAAGTAGAGATAAATTTCGTCTACCCTCACCGAAGCTCGTTGTACAATTAATTAACTTTTGGTTAATTAACGACTTCGCGATACTCTGCTTCACGGTTCGGACGGATGTGGGCATATTTAATAACCGATAAACTCACCTGAGTCTCTTAGCCTCGTCAATGAACGGCCGCTTTTCACCTTCGCTCAAAAGCTTCCATTCGGCACCGAGTCTTTTCGATATTTCCGAATTGTGCATCTTCGGATTTTCTTGGGCCATTTTTCGACGCTGACCCCTCGACCAAACCATGAACGCGTTCATCGGTCGTTTGATGTGCTCGTTGTGCATCGTCTTCGATGACATTTCAACCTTTTTTTATTTCTTCTTTACTTTTTAACTCAACAAAATTTTTTCGCCCAACTTTATGTTTTACAGCAAATATTTAATTATCATTTAATTATTATGAAAGTTTTATTCATGCGGAGACATTGCTTCTTGAAATTGTGTCAATTTCTCAGGTTTATGCGGTTAAAGTTTCGCAAATCACTTTGAATATTATTTTGGAATTAATCGTACGACAATCTCGTGTCGAAATTCGCACATTTTTGATTTTTCCTTTATCCGCGAGAACTTTCTTCGTAAACTTTCTTTCTTTTCTATTGTTTAAATGATCGTTACCACCACCTCAGGACTTTGATGAACTTTAGGTTTTATTTTCGTCGATTTTCGTCGATTGTCGTTGACCGATTGAAAGAATATCTGTTCTTCCCTTATCTCCGAATTGGGGAAGAAAAAGGAAACCAGAAAAATCACCCTTTACCAAACGAAAGAAAAGAAAAGAAAAGAATCGCAAAAATAAAAAAAGAAACACAGGGATTAGAAATCGACGTCGAAAAATTTATCAACCCTTCCCGTCCGTTCCTGCCGCGTTTTAGTTTATTATTTCTATGTTAATTATACCCGGTGATTATTATCGTATTAATAAACGAGTAGAGCAGCGGTAGCCAAGAGCCAGAAGCAGCTACTTTATTGTTTGTTTAAAATTACGCCTCTCGCACCCGCGGCTCGCATCATCGCCAAGAGTAAAATGAGTCCTGGAATGAAATCCTCGAACGTTTCTAACGTCCGTCGCCCGCGGGAATACCCTCGTAGTCGTTCCCGCTCCCGTAGGATACCGACGTGAGCCAACCCACGCAGATTTTATACTCCCACTACCACCGTAACAAAATACTCTGTCCTGATTGGACCGAATACAGAGATGGCGTCTAAAGCTACGGATGCGCGGAGGCAACAGGTGGACGAGACACCCGGTGGATAAGATTTTCGCCTTCCAACGCCGTATACGACTCTTTTTTTTATTTTATTTTTTTTTTTTTTTTTATAGTTAAGGAAAAAATAATTTTTTTTTTGGAATTTTCGAAAATATCGTTCAGATTTTTATTATTCTCTTTAGCCTAGTTTTCATATCAATGTCGAGAAATTTTTTCCTTAATTTGCGAAATCGATATCCGAACGTATCGCGAAATTAGATTTTATGTTCTTCCCTTTCATTTTATTTTACAAATTTTTTTACAAATTCTTGTGTCTTTTTACTTCCAATTAACGAATCGAATTGATTCCTCAAAAACGTTTTTTCCAATATTTTATTTTGTTGATTTTGTTGATTTTTGATTTTTTCTATCCGAATTCTGAGACCCGTTAGCTAGTAGCTGGGAGATCGTACGCCTAGGTAGCTATAGCCTATAATATCTCCCGTCGAGTCTTGACTTGACTTTTGTAATGTAATCGTTATCTCAGCCGAGACGAGGTGCGGCAAAGTGAGGCAAAAGCAAGACGAGGTAAGGTAAGGAAAGGAAAGGAAAGGAAAGGAAAGGAAAGAAAAAGGAAGACGAGGCGAAGCGAGGGTGTATAAGGTACCTACCTATAGGTGTTCGTTGGCCACGGAAGAGAACCGCAGCCGACGATAAGACCTGAGAAAAGGAGAAATCCTAGGGGCGAAGAAGAATTCTTCTTCAACGGTTTCAAAGGGAGGATAAGAAATACGGAGTAGGAATATCTATATATACCTACAGAAGAGAGAGAGAGAGAGAGAGTGTGAAACGAGAGAGATATCTATCGAACTAAACATCTATTTGAATATCAGCAAGATAGATTAATTATCAATTAATTAATTAATCAATCAATCAATCAATCAATCAATCAAAAAATAATCTAAATTTATAAATCGATTTTTGTTTTATACTTTTGAACAATCCACCAATCAACTGAATGAGATAAACTGTATGTAAAATTGTCGGGAGGACAAACCCCGTGTGCATCGAAAAGTGGTGAAGTGAAGGGGTTGCGGAGAGGGGTGGAGTTTTTAGTTTTTAATTTTTGTTTGAAAATCGAGAAATATACAAAGGTTCGTCACTGTATATATACACATGAATGGAGTATATAACTGTGTGTGTGTGTGTGTGTGCGTGCGTGGGTGCGTGTGAGGGGGGGGGTACTATACAGTATATACTAATGACCGTAGAACGACGTTGTACAAAATATTTGCAGCGACAGATAATTTCTCACCCCAGCCGTTCAGCGAGTGGGTGGTTATAGGCACTGGTGCGAGTCTTTATATTCTGTTTATAGGGATGGTAATAATTTCTCTATTCATTGTAGTACTTGAAGGTTTTTTGGTCTCTCCTTTTTCAAATTCTATCGTATTTTGTAATTGGAATTGAAAAATTGGACTATACCAGCCGATCATGCGATCGATGAAAAAATGAAGAGTTAAAAACACCGAAGGCTGTAGGAATATTCATTCAGTGCTTAATAACTCCGGTTGTATCGATCCTATCGAAATCAATAAGCGGTGAAATTAATCCTCTCGAGATCAACTTATTGGAAAGAAAAAAAGAAGTTTCAAAATCCGATTTTCCGTAAAGAGGGTCTCGATTAGAATGAACTATCTTTCGTCTTCACATCCTGAGAAATAGACCGAAATTTTACTATTTTATTCGCGATTAAACATAGACTCAAAATTGATCTATTCCAAAATGATTCTACAAAAAAAAAAAAAAAATTTCTTCATCACACGCGTACGTAGGTAGCCCACGGTAGTAGCTTTCAGATTGATTTTCGGGTGTGTTTATATATATATATATATATATACATATTACAGCTATAATGTAGTTGTGATCGTGAATATCTACGCGGGGGGTTGTCCTTAATAGAGGCGAAGTATCTCCTCGATTCTCTACTGTACTGAGAGCTCTGTACTCGAGTATAATGTCTCTTTTATGTTGGCAGGGAGTCGTCTCATAAAATGCTATCGCAGCGTTGCAGCAACTGCGCGAGAAGGCAAATATACGCATTTCAATATTTGTAGTTCCACGATATCTTTTCTCTCTTTTTTTCTTTCTTTTTATATAATTCTTTTTTCTTTACTTCCCTTTTTCCTCTTTTCTTTTTTTTTTTTCTGTTCTTATTTTTCGCTCGTCAAAGCGTAAGGTACTTACTACCTATCCTACGGCATGTAATATCGTACTCGGTTACTTTCAATGAACGTATATCCATTTTTTACTTCATTTATTTTTCCCTCACATTTCTCTCAGTACGTATAATCATAAAATAAAAAAAAAGCTTATAACGTAAACCACAAATAACACATGATTAGCCATTTTCGCACTTTGCTAGACACACGTACCACACCGCTAGTCATATATACATATATATTCGATAACTACAAGGATTAAGAACGAGGGAATTATGTAGGGATCCATCCGTGACACCTGCAGCAGCATCCTCGGATTAGCTATAGGTACGCCTTCGTACGCAATTACCGTAACGAACTAATTAGTCAAATTATTCGAGCGTTCTTATACCTACACCGTACGTGTATACGCAATTACGTTATAATATATTGTATCGAGAATTACGTTACAGCTTATCTCCGAAACGTGATAGTTTCTTCGTTTTAGATTAAAAATTGTATTCCTTGAACCGTCCGTCGTAAGATGGATACGACAAGTCGAAAGATCCCACTCTTCTGCCTAGAACGAAAGAAAAAGGATGATAATTTCTTGATCTGCTATTAATGATCTTCTCAAATAGGTGAGAATTTCTTTTTAGCCTATTTTGAGAGAGTGCAACGAGATTCAAGAAGCTCAAAAAATCGTGTGTGTCTTTTTACAGAGATAAACGTGGTTTAGGACACAGACTGAGTTTTTCCTCCTTCCTTTTTCCTTTTTCCTTTTTCCTTTTTTTTTTTTTTTCCCCCTCTCTAATTTCCTCTCCTCTTCTCAAATTTCTCCCCGCTTTACTCTTTCCGTGAGAGACCGATGAATGGTATAATCAGCGGTCGCGTGTCTCACCCATATTTTCGCCCTTCGTATAGTATATAGCCCACAGCATCCCTCGTAGCCGGACCTAAACGCCCCTCGATAGTTGCGTAGTAGCGTGGCGTGCATCAACGCCTTCACGCGAAAAGTCACTTACACTGGCTAGTCTATAGAACAGATTTAGTCCAGGAGTTTCGCGATCTCTTATCTCTGTTTTCAGCCCATAGTAAAAGTATCGTTTTTCCGACGTATCCCACACGCAGACACCCTCGAAGATATATTTTTTTCCTGTTTTATCTATAAACGCGCGGATAATCGAACGGCTAATTTCGCTATTTGGAAACACATTTCTTTGTCTCAAGCTCGAGGCATTGATCCTACGAAAAATTCATAAGGACACAAAAGACGGGGTTCGTCGAGTACTTCAACTTTTGTTCGAAGCATTTTTCCGAGTCGCTAATAACGGCGGAGAATTTTCATCCGGAAGAAATCGACGTTCGCAATTTTTCCGCAGCAGCTCGGAGCTTACGTCGAGCCGATTAATTAATTCACTCTAAAGTTTATAAAATAGCTGTTATACGGAATCGTGGAGTATAGGTGGGGCCAGGAATACGGGGTTAAACAATACAGTAAACAATGGTACATTGTTGGAACACACAGAGCGTAACTACGGAGGAAAGCTCGCTGATTACAGCATTGTGTAAAGCCTTGACTGCAGTTGTTTTACCTCAGTTAATCGGGACGGGGGAAAATCGAGTTTGGAATAGAATATATTGTTATTTGACGAAAATTTCATTTCGAAAACAGAGAGAGAGAAAGAGAGAGAGATAAAAAAAAAAAAAAAATGAAACAGCAAATTTCTTCTCCGGAGGAAAATAATTGAATTGTTGATAAAAGACAAACAGTCGATTGTCATATTTGGGAGAATCGGGGTCCAGCAGCTCACATCAAGACTTGACAATGTCAAAATATATAACTGTCTGAAATAAGTTATCGGGCGAACAAAAATTGGGCAGTATTTTATAGCTCTGCTGGCTCTGTTGGTTACACACGTTGAATACATCAATAGTTCACAGGGTGTGACTTGAATATTTCCCAGTTTCAAATTACCCCGCGTATACCGCCGATTCTTCACCGTCCGGGAATAGAAAATTTCACAAAGCCTCGAACGAACTCGAAAAATAATATCCCCCTTTTTTTATTATCATATATAATATAATTTTCGTCGTCTTTTTTTTCAAACTCGAAATCTGCAGATTTTGATCCGATCCATTAATCAGGATTGGCAGCTAATTAGACGCCGTTTGGTAGAGTGAAAGTATAAGGTACATACATACGTACATTTATAGCTTTGAATTTCATGTACCTATACATACATACATGCGTTTAGTGTAGGTATAAAATCTGTCTAAAGGCCTAGCGATCGGTTGTAGCTCTGAATCAGGTCTAATTGCGAGGAATGGTAGGTATATATGGGGTCGAGCAGGCGGGTGTTTCAATTGAATAATCGAGCTCCGATCAACGCACCAGACCTCAAGATCATCGTAATTGATTCCTCGTTGCGTGACGAATCACCCACTACGAATTTATTCACCTGGAATTAGAGCCTTCCGCGTAACGTGTGCGTGTGTGTTCGTATACGTATATATTATACACGTCCTTTTCTTCATAATCTCTTAGGATCATCTCGTGTGAGTTATAACGCATCTGTACGTCTATATTCGTATTTACGAGAAAGAGTAAAAAAGTGGTAGAGTAAAAAGGAATAAGAAAGCGAAAGAAAATAAAGAAATAAAATGATTCGAGGGAAAGAAAGCCACAAAAGCGAACTGTCACTATTATCGAAGGTATTGTCAGTTCTCAATATAAGTCTCGTAGCCTCGGGTGTACAAGACGCAATATCGAAGGATCGAGGTCCTCTCCCGACGGTTTTTCCCGGGATTCGTGATCGCCCGGTACAGACAATTGTTTTGACACCAAACAAAAAGTCAGAATCGCCATCGATTTCATCAAGACTAAATTCACCTCATAGAGGAAACTCCTCTTGTTCGCGATCTAATATAACTTTTATACACCCAAACTTATCCTACCTATATTATACATATTGATATAAAAATAATAATAACCGATACGTACCCTACATACACATACGCTTAGAATTATCGTCCAATCCTAATTTCTGTTTTCCCCTCAAAAATTGACGATTATTTTCTGTTTCAGATTATTTGGCGATTGATTAGATCATCCAAAGGCGAGAGATGGTGAGTGATAAATTCATCGATTTATTTTGTATCGCATGATATTCGTATTTTGAAATTTGATTATTGATGCGTGTGTGTACTTCAGTGTTAATCGTACATCGTTGTAATATGTATTGTGATCGATCTCTGGTAATTTTTTTTTTTTTTTTTTTTTATCGTACCAAGAAATTCAACTTTCATTGACGATGAAGTGCTAGTTAGAGGAGACTTACGGGACTATTATAGATTCCTCGATCGAGGATCGATGATCAACGATTTTATTGTGACGACTAATCGTCGGTAATTCGATCGAGCTACGCGACTCCAACCTTTGAGATATCGCGGCTTGTAGAAAATACCTGTTTCTCATAAGAGATCGGGAATATGCCGACACTTAGATATACAAACGACCAAATATCGTTCCGCGGCAATCAATTAACGATCCTTCGAAGTATGATGATAGAAAAATATTCTGTTTTACAAAAGAGGTGATTAATTTTTGGATAGGATTTTTCTTTTTTCTTTTTTCTTCTTCGTATTATTCCCTGATATAATTTTTTTAAATTTTTTTTGCTTTTGCCTTTTTCTAAGCTTCGGTGGTGAATAGATATTATAAGCGGCGGTTTTTCACCCCCGGGCCTCCTCGATTCTTTCATTACATTAATCCTCCCTTATTCTCGTCATTCTCTAGAGTAGCAGAAGCAGCGGAGAGTCCTTCGCATTTTCTTTTCATATACATTTCCTAGAATTGTTTGAGAAAAAAATGATTTTATCTCTGCGGCAGCCCTCAACTTTCGTTTTACTTCGAATGAAATTCTTTTAAATTATAATCCGAGATCAAGAAACCACACGGAATTTTCAACTTCGAAACTTTAATATCGAGACTGGGTTTAACCTCGCTATTTACTTTTTCGAAAATTTTCAATTATATCAATTAGGACTCGATTATTTTATCCGTCTTTGAAAAAATAAAAAAAAAAAAAAAAACGCTTTTGATTCCCGGCTATCTTTTGTTCGATACAAAAAGTAAAATCTCCAATTCATTTTCTTCTTATTTTTTATTTATTTTTTTATCATTTTTCTTTTTTCTCTTTTCATCTTTAACGCGGTCGAATTATAAAGAAAAAAATTTCTCGCTTATAATATTATAAAGTTCTCGGAATATCTGAAGAATTCACGGTGGACCCGCGCGACTCTATTCTATAGTTCAGCACCTTCTGCGACAAAATCTGAAGTTACGGTTATAGCCTCTGCAGGGATTTAATAAAAGAATCACCCGCCCTTTATAATAACCTCATGGATTCTGTACATATATAACAAGCTTTTTAGTCTCACCTTCCTCAATTTTATTAGCAGAAAAAATTTGAAAAGAAAATTTTCTGTTGACGCTTTCTGTTAAAAAGAAAAAAAAAATTATTATTATAATAATTATAGCTCTTAAAATCGCAATTCTTTATAAGTTACACGGAGTTTTCTTTTAATTTTTTTAATTTCTTTTTTTACCTTGTTTTTTTTTTTTTTTTTTATCGATAGATTGATATTTGTCGAAGGCTTTATGTCGGGGAGACTATATGTACGCTTTGTATTCGACAAACCGTATCGCATACATATACATAAGAGTGGAGATACAAATCCCATTTCAAGCCACTCAAAGCCAACTCTCTCTCTCTTTCTCTATATACTCAGAGAGATAGGTAGGTACGGGGACCGGGAAGGAAAAGCAGCTTCCCTTTGTGCCTTTGTGGCTAATGCGATCCAATTCAGATCCACTACTCTGTGCCGGACAGGCGGCGGCATCGCATCGGGATATCGGAATCCTTAAATCCCGTTTGTGTTTCCATTGTCCGGCGCTCTTTTCACCCTTTTCAAAAAGTCTTTTACACGCCCGCGCTACGTTCGTCGACGATATGTATATATATATATATATATTCCACATTTTACCCACTGTTTGTTTATCCACGGAGTGATATACGCCGGTAAAAGATTACCGACCGTCTTCTGAGCTCCATAATCTACAATACCGATCGAATTTAGTGTAGGGATTTACTTTACCGACTTCGAAATGGGCTCGATTGTTATTTCGTTAATAGAATTTCACGATAAAAAAAAAATTGTCATTTTTATTTTAAAGATCGAATATAAAAAAAAAATAAAAAAAAATTTCATTCACTGATTAGAATATTTTCTCTGATATCAAATTCTTGATGTATATTTTCGCATGCGTTTCTACCGATTCTTGTTTTCATAGGATTTTACAGTACCGATATTTCGGTCGGTATTTCACCGCTCAAATTTCTCTGAAATAAATTCTTCATACTTACAGAAGATAATAGATTGATCATTGCTAATACCTGGCGGTAAAAATGTTTTAATAATTAAACGGTGATTATTTATTTAATCAATTATTTCTTTATTTCACGTTTTTGGCAATTTAATTTTTCGTTCAAACCTATAGATTTTCGTCGCGATTCTCACACGTTCTTGTTTGTACGTATATATGTACATACCTATACATGTATGTATACGAATCGTTGAATCTTTTGAAATTCAAAACCGTGCATAGTACGCAGATATAATTGGTTCGTTATATTAATTGAATTTCAATACACATACATACCGCTAAACAATCAAGGTTAATTAAACGTATAATAATCATAAATTTTTTATTTCTTTTTTTTTTTTTCTTTTCTGTGCGGGGCAAAGCTTTGTTGGCAGAAAATACTCCGCGATCATTCTATATATATTAAAGCGCGGCGCGAGTTTTATTGTCTTCAAGTAACACGATAGAAGGTATATAATGTAATAATCAATAATAAATACAATACCTCGTTGTATGACTCGTGAAAATAAACAAAAGAAAAATCACCCGTTTATAAAAAGAAAAATTTTAAATTAAAAAAAAAAAAAAATTGCAAAAATTTATAAGAAAAATCCAAAAAATTTAGTTTTCTTTTTTGTCCTACGTACAGATGCGTGCAGTATATGGGTATATACAGGGAAGCGATCTAGGGATAAGGGAGATCCCAACATCTGGACAAATTGATTTATGCCCATAGCAGCGTACCTATAACGTAACTATTGTGTTGTCGCAAAGTTATCGCATTGTCCATTGAACAAATTGACCGCTGGTATATCCGCGACGCTTTTGTCCAATACATTGTGCAATCGTTTGGCAAAAATATAAGCCCTTGTCTCCCGCGATGCGACCGTCCTTTCCTTACTTATTTTCTCTATAGCTTTAGCCTGCAGAACTATACATCTGTCCATTTCCTAAATCGACGAAATAATACTTACCTGCTGACCTTCTCTATTCTTACCTAAACCCAATATAGAATTTAACAATTTTTTTTCAACCGTCAATTTCTCTTTTCTCAATAATAATTAATCGAGGAGATCTGTGGCGTCGTATCTAAAGTTTAAATAATAATTGTTTGAAAATTTTGCCTCTTTTTTCTAGTTTTTTTTTTTTTTTTTTTCTGACGACAAATTATATGGTACATACGTTTGTCGTTTCTGCACGTTTGTTTCAAACTTTGAGTTTACCTGACCTTTATACGTTTACCCATATAATTAATCACATCGTTGTATCATTCGCTTTTCTGATTTTTTTTTTTTTTTTTTTTTCCTATTACATTTCTAACATAGACGTGCCACTTCTTCTTTCCCTTCACCTTTTTAATTCTCTTCACTCTTGTAGTACTACGTTATATACTATACATTCGAGACCCCGAGCTAGTGAAGGCAGTTTCTTTGACGAATCCGATTGGCTCGCTAGTCTATAGAAAATAAATGAAAAAAAAAAAACAAAAAAAAATGAAACAAAATAAAACCCGAAGACCGCCCAACGCGTCCATTGCATCGGTCAACCAAGGACAACCAAACTTAGGTATATACCTTGGAACATACACTTTCGCACGCTTCTCTCAACTGGATTGAAACCGTACGATTTGATTACAACTATTTCCGAATGGAAAAAAAAAAAAACAAAAAAAAAAAATTAAGAAAAATGAGAATCGTGGCGGAAGCGAATTGAAACTAAATGATAATTAGCTCTTTGCCACATCTTCGAGGTTCGAGGTTCGAGCTTCGAGGAGTAGAAGGAGGAGTATAAATGTAAGGACGAGGATGAGGATGAAGAAGAAGAAGTGGTGGTGGTGGTGGTGGTGGTTGTAGTAGGAGTAGGGGTTGGAGTGGAGCAAGCAGGCAGCACTCCTTGCCCCATCTTTTTATTCTTGGTAGCTGCTTTATAAGACTTACAAAAGAACATCGCGGTGAAGTCAAGATGGCGGTGGTGCACCAGCATATATATATATATATATATGTATGTGTATGTATATATATATATATATTATATATGTGTGTGTATATATACTATACATATAAATATATACATACATATACATATAACCTGGCTTGCTGAGACGCGGAGCGACTGACTGTGGTATATCCATTGTTAACCCAGCCAGAGAGACAAAATGAACCTGATTGTTAGTCCGGGAGGGCACCATAATGAACGTTCATTCAACGACAGACACCAAATGAGGAGAGCGAGAAAAGAGATTCTTATACGCTACCGCGTCTTCGGCATTATTCCTATATATATATATATATATATATATGTATATATGTATATATATGTATGTATATATATGTGTATACCTACATATTATACAAATATATACGAATACACGTCATTATTTACGTTTTTGCAATACCTGTACATACTTTTTCTTATATACTCGTATCTTTTTTATCCTTGTAACATCATTTAGCCAAGCTTTTGTCGCATTTAGGTAGGTACTTCTTCTTCTTCTTATTATTCTTCTCGTTCTTTTTCTAGTTTCATTTATTCGCGAATAATAATACTTTCACCATTTATTTATTTATATATATATATATATATATATATATATATATATATATATATATATATATATATATTATATTTATATACCTACACAGGTGTATCAATTCATTCACACAAAACGCGTTCTTGTATATAACTATGTACATGTAGGTATGTACTACATACATTCCTATAATAATGCATCGAGAAGTTTCTTTTGTCCTCGTCAGACCATGCACTCCTGCTGCAGTCAACGGCTGAACAAACAATGATATACATAACATAAAGTCACTGGCTTATATTATACACTAGAATATACGATATAGATATACACCGGGTATATGGACTGCCTTTTTTTAACTTTTCTATTTTTATTAATATTTTCGTCGTCATTCTCCTCCTACACATCGAAAAACTATACAACGTTATCTATTTTTTTTTATATATCCTTCGTTTTAAACAATTTTCCTTTCTCCATACTCGCAGGAACGTACGGAGATCATTTTTCGTTTCTTTTTTTTTTGCTCCATTGTCTGCATCGTAGAATCGATTTATTAAAAATCCTGGGGACAACTTCAATTTGTATTTCGGTATATTATATATATATATATATATACATATAGAAATATACCTTCGATCGACGGTTGACAGGTTCTAAAACCCTGCAGCCTGTCGCAGGTAAGGTTTTCATCCGATCCCGCAGTATGGTATAACTTGGTGGGAAGCGTATCGATCATTTTCAATTCGATTTCATCCGGCGATCGGATATACCCGCGCCTTACCGAACACATCTCTTAAATTCATGCCACTTTTTGTTGCTTCAATGTTTTCGGTACACCTTTACAAACGGCAGGGTCGAGGGAGCGGGACGAAAGCGGATCCGAAAACAGGGAAAGATAAAAAAAACCAAAAAAAAAAAAAATAAGGACGGTGTGACAAAATTTGAGGTTTCTTTTCCCCCCGCTTCTGTTCTCTTCTTTTTCTTCTTTTATTTCGAATTTATGAATTAATCGCTGTATAGTAATCCTCACAACAATTAATCGAAAATTTATTTGATTCAATAATGTCACGTGTCCCTTTTTCGATACGTCCGCGTCATGAATGAGTTAGGGACAAAATTTCGTGTAAAAACGATATTACAGAAGAGTATAGATTAAAATACCGCGGAGAAGAAACTACCGGGGTTCTTTCAGGAGGCGAAAATAGATCGTTGATCAATGGAAGCGAGCGGCGTCGTTTGTCCACCGCACTTCATCCGCGACAACCGTGCAATCGCGGATAATCATTGACGCGGAAAAAATCAATGTAACTAGTTACGCGATCCATCGCGATATACTCCGGTTTCACCAAACTACAAATTTCACGTTCGTTTTGCCAAATAATTTTCCATATCTACACACGTACTTAAAATCGGTAAGTATATAAATAGGTGGTTCCAGGTAATCCTAAATTATCTCTAATTATGTACAGTAATATCGATATGTATATATATATATATTCCAGCGCGCGTCTTTTACGCAATATCGGGAATAACAATATCTTATTTTACGTCACGACGAAATTCAGTGATTTGTCCCGTTTTAATTAGTCGCGAAATCTTCGCGTACTCGTGAATTGTGTATCGTACCTAGTTACGTAATTATATTACTCGACAAAATTATACACGTTGTTAATTATATTTTGAATATATATATTTGAATGGGCCTATTAATATGTGGACAATGGTGTAAGGTAATTCGTGTATAATATTGATGAAAATTTACGTAAGGATATCGTTTATCACCACGAATAAACAGGAGGTTATAATTAAGTCGTGAAAACGTTGATTATACCGACAAACAAAGTGCACAACATTATAATACCGTCTGAATATAATTATAGATCGTGTATATAATCAATTTCGATTATGGAGCATGTTTCCCTTCTCATTTTCTTTCATTCGACAGAATTTTTACTCTTCGGCTTATACAACCCGCGAGGGATATATAACAAGAGGAATCGATACTCTCCGCACCCTATTAGCTATGCATCGGTTCCCTTTTTTTCTACTTTTTAAACAATATAAAACATCTGCGCGGGTTAGTGTGTCGGTAGAAAACGTACCTTTGTAGAAAACACGCGTTAAAATTGTGTGAAAACTTGTCATAGTCACGCTGGTGGGTATATTAGCCCTGGGTCTGCCCACCCCTGCGAAATGCAGCACGACGAAACTCAATTTATCCTGTAGGTACACAGCTTCCGAATTTCGTTCATCCGTGTGCCGATTTATTTCGAAAATTTAGAAAACGGAGAAAATTTGTTGGGAAAATATACGAAGATTTTACGAACGAAGGGTGAAAGAGAGGAAGAGAAGAAAATAAAGAAAAAAAATAGAAAGAAGCGAATAAATTGACCGCGACGTGTAGGAAATATTGTGTGTGAAAATGAATCGATTAGTAACAGTAAGTAAAGTTAATGAATGTGATACCGAGTCAAATATTAGCCCATGGGAAGATTTGGGACTGAAAGCAGATGGGGTTCTGAAACCCACCCCTAGTTGTCTCTGGTTGTCATTAGCCCGACGCTTTGTGTTTGGGTAGCCAACCTCGGGCCGAGTATCGATACAAATCGATAGATCGATCCTTCGCGCAATTAGGGGATATATTCACCGTGCATCTGGTACCGGGGACTCTCCACTACACTTTGTCCTACAGAATTTAGGGTCTTTATATTCCCAACTCCTGCCGCACCCAAACGTACACTCTGCCAGGTATAAAAATTGGCGACAGATCGCAGGAATTTTTTTTGTTTTTTTCTTATCTTTTCACGTCTGATTTTCGGGACTTAGAAAATTCGAAGACGTTTTTAATTCCATATATATCTCGCGAGTTTTACCCCGAAGTATATATCAGCTTTTCTCACCCCGGAAGCGGCTAATAAAAATGATATTCGTATCGGCATCCGGCGTGACTAAAAGCTGGCGTTTCAGTTTCCTCCCTCGTTTTCCCTACGGTTATGAGATATATTTTAGGCTGAATTTTGCGTATCTTTCCTCGTTGTTAGCTGGGCTGGTGCGCAGGGTCCTCCCTTTTCGTCCTTGTCGTAACATGCTTTATTATGTTAACAAATAAGTGGTTCCCGCGTAATAAAAGGTTCGCCTAATGTATGCGCGATGTCTTGAACAATATTCCCTCTGCCTTGTCCCATAATGGCGTCGAATAAATAACCTCCACTATATATATATATATATATATATATATATATATATATATATATATACGTATATCTATACACCCGTCTACCACTCCTGTCTTTTCGTACTATATTTTCCACCCGCCATGCCATGGCATGCGATGCCGTGGTGCAGGGTACTCGGAGTTAGGTAGGTATAAGGTACGCGTTATACCAGCTCTGCACCCTCAACCACCCTCGCGAATGGGCGAAATGGGAGGGGTTGAAATATGCAGAAACTTGCGGCTCCTTGTTATAAGTGGTGATAAATTATACCAACCATTCTGATCTATTACTTTAGCGTGTATAAAAGCTGGATTGTGTACACACAATACATCCACACAGATATAATACTTTATACTTTATGTGGTAGAGGATCATCGGTCTAGTCTTTTGCCCTTAGGAACTGCTCGGGTCTTTTTTTTCCTCCCCGCCTACTCCTCGTATAAATGAAATCTTATTTATTCATGACGGGGAATCCCCTGTTTAAATCAGGAGAAGAACAATTGGAAATCGTTGCGGCCAAAGAGAACTTCCGCTTTGGATGGATATAATAGCGTTATTGATAAAACTTTCCTTTTACCGCAATTGTTCGTTAGTTTTAAAATTCTAGGGCTTAAGTTTGATCGAAAATTCTCTCACAATCGGGCGAAGTTGCGAAGCCTGAAAATCTAGACGGTTCATCTCACAGAACTTATTTCATATCGATACTGGACATTGAAATTTTTTTAGACCAGCCATCTTCTAGACGTTTTATCTCGTAAGGGTTGAGTCTGATCAAAAATTGTTTCAGACAAAAGTTTTAGGACTTTATAAAACGGACATTTTATGCCTAATACATTTTTTCGATATCTCTGCCACAGCCGAAGTTATCCATCGATTACCGCGACACTCGTCGATGATATGCCTATCGATGATCAGCGATCGAACTCCTAGACGTAATATCTCGTCAGGCTTAAGTCTAGTCGGAAATTGTTTGAAACAAAATTTGTAGGGCTTGAAAAAACCGACACTTTATGTTCTATAGATTTTTTGATTCCCTCCACCGAAACTGGAGATATTCAGCGATTGGTGTAAGGGTTGTTCGTAGCGATGCAATATTCCTATTCATACGTCTATTCGTGCATAGGGTACATGGATGCGTCGATATTTAGGTGTATAATACAGGGTTCTAATCCGTGCCAGATTGCCGAGGGTAAATCGATGGTTGGTTGGCACTTTCCCTTGGCCAGTTTTAATTTTCTTTTCCTCGTGCACGCGGATCAGAGAGCCGTCAGAACTTGATACGGTCGGTTTTCTTCTTCCCCCAGTTGAATTTTCTGGGGCGGGTTTTCCAACCATCGGACTAACGTCACGATGCTCAACAATGCGCGCCCAGGGGATGACACTTTAAATTTAATTTAAATGCGCCATTGTCGTCGGCCGCCCCTTTCCACATCTATTTCTCCATCCCTCTTCTCCGTCTCGCTCTTCTCGACTCTGGAGCTCCGCGATCTTCTCAAAGGCTTTCGTCCTCCCTTTATTATTTTCATAATACGTGTTTTTTCTCATTCTTTTTTCATCCCACATTTCTTCTGCGCCTTACGAAAAAAAGCGAAAGAAGAAGCGTTCCCTTCTTTTTTTTTTCTCCCCCTACCCTCCTCCCCCCCCTTTTCTTTATGGTTAGAAAATAAAAAGAAAACAAGAAAGAATATATTTTTTGAAACAGAAGATCAAAAAATTTCTATTTACTCCATATGTTTATTTATTACCGATCTCACCTTTCAACCCCCCTTATGCTCTCGGTCTTCCTCCGCGTTCTCTAACAGCTACCTAAATATGAATGGTATATTCTTCCGCGATAAAGATCTCATCCTGAAAAAACGGAAGCAACATTTTGGCCCTTAACCCACCATAAATCTTACCGCACAATGGTATGTAGATCACTTCTCGAGACGTGTAGAGGTACCCTGGTACACGTATGAGGCCCGCGCCCAAGGCCCTTCTTTTTCTTATTCTTCTTATTCTCCTTATATATGTGACATTCTACTGGCCCATTTTCACCCCGTTTAGTACAAGACTACAGACATCTTTATGACCAAAATTTATTACCGATATACGATTTATATCAAACCCGTGTATACCTACGATATACCATAGATCTCTCAAAGACCGTACAGTCAAGTAGATCTGGGTCTAAACTTTTCTCCTTTCATCCGCATCACAGAATCGATCCATGAGAAAATTCGAGTTCAAAGATTTCCGGATTTCTATCTTTCTTTTTTTTTTTTTTTTTTTTTTTTATCTTCAAAATATCGGGAGATTCTTTTCAGTTCGACCTTAAAAATTATTTCCGAAAATCGTAAATGAGTGAATATCTCCATTTTCAATATTCCCGAGGGTTTTTCCTAACCGAGAATAGAAAAATCCGGTTTGCGAAGCTGTCGTATAACTATAGTCGCTTTACGGTGTAAGTATACGAGGGTAAAGGATTAATATAAGTATTTGCGCAGAGATTGATTCATTTGAATAGCTTGGATCGAATTTAGGTAGTCGTAGCTTTGGCCCAGCCATGCATGTTCAGGTATGCATTGTCGCATCGGTATTATACGTAGTACATACATGCATATATTAAACGTAGTAACAGAGGATACAGTCGATAGACGAGCGCGTGCGAGGAACGCGTCGTTATACCTCCCATATCCCGATCTCTGGTTGAAATTCAAACATGCATATAAATATATAGGTACGAACCGCAAAAATTTAAATATTTTCACCGCTCATACTTATTTAATAAAGTCTCCGACGAATGAGCCTAGGATTTTATTCAAGCCACACTTCGGTTTCACCGTATAGTTACACTACTTATCTCCCTCTTTGAAAAGAATCGATTAATTCAATAGAAATTATCGTTTAATATTTTATTTCTATATTTGTAAACGTTACCGTTTATTTTCAAATACAAGTCGCTGCTGTGTAGGATCTCGATGCATAAAACGTGTGGATTAATTTCCTAAACAATTACACCTGTAATACGTACAAAGTGGCTGTCGACGTCGTATGAACATCTGTAGTCGCGACGTTATAAACGCGTTTGTTATCAATTGATAATGAACGTTCATTTAATAAAGCGATTTACACAAGTGTCGGGGTCTGGTCCCTCGTTTGTACTTAATTATCGTATATGAAAACATGGACGCATATACATATGTGTATGGATAATTCGTATAACGCATATATCCCACTATACCTGTACCTTATGCAGCAACGTATTCAACCTCCTCGCATCTCCCATTGTCACTAATTCTCAGTATGTATATCTACCCCACTTATCGCCGAGGGCAACGACTCGCTGTCTCTGAACTTCTCGCTTTGAACAGTAGCCACCGGTAGCACCGTGCGGTAACACCATCACCTGAAGGTTTCGTCACTTACAATAAATACGAATAATAACAATAATAACAATAATAATGAAAACTAATTAGTATATAACGAATATAGACAGTAATAATAATAATAATTATTATTATACACATACACCGTGGAATTATAACACCTTATTTAAATACTAATCGTATCATACGGAAGGACGGCGATGCAGCGATTGATTTTAAAGAGAAAATGAAGGAAACCAAAAAAGCTGTCAGAAATCTTGTCGCTTCGTTTTATTAAATTAATGACGATTTCTTTAACATCCGAGGATTGTACATTGCTTATGTAATCCGAATGACAAACTCTGTATGGGATATTATAGCTCTCTTTTATACACACACACACACACACACATACGTATACGTATTTGTGTACATATATTCTCACGTTCGTTTGCTGCATACCAAGTACTCGCGTCTTGGACTGGCAGGCCTGCGAGTGACACCTATAGAAATAAAAGAATGAGATATATATACACGCGTGTGTATTCGTGGATGGTCATAGGAGCTCTAACACATGCATTTAAATATATGTATATGTATATATTTTTCGACACACTTCGAAAGAGCCAATACAATTTATATCCATACGTGTGTATATCTATATGCTATCTTATATATATATATACGCGTAGACATGTAGATATATTCGTATTGTTGGTACTATTTGCGATCCAGGCCTGAGCAAACACTGCCCCTGCTAGATGCCACGTTGCATCCGGTAGCTCAGGGCAGCTTCGTGCTTCTGCTTCAGCTTTTGCTGCTGCTGCTGTTAGTGGTTGTGCTGCTGCAAAGTGCAAACATTTATTGTTACCCTCGATTATAGCCGTGATCCCTTCTACTGGCCCCGGGACCTATCCATCTCTCTGAAACACAACGTTCCTACTATTTATATATTTATCTTAAAATCCATTTTTTTTTTTTTTTTTTTTCTCGTCGGATTTCTTTACGCGGAGCCACTTGTTTGGGGTGAAGTTTAAGGAGCTATACTCGTTGCTCGTTATATAGTGCGTTAGTTGATCGGTTGTCAAACAATTTGCCAACATCTCAGTCTGGTGACACGCCCTCATTCCACCCCCGAGAAACTCACCCTTCGAAACGATCGCGACACGGAACGTTAAACAACCGGGATTCTGACGATCGTTCTTCACCCTCTACCACCCTCTCATGCTTTCTCTCTCTCTCTCTCTCTCTCTCTATCTCTCTATTTCTCTATCTATCTCTATATTTCTGTGCAGTACGTGTATAGCTGTATGTATGTGTGTACATATATTACCGAAACCGAAACAGTACATGTCAAAAGTCACTCGGCGCCACGTGCCGAGTGACTGTATAGGGTATACGAAACTCTTTCTACCCCGATGTTCGAGAGCGGTTTTCTTTATTTTCTTAGAAAACTTTGAAAAGGGTTTAAAACACGAGACTAGAGTTTAGGGGATTGAATATAAACCGAATGACGTAACCATTTCACGGGGGTTGAGATTTTGAATTCAAACGATTCGTTGTTCTATTCCAAAAATTATATATAGACTATATCATAAACGTTTTTTCTGTTTTTTTTCTTTTTCTTTTCATTATTTCTTTCTTCCCTATCTTCTTTCTTCGGCTCTACTTCTGTTATCCAACTATACTAAATCGTCCGTGATAAAAATGAAGATATTATAACTATACATATATACACAGTATAAACTATGATGTACTATACGGGAATCGAGATTCTACACGGTTGTTAGATATGCTAGAAGCGTCGGCGACGTCGCTCAGCTTCACCTTCAGCTTCAGAGCTTTCGGAGCTTTCGTAGCTCCAGCTCGGCTCAGCACAGCTCAGCTCAGCTTCTCGGTGAGACATGCCCATTAAAATTGTTTAGCTAGAAAGAAACTAGATTAGATCGGGAGTCTGGGTATATGATACTGGTAACAAAAACTACCTGCCGTTCAATAGCCGCGCGGAGCGTTAAAGAAACAAGAAGAACAAGAAGAGTTCGAAATATAAGAAAAGAAAAAAAAAAAAAAAAAAAAAGAAAAAATAAGAAAACAACTAAAATTCACTAGAAAAAGGAAAAACGCTTTTCAAACTCAAGATTTTATCGAGTCACATGGAAAAAAGTGAAAAAAAACAAAAAACCATTCAATATTATAACACAGTTGAAAAAGGGGAGACACTTGTGATCGGATTATTTTGAAGAAGGGATCTGAATATGATATACATATATATATATATTATATTCTGAGTTTTGAGATCGTTGGCATATCTTAGGTAGGTGTGTGCGAGCGGTGGGATGCCTTTTGCGGGCAACTCGGTGGAAAGTGGAAACTGGAAGACCGGGGCTGAGGCCGGGGCCGGAGCCGGAGGCAAAGGTAAAAGCAAAAAGCTACCCTGAGACTCCCGCCTCCTGGGGGAGACGGGAATCCAAGATGGCATTGGCCCGAGTTCCTCTGCTCAACGTTTTGCTCTTTCTGTTGCTGCTTTCGCCTTTCGCCTCTGCTAGTTCTACAGCTTCTACAGCTTCTACAGCTCGGGGGACTTCAGCTGGGTTCCTCGATTATACCGCAGTGTAATAACCGCCTCACTCCAAACCAGTCATCCAACACTTTAAACTTTTACTCGTGTAAAAGTACCAACGCCGAACAGATATCATCGCATTATGCTCCTACGAGAAACCCAGACACGCTTTTCGTAAATCGTTATCATCCCGTATATCTGCGATTATATAGATATATATTGTTGATAATAATTAAACGGTCTCTCTCGCCCTCCCTATCTCCCTCTCAATTTCTTTTTGGTTCGATAATTAGCCGCAAAAAAGTTACCCGAGTATTTGATTCGAGACCATTTTCCAAGTGGCAGTGAGTACCTATTCAAATAATTAGTCAAATGGTATATGGCTTTACGAAATGACAAGCTTCTGGGTCTCATCCCTATTCCAAGAGAGAGAGAGAGAGAGAGAGGGAGAGTTTTCTCTTCAGCAGTCCAGTTCAGTTCAGTTCAGTTCAGTTCAGTTCAGTATAGTACAGTTCAGGGTTTGAAACTTTCTGACTAAGTTTTCTTGGGGCATTAGCTCGTCGCTCCGTGGGCGAGTATTCGCGTTCGGGTTGCATAAAAGGTTGCAAGGAGACTTAGGGGCGAGGGAGAGCCCCTGCACCAGCGTTAGCTCCGGGGAAATACGACTTCTCTTAATTTGTCTACCTTAAGTGCCAATTAAGCTGCCTTGTCGTGCATTATCGTTTACCTAGTGAAAAAAAAGAAAGAAAAAAAAAAAAAAAAATACAACAAAAAAGAAAAAGAAAAAAGAAAAAAGAAAAACAAAACCACCACGTCAATTGGCCACTCAAAGTTTCATTTGCTCCGAAATACTTTTCACCGCGGCTACGTGTATACCCACCCCCACATCCGTGCACGCGATATTGTCCAAGAACCGTGAAACGACGTCTAAATGTCGAAGAAGAAGAAGAAGAAGAAGAAGAAAAATCATTTATTTGGGAGACTAGAGTTTCAACTAATGTTTGGAGCAACTAGAATAGACAAATTCAAAAAGGGGGAAAAGAAAAAAAAAAAAAAAAAAAAAAAAAACCGACACGCATGGGCGTCGAGTGTTGCCGGTTTTTTGGCGACAGGGTCCATATACACATGAGCATGATATAATGACAAATGTTCCCCCCATACTTCGGGTTAGCACAATAGAGTTATCGCTGTCGAATAAATAAAATAGCAAAGCTACATAGCCGAATCGTTGGAGCGTACTAAACGACACTAAATGGCACTAAATGGCATTAAACGGGGGAAACTGGGGTAAAACTTTCGCTTCCGTTTTCCCATAATACATCATACGAGCTTTCCCAGTTTCCTCTATTGTTCACCGATATAACGAATGGCCATTCGCCACTTCTCTGCCGCCTATTATCTATCCTACAAATACTGCACTGCACCATATATATACGTATAGGTATATAAAATAGATATATACATATATATATATATATATATATATGAATATATATATATATATAGATACATATACCAGCTATATAGCACCCCGACGATTCTAGGGAACAAAAACTGTTTTCATTTTTCGATTTTCATGGCATAATTTTTTTTTTCCACTTTCTATTTCTATCATCCAATCGTCTAAAACGTCGCGAGTTTTAACGGACGTAATTTTTCGTTAATTATTTATATCAGATTATCGAAGATTCGAGATAAACTCGGGGCGTCCATGGGTACACCTATCCCAATTTTTGACACACGAGTGAAATGTCCCAGGGGGATAGCTCTGCCACGTTTCTAAATGTGTTTACGAAAGTTGTCTCGCGGCCATCTTATGAAAATAGAGAATGATAAATTGTGGACGAAGCTTCGCGAGGCTTGCTGGGGGTAGGTAAGGGGTGGATTGGTGGGTGGACTCTGTAAAAGGAATTGAACATCGGGCCAACAATACTTCCTCGTCGACAATAGCTGTTTACTGTCTTCGTTCAGCTGACAACAATGAACGGTCTCCTTAGTCGTCAGTTTTTGTCAATTGTTGTCTCGCTCTCGAGTTCTTCTTTTCCTGCCACTTTCTGCTTCTTTCTGATCCTCTTCCCCCCCCCCCCCCCCCAACCCCTCGCTTTTTACTGTCTCTTTCCGAATCGCTGAAGGGAACTGGGAAAACGAGGTACGAGCCACGAGGCACGGGGAATGTACGAACGTACTACACGTATATATATACCAACGACTGACAGCTATCGAAACAAACTTCACTGCAGCACCTTCTATATATACTAGATACATAATTTATCACGTTTGTTCGATTGATTAAATAAAAATGTTTGCTCGAACGCTGCTACTAAAAACAAAATTACCGCTTTTCTATCCGTCGCTGTAGAGTACTATATCGATAAAAATAAAAATACCAAATTATAACAACGTTTGCATGATTATATTGTTTTTATTTTTATCTGAAATAATCGAATGACATTTATTCATATACATATATCGTCTTGGATTCCAATTCGATCGATAATTAGACTCGACTGATTGAAAATTAATTCTCTTCAGTTTTCTTCCTCACGATTCTTTAATTTTTTCAATTTTCTTTCTTTTTTCTTTTTTTTTTTGATTCTTGGAGTTTTGCTGCCGGTTAAACTGGTATCCCCGGGTACTAGAATAGAATAGCGACGTCGTCGTTGTAACGTCATTGTTCTCATCGTCGCCGAGAACATTGTACCCCCGACAAAATGTCGAGACAAAAGCACCTACTGCTACCTCTTTTGCCGTGTTATGCACCCGTTTCTCCTCTCCGCATTCCTCTACTCTATACTTTATACTCTATTATCAATTTTCTTTACGACAATATCTTTGAAACTCGGTCACGTATATATTTTATATAGGTATATAGATAACGTGCTCGAGAATATAAATTTCATTAATTATCATCCGACCTATTCACTTCTCGACGATTCGCCCTATACAAAAGTTCCAGATCTCAATATCCCGCGTCTTTTATATTCGCAATATTTTTCTTTTTCTCACACGATCGATCGTTCTTCCGAAATAATTAAATCACGTCGATTTCATTCGTTTCCAGAATTTTCAAATCACACCCCTCTCAACCCCGATATAACGCGTATCCAAATTTCCGCGAAGGGGCGAACCGCTCAGAGAGAGAATCATCTCCTGCCTAGCTATACACGCGGTACTATATACCTATACCTACGTCGCATCTACGAGGAATAGAATAGGCCGCTCGTTATCAGGCCGATAACGCGTTTAGTGTTCCGAGTACAGTGACTTCAATGTGCCTCACCAATGTAGCTAACATTCAGGCATTCAGTGGTAGACAAAGCCTCGAGCATAATGTCATAATGGAGCCGTAGGGCCGTCTGTCGCGTACACCCGTAGCCGAGGTGCGGTGGTGATGAATCGAATAAAGGAGAGAGGCTATACACTTTCGGAAAATCTCATCTTTTTCTATTTCCTTTCATTTACGAGAAGGTAAAACAAAAACGACAAATATACATCTTTTTGTATATTTCACTCACGTTTTAAGGAAATTTTCGTTATTTTCTAAGATTTTATAATGGTACACGAGCGCCGGGACGCAGGGCGACGACGATCTCTCTCTCTCTCTCTCTCTCTCTCTCTCTATCTATCTCTCGTTCTCTGTGGGTTGCCAATTTCGGGGGATTACAAACGGAACGAGTGGCTCTTGTTAAATTACGTAGTTATAACTTTTGCTGATTCGCGGAGAGAGAGAGAGAGAGCAATTGCCGTCAATTGTCGCGTTTTTGCTTCGTGCGATATAGGTTCCGGGTTCTTTTTTTCTTTTTTGCGCTTCATACCGGAGAGTTTCTTGCCACGTGTCAGTCAGTTTTTCTTGAAAAGGAAAAAAGACAGAAAAAAGGTATCAAGCAAGAAGAGCTATGAAATAATATGAATTTTCGTTTCATTAAAATAAAGAAATAAGGAAATAGATTGCAGAAGATGAAGTACTGCCTTCGACTGAAACGAGGAATCGTATTATTACGTGATTCCGCAGACTATGGGCAGAGAGACGCGGACTCGACGCGACGCGACGCGACGCGACGCCCATTTCGGTTCGAAATAATTTAAAAGCTGAATTGAATTTTTTTCTCTTTTCTCCGGACTCTTTCTCGTCCGGGAGATCGAGTCCTGGACAATGGTTGAATAGCGATGTATCAAGGTGAGTCGCTATATAGTATATACTCGCCTCGGAGAGGGACCATTGTGTATCGTCCTGTTCCTCCTACTTCTTCTCGATTCCAGTGGCAGAGCTGTGGCGCGGCGTTGGCGGCAGCCTGAAGGAATCGAATAAGGATAGAGGGGACGGGTTACGAACTAACCAAACGAAGAAGGAAGAAGGAAGAAGGAAGAAGGAATAAGGAAGAAGAAGTAGTAGTCAGGGGATGGGGATTCATGGGGGATATTATATGGTACGGTATGGGGTATGGGGTACGGGAGAAAGTATTACCATATACCACGTTTCCTATTGTTGCCATTCCCGGATTTACATTTGCATCAGATTCGCATTCTGAATGGAAGTGGACCACGGTATACTTTGTTCTATCAAAGACGAATGGCGATGTTATCCGACTTCCAAACATTTTCATTCATTATTCGATCTAGACACAAAATGTCGCCTAACGTTACATTCCCTACTCCCATATCCCGTACCACGTATCACCAAACCATTCTTTAACCAATCTTGACACATTGTCCCATATTATTCTTACCCCAAAATGGACTCGGAATTTTTATACATCCTCGTCCTCCCCTTCGAACCTCGCGATAGAATCTTAGAGCATAATCAGCCAAAACTCAGAATTCGCTTCTCCTAATTATTCAGAAAAACGAACCCTTACTTGCTTTCGAAAAGAGCTGTGTTTTTTTTTTCGTTTTTTTTTTGTTTTTTTTGATCACGTCGCGAGTTCAAGGAAGAAAAAAAAAGCGATCAGTCACATGTGTTCATTGGTTTTCATTCTTTCCTCCCTGTTTTATCCGTTTATCGGGCTTTTTGTTTACAAACTTTACCGCGAGTATACCAGGAGTACAGGAAGAAGCGAGACGCGTCCTCGCCTTCGAGGATTCGGATGGGGCTGATTATTACCGACTTTGTGAGAGGGATAGCTCTGTGTGGGTGCAGCTTTGCCTGAGAAGGAGGAGACGGAACAGGCGCCGCCTACGAAAGCCCTAGAACAATGGGCGAGCTAGAGGCAAACTGATTTTGAAAGAACAATATTAAAACTTGAATCAAAGGGGTGGAAGAAGACGCGAAATTTTTACAGAGAAAGAATTTTACCGGACTTATTTGCAAAAGACACAAAAAAAAAAAAAAAGAATAGTAAAAATATCGCATCTATTCTCATTTCTGAATCGCGGAGGATTTCCGCGCTGGTAAAAAAAATGAACATTTCCTTTCGCTCGAAGATTCTCCGTCTTGATAACCTGAAACATATCGAGGTTTGCGGAGAGTTCTTCAAAGTAGCTGTACAGATCGTTCCTTGATTAATTATTGTGGTTTACGTAACTATAAGGTAACACGGGATAAGAGTTTTCAGACTCGAGTGCACTCGTGCGCGTCTTATACTCAGAAAATTCAATGGTCACTGCGCCTTCCCGCAGCTCTTTCTATATATTATAAAAAAAACCGTGACGAAAACGTTCATCGCTGTTATATTCCGATCCACTATGAGCCCGATGGGATTCCTAATTTCAAACAGAAGAAACCGCGTTCAAAGACAACGAGACTAAACAATTGATAGAATGACCGCAATTCAATCATTCTCTATGCCCAACAGCACGAGGATTAGATTCTCATTCTTCTCCTTTTTCGTCAAAAACCATTCAACTATACTCTCTCTTTGTCTAAATGAAAAAAAAAAAAAAAAAAACGGCTCTCAAGAATTCCTCAAACTCTAATTTATATCGCTAATAATCGACTCCCCGAGCCTCGTCTAATCCGTTTCCTATTCTACTCCACGCTCCACACTACAAACTTCCGTCTGACCGATGAGGCGCTAATTCACTGCCTATCTATGCAGCGCGATAGTAGCCGGTTCCGTGCGGGTAAGACAATCACTGATTCCGTACAGTGCGATAGTAGCGAACCCCGTACTGGTCGGACGAGCAGCAGCTCCGCAGTCTGATAGTAGCTGTACCCGTACTGGTCAGACAATCACTGGCTCCGCAGAGTGCGATAGTAGTCAGCACCGCACAGGTCAGACAAGCAGTAGCTCCGTGCGGTGCGATAGTAGCTAATACCGTACTAGTCAGACAATCACTGGCAGCGCACAGTGCAGCGGGCCTAATAGAGAAGCTGGAGAACGAGATTGGAAGTAAAATCGGGGTAGTTTTTTCAACATCGGGGATGAAATGAAGGTAAAATTATACGACTATGGGTATAAGGTATCCGTGAGCGATGCTGTAGTAGTTTTAATCAGTAAATAAGCGTCTCGAAAGGAGTTTGAACAATTGATATCAATTTCTCGTCTCATTTTCTATTCGGCGTTGAGGTTTTAGGTACTGTTAGATAGATTGGTCGAAGGTGCGGGGGAATAGAGCCTCGAAGTATGCGATGTGGATATGTGGGAGGTGGGTAGATGGAAAGGTACGTAATATCGGAGAGATTATTTGCAAGGTTCAGTTGATACAACATTAACAACAAGTCGTTAGAGAGATGAGGTACCCACGCAGAGGGCACGGTGAGGAGATGCGAAGGGACGTAAGCCAAGGGAAAAGAGGGACGGAGGGCGAGAGGAAAGAGAGAGAGAGAGAGAGAGAGAGAGAGGGAGGGAGAGAGATAGAAGATGAAGAAGAGGTGGAAAAAAGGGGGAAAACCGGAGTGTGGGAGTGTCACAATAGTTGCCATGGTTACGCCGCGCCGCTCTGCTCTGCCTGGGGTACCTTCTACTATAGAGAGAGAGAGAGAGAGAGAGAGAGAGGGGGAGAAAGAGAGAAGGAGAGAGATTCAGCCCTGGGACTGTATTTCCATAATCTGCCGCTTTGTCGATTCTGAATTATGCGACTATACTGTATGTATATACTGTGTACTCCTCCCTCGAATCTCTCGAACCCTGTCTTCTCTTCTCGTCTCTTTCCTACCCCCATTTATACTCTTCTTATTCGTCTTCTGGTAGAGTCTTGTAACTGTTCGAGTCTCGTCGCGTATATCCGACTATTTGCTCAAAATCGAATTCGCCTGTTTGACTCTTCCGCAATTATACTTATATACCTGAGGTAGATTTTCGAAAGCTTTGCAGCACACGCCTGAGTTTCTCAAAACCGTACATCATTCCCGAAGATCCGAAATCTCTTTTCTCTTCCCTCACTATATTTGATTTAACGATATGAATTCTGATCGATTTCCGAATCGAGGTGAAATCGATTAAAATTCTTTGCCCAATTTTAGGGTAATTAATTGAATTTCGAATTTTTATTCGATGAAAAGAAAAAAAAAAAAAAAAACTCCTGTCACTGTATGTTACCTGTACCGAGTAACATTCGATGTTTTTTAATTCTTTTCTCTTCTAAACGATGTGACAAGCGATTCGGAAGTGTTCTACCTAAAAGCCTTCTCTTAGATTGTTTTTTTTTTTCTATTTTCTTCTTTTCATTTTCTTTTCGTCACATACCACTCTTCGTACAGGTTCGTACCCTTATTGCTTTACTCGAATTCTTGGAACTCTTTGCGTTTCACGCGTGACTAAACTGGTCACATAATTGAGCATAGAAAGGTTCCTATAGCCATGCATAATTCCGTATTATCTGTAATACTGCGTTACACCGCGGTGCAGTATATTTCGTAGATGTTTCATCCGACGAGATAATGAAAAAAAAAAAAACAAAAAAAATTCACTTTCAATAATACAGAGCGATTTTTAGTACAGATTAAAGAATCTGCGGTTATTATATATTGAATGAAATACATATTTGCAGGTACACAAAAAAAAAAAGACAATAAATTTATTTCAATTATCTTCCTATAATTGAATACGGATTTTATTATGGGTATAAAAATATACTCGGAATCCCTTGTGCAAATCCGCTGCACCACCCACTCGATCAAAGGATCTGAATCTCAAAGATTCTGCACACGTCTCTGAATTTCAAAGAGGTCCAATTCTCTACCGACAACTGTATCAATTCCCATTCAACCTATTCAACGATTCTCATGGCTATTATTTCGCACGTATATATGTATAATGTATATACGCAAATCTCCCCCCCCCCGTTTATGAAATTGCATTTAGATTTATCGAGAAACTAACGACCTTTTTACAATCATTTGATAACTTTTCACCGGTTGGATGATTGTCAGTGAGTCAAGAAACGAAAAAAAAAAAAAAACCAAAGATGAAATAAGTCGTCGCAGATTCGAGAACGGTGGATTTTATGTACACATATATTTATTTTGTGTGTGTGTGTGTCTGTGTGTGTGAATTGCGATTTACTTATGGGTATGTATATCGTACACGATCATGGCATGCCTTACATATGCCACGTGATCAAAGGACACGCGGTCCGTTTGATTGATCGTTGGTACATGATGCGTACCGAAGGTTGAAGGATTGCCTTATACCCGAACTGCCGTTTCAAGGCAGTCACTCCAACCAACCCAGTGTAAATGATCTGGAAAATCTCTGCAACGCGTGTGCGTTCGTGCGTGTGCCTTTTTTTTTTCTTCCTTTCCTTTACTTTCGCAGCTTCCTCCAGCCTCCTCGTTTTATCTCTTCTCACACGTATCGGCTGTATCTGTACGGGATATAAAACCGCGATAATTGTCTCATCTATGTAGGTTTTCCACAAGGAATAAATAACAAAAAAAAAAAGAACACCCCATTTCCCCACGTCTTGAATCTGAATTTCAAATTCGCGTAAAGAAAATGCAAATCTCTCGTTTAAAAAGCAATTTATCATATTATGGTGATAACATTTGCTCTGATATAGGCGAAAGCGCGGAGATGACTGCTTTCGAGTCGCGTTTCAAAGCAGAGTATACTACTAGAAACGAAGTAGAAATAGAATAGAATGGAACGGGGTTTTTGGCATGCGGGACATAGGACTACGGGGTCGGAAAAAGAGGCTGAAAAAAAAACCGAAAAGAAAGAAAAAAAAAGAGAAAAGAAAAACCCTTGTATCGAGTCCGGTAGCCGCGGTGAGTCGAGGCCAAAAGGTTCGTAAGGGTAGAATCTGCATGCCAAACCCATTTCCTGTGCCTACTGCCAAGGGGTAGAAAACATCCCTCCCTCTCTCTATTCTCCGGCTTAGACTGTTGGGACGTTATTGATGAGGTGTTTAGCGGAGTTTCATGCTTTTCGAACCTCGGTATTATCGTTTGTTCATTTACTTTTTTTTTTCATACACTTTTATTTCATAAAAAAATTATTATTTTTTTTGGTTCTTCTTACTCTAGTTGCCGGTAGTAACATTCTGGTGCAACAGCGGTAAAATTAGCTCGAAGAACGCTCGGTGGGGTACCTACTAAGTATAAACGTATAGCTGATATAGACTGAGATGAGAATATTTGACAAAAGGAGTTTCTCAATGATCTCAGTTTTATTAAGTGACGCCTGAATGGGTCTTCTTTCAATTCTCTGTAACTTTTTGCGAATAGAATTTCCATCCATTAAACAAGACATTTCGAGGATACATACGAACGAGTACCGATCCTCACGCTCAAGCTCAAGCTTACGCTTATCCTCTCATTCACATACTGCAGATGAATGCCGTTGTTTCATTTCATTCTCGGTCCATAGGACACAGGGTATCATTCTTTAAGAATATCTTTATTGCCGACGAATGGCTATTCAAAAGTCTCGCAATAAAGGGATGCTGCAGTCTATGAACAAGAAATAAAAAATAAAATAAAAATCGTGAGAGAAGATAAACTGGATCAATTTTTTTATTTTCTTATTTCTCTCTCTTCTTCGTCATCTTTTAATTTACCCGAATTTTTTTATTCTCGTATTTTACATGTATATAGGTACAGTATATGCGTAAGGTTTACCACATTAGTCGAGAGTTATTCTTAGGTTAGATATATTATTTTGTTATACAATTTTAGTCTGGTCTGAGAACCGGGATCCTAACCGGTATCCATTTGACTAGAGGCGATATTTTTTTGATGGTGTTAGTCGGTTTAATTTAGTATCGTGAGTCGCATGGAAAATCTCGACTCGACGACGATATAAATATTTTTATTTATCCAAAGGCTGTCTCTCGGAATAAGCTGGTAATTTACACCCTCGCCCCCTGATCGCGTCGTCCCTCTATATAATATTCCCCATCGGACGACTACTTCATGCATCCATATGCATCCATCCACGTATGCATATACATACCTAAATACATATATACGCATATATATGTATGCAGTTAACTTAACTCTACGGAATTTTCAGCGATTTATTAGATTTCATAAACTCGATGTAGGAATTAAAGACTATTGTCAAGGCATCATAGTCGGATATTTTTGCCTCTCTCTCTCTGCTTCTGGTATCTCCTATTTATCCTAACCGTAAGTTAATAAAATTACGGATTAGAGGCTGGTATATTTCTTCATTTGGATACACAGAAGTCCTTTTTTACTTTTCTATTTTTTTTTTTTCTTTTCCTTTCCCTACTACTCGTCATAGAAAAATATATTTCTCATCATTTTTTTCTCACCATCTTTCTCCAACCTTTGGACAAAATAATTGTTACCCTCTTTATCTTTCTAGAAATCAGAAAAAAAAAAAAAAAAAAATAGATACGCATGAAAATTTCGATCTACAAATCTTATCGGTATATGGCCTACCTGTAGGGATGTGAAAGGGTTGAACCTGGCCCGAGAAAAGGCATCTAAATCGATGCTGCACGCATAACCAATATCTTTGTACCTTTATCAAACGTTTGCAGGGTAAGTAAAAAAAAAAATATATACATATATACCTATATGCAATCAATAGTTTCGGTACCTGGGTGAACCGATGTCATTGATCAAAATCGAGGCATTGTCAAACGATTTCGACTACAAAAAGGTTCTAGGTGAATAAAAAAAAAAAAAAAAAAGAAAAAAGTTTCATATAGGTATATATATATCTACAATAGATAAAAGTACAGGTCGTATTTTAGGCACCCAGGATCCGACCTCTAAAGGACGGACGGGGTGTCGTCGTGGTGTCGGGTACCTGGAGGAACTTCTTTACAAGGGGTGGAGGGAAAAATAGAAAATAGAATGAACAAAAAAAAAAAAAAAAGGAATCATGAAACTTTCTCCGAGCCGCAAACAATTGGGTCAGACCTGTATATCCTGGATTTGGCACGCACGGGCCCCGTTTGCATATTCATTGCTCGTATCGAGGTGTATCTACTTTTTTTCTTTTTTCTTTCTCCTTCTTCCTTTCTTTCTTTATTTCTTTATTTCTCTTATGTAGGGGGCTGTACGGGGGATAGTTTCCGGGTAAAATTTTCGGGTCATACCCACCTCACCCCATTTCACGCAAGTTATGATCGAATTATATTTAGGTCGATAACTGTCACACATCCCCTTACAGTACCACGATCCAGCCCGTACCAAACTGTTATGAATTTTCTATTAGCCCTGTGCAGTATCCGCATATATATCTATATGTATATGTATACCATTCGCGCAGGGTCAAAGAATCTGACAATCGGCTATTAAAAATTATTTCGAACAACCCCGTACCCATAACGCTTATGATCCGAAATTTCTGTTTCATACCGAAGGGCGCGGTGTTTTCCAGGTGCGTTTTTCTTCACCCTTGTGAAAATCGATTATCAACGATTTGAATACTCGGAAAAATCGCGATTCTTAAACCAATATTCCGTTAAAATTTTATCACCAAGTACAACCGGGCAGATAAAATTGATCGGACGAACTTTACACCGGGATAGATTTTTTCGTTTCCATCAACTTTCGGACAAACGTATAGGTATTTCAATTCATCTAATCATTCGACTGGCTTCGGGTAATCGTTGCTGTTAAATCCGGAAGCGAAATTTCCATTTTCTTTCCCTCGTGGTAACGGAACAAAAAAATAAAGAGAATAGTGAAAAAAAAAAAAAAAAAAAAAAAAAAATTGGATCTGCAGCAAGCCGCGGGGAATATTGTCGGCGATTCGATACAATGGCGGAGACCATAAGGTCCGAGAACCAAACACCAGTGGCCTGCGGTAGACACCCACTGGGACTTATTAAACAATCGACAATGCATGTTGCCGCGTCATTCACGAATCCATCTAATGCACACCGATATCCTCAAACCACTATTCACAGTCTTCGGTCTTCACTAGCTCCTTCGTTCTCCATTCTTCATTCTTCGCTCTTCCGCTATCTTACTTCTCGCTACCTAACCACCGAGCCAGTCCCACCGCACCTTCAGAAGCTCTAATCAAATCCAACCGATACAATAGTCGTACAATATCAAAGGCGGATACCTACTTCTGACATTATCAGAAACACGCTTATCATTATTAGTTTCGATAATCTATAGAAAAACTTATCCAAGAACCTTTTGATCACCAAATTTTCAAATATTTTATCGTTCTTCCATTTTTTTTATTCATCGTTTCTCTATCTTATTATATACTATATGAAGCTACGATATATAGGTATATGTATTCGTTAATTTTTCTTCATTTGAGATGCAGTAGCCTTTATTTTTGCTTTTTTTTTTTTCATTTTTGCTTTTTAGTCATTAAGAACGAAAGGTGAGAGAATTCTGTCCGAGTATGTATACCATGGATATACATATATATATATATATATATATGTGGTAGGTTATTTAGAGGTATAAGTATCGTTTGTCGGCTACCACCTGGGCGTATAACAATTGAAGATCGAACAATTATTACGCAGCGTCATGATTGGCTGTGAAAGACTCCGCGCATTGTTACGCTTCGCTTTTACTACCGCAACAACTAACAATAACCAAGCCAAGCCAAACCGAACCAAACCAAGCCAAGGCAAGCTGAGGCAAGGCAAGGCAAGGCTCTCGATATTACAGGATATATTTTATTATGCCGATCAACTTTACAACAACTATAACAATGATTACATATTCGAAATGAATCTGGGCCGAATATCGTTCGCAGATGAAAATTTCATCGGTCAAATTATTGTTGAAAGATCTTGAGAAGAAAATGTCATCGAAAGATCTTTGATTTTGGAAAGACGTAAGGATATTGTAGTTACGAAATAAGGAATAGGAGAGAAAAAAGAATGGAGACTCGATTCGATAATCGATAGATTATAGATAGAGGCTAGACGTCGTTTATCATTCGGTACTATTTATATAAACGTATATAGTATAGTTATAGACGATAATAAAAACAGCGGAGCTTTGTAGCCCGCGACAAAAGGTAGCTGCGCGAGTATCTACAAAGGGAAACGTGTGAATCAGCAATAACCCGATTACAATGAAAAAGTTCTCTTCGGGGGCCATGTACCTATCATCGAGCCCGAAGGTGAAGGTCTGCCGATTCATTGAGCCGCGCGGGTCACAGTTTTCGTGAAATTTTTCTCCGTTTTCTACAGAATTTATTAAAATTAGGGAATCTCGCGGCGATGAGCATCGCGGTACATATTTTATCATTCTGGACTCTCCACCTCTCTCTCTCTCTTTTTCTCTCTCGCCGTCGCGATTACGATTTCATACACTTCCATCACTGGACACAGGAGCTGGGCTCTTTAACGTTATTGTTCGAAGGACAAAGGTCACGACGAACTCTCTGTGTTTGCCGATGCCTGAGGGCCTCGCGGGCTTCAGACAAAAGATATTTCAAAAGGATTCCTGCATTGTAGCGCCTCTGCAAGCAACGTTTCAACGCTCCGAGGGCTGTTTTATTGCGAATATTGAATAAAATAATGACTTGACACCCTGCGGCCTCCACACCCACCCATTCCCAGTTCATGCTTCGACGGTTTCGTCGGTTTTGCGGATCGGAACAAGAACCGACCTTCCCAATTTTTATTTACCTTATTCATTCATTCGTTTATTAAACCTCCTTTATCTATCTTATTCCTCGTTTTATAAATTAGGAATAAAACCTGCGGTTTGTGTCGCGATCGTTAATGTCTAGGCGTTAAACGATACTATATCGACTTCGAGGCGCGTGAGTCAGTCCTGTGATTGGACAGATCAGTAATCCATTTACATGGAGCGATACCATTGTCGAGAGACCCTTTGTCGAGAAGATGTATTTCCGACAGCATCATCAGACTCCTCTTTTACGGAGTGACGTACGTTATATCTGATCCACGGACCGCGATGTGCAACGCAACCAATTCTACCATAGCTCGTGTAAATTAACAGCTATCCACATGAAATCCCACTCCTAGATACGCCAAACCATATCGAGTATTCATACATGGAAAATACTTCTCTATCGTTTATATAATTTTAAAAAATCAGGGCTCGAAACGATCTTGAAACTTCTGTCATACGCACGTGGCATTAAACGACAAAGATCACTGCAGTCGCGTGTAAAAATGTACAAAGTCTGCATCAACGCGTCTTACCGCAGCCTCGAGGATCCTTCGGTCTCCGGTATACCGGAGATGTAGGGTCTCCTGGTCCAGGAATGCAGCCTCACAATGCAGCAGGTCCTCCACCAACACTGAACCGCATATATTAATGTAACACACGTGGAAACGGGCACATATCAATAGCGAGGGATTAAAACCCGCCTAAAGCACGATCAAACGACTAGAAATCTCTCCGCGAATATTTCCTTCTTCGGTGTAAAATCTGCTTCGAAATTTACAGTCTGTTCTCTCAACTTCCAGCCCCGGAATTTACCCAGAAAAAAAACATTCTTTAAAATCCATATCTTTAGCTCTAAACCCCTAGAAATTATTTCTCATTTCGAGGCTGGCTCAAAGCCTCTACTTCGGGGTGGGGTTGGCTCGTACGAGCATGCATGCAGCGGGTGGCCATAACCAGCTGCACAGGTGTAAAGGGAGGAGGCCTGACTGATTTACATACCAAATACGCTGCAACCTTCGGAGTTTAACCGCTAGCTCGAACTTGCTCTATTCTTAGTATATCTTTTGAGATTTTTTGAACAAAAAAAATGAAGGGGATGTCTGTGACGGATTTGTATACGAATTCGTTGATTGAATTTTTCCGAATAATATCTTTGAAGAATTGAAATTCGCTCGAGTTATCAATCGGCGAGGTAAATAGAAGCGTTTTAATTGTAATCGAGAGAATCTATTGAACGATTAAATGCCCACTGGTTTCGACGCTAAGGTCTTTTGTGAAAGCGATCGACTCGCGTCCTCGATTGACTAGGGGCGCGTTCATTTAACCCCGATATAAATTTGAGTCCTTGTTTCTACCCGAACCCCTATTATCCGATTGTTATTAATAATTCGAATTCTAATCATCGTTATTATATCGTTTTCAAACCGGGTTTCACGGGACTCTCCGGAGCCTCATCTGCACGTGTCCGTTTCTAAGAGTTCCACGCTCGGTTTAATTCCCTCGACTGTATAGACTCTCACCGTTCCCCAATACCCGATCCGAGTTATACCCTTTCAAAGAAGAACGGGGGGTTCCAACCTGGCGACTCATTCTACGTAATTGAACGCGGATGAATGCTTTTCGAAATTCACATTTTCTCATACAAATAGCCTCTACGTAGGTAGAATGCAAAAATTAGCGTTAATCGTCGAGAAATATAATTATAAATAAATAAAAAGAAGGAGAAATTCAGTTTCCCATTTTATCTTTTCTCCTCTTCTTCTTCTTCTTCTTCTTCTTCTTCTTCTTATTCGCGTGTCAGTTATACGAGTGGCAAGTATTGCACATAATAATCGCGGATAATATATCGAGAGAATATCGCGTACATATTACGTAGTATACATATAGGCAAAGTTCGCCGCGTTATGTTTACCGAACGGCATGTGGGCCTGTGTACTTGGAAAGGATTGACTTGAACAAACAGTGGGCATCGATAGTCAAAGCCTGGCACCTGCTACTCAAAATAATTATTGTACAAACAATCTCGCGGCTGGGGCGTTGCTTCCTGTCAAATCATTATATCAAGATAACAAGATATTCACATGACGGATTATTTGCCACGTCTATATACAACGAAATTAATTCCTATCATCGATTCCTCTAACCGTGTTTGAATATTTTTTAACAAATTTGATCAATTATTCATTAACGTTATTAAACAGTTCCTGTTTATCCTGTCCCGGGGTTGTAAACGGAAAAAGTAAACACACCCGGTGCAGGATAAAAAATAATCGGTTTGGATTGATTCATATCTGATTCAACACAGCCGAAGAGGGTCTTGTCCGTGATTATATGTAATCATCTAATCAAGCGAGGTGTCAGAACGAAGGCCTGCAGCTATACCGCCTCGGCGTTTCGTGATGGTTAAAATCGCTCTCAGCTGTTATACCGCGTGGATTTTAAAGCCAGTAATTAAAACCAACGTCGGAATCAACGAGATGACCGTGGACTTTAATTCGTACTTTTTATCATACGAATTCGATTTTGTTCGAGCCGTTACAAACCGATTATGTCACACGCGCTGGACATACACGTAACCTAAATAATCCACGAATTAAGTGAACGACGTGTGGCAAAACGCGTGTGGATTTGCCACGGTTACAAATTATGATAAATTGGCCATTGTAGTCCTCGACGAATCGCGTGACAAACTGTATCACCGTAAAACATATGCTATTCGAATCCGATACCTCGCGTTTCGGCCTTTTATCCTACTACTCGCGCACCTGCATCGATCTTTTCAATTCAACACTCTAATTCTTTATTTTTTTATTTTTTATTTTTTTTTCGGGATAAAACGAAACCAAAGAGACAGCCTAGTTCCGAACGATTCAAATTCCCGTTAAAAAATCAGTTTAGGTGATGAGCGCTTCATGACTGTTCATCACACTTAATAGATTTAATAGGTCCTTCTGATGGGATCGGGAACTCGCGACGGTTGCCGTTTCGATGCCTCAGGGCATTAGCAGCTCTTTCTATCTCCTCTTTTTCTCTCTCCTCTTCATCTCCCGCTGCTACAGGATATACGAGGGATGGATGGGACGGCTCGTAAGCACATGTGCACATAGCCCGTGGGCTCCTATATCTGTATAATAGGCGTTGTGTTTTGTCGCTCCTCGTTTTCGACGTATAGTAATGGCCCTCGAGAGATCAGAAACAATGCTCTACTCGAGAGGATAATGATGGGGAAAATTGTTAGTTTGTTACGCCTCGGAATTATTGGGGTGCCTCCGTAGTAAGTTGGTAATCACAGCTTCCCACTCGAGGACCTATTGTTGGTGTAAGCAAGGGCTTTCGAGCTACCGAGTCCGATGCTCATCTAATTTTTGGTGCCTTTTTTTCCCTCATATTTTTTTCTCTCTCTTTTCACATCGTTTCTGAACCCACGCATATATATGTATATGTATATAGTCGCGTCTGAATCGAATTGATTCTTTTTTTTACAACTAAGCGTTTGTACAAACTCGAATTTATTTTCACGAATATCTCGCGAACCGTAGACGCGACGAAAAAACGTTTCCAACAAAAGTTGTAGGGTTGATAGAGCCGGACATTTTATGTTCAGTGAATTTTTTCGCCCGAAGTATCCCCGCGTCGTTAAACGCGTCGGAAAAAATCATAGGCTGTTGCATCGTTTTCTCTAATGGTTGATATCGCGGGACGAATAAAGGTACGAGTGAGGAAATAAAAGTTGCGTAAGAGACGAATGGTATAAAGTTTAGGGCTCTGAGATATAGGGAGGAAGGTGAGACTACTAGGAGAGTCGAATCTTTCAGGGTATTCAGTTTAGTTTGAAAAGGTGTGAGGGGGTGTCTAAGCATGTCGCCCTTAGCTGTTTGCTCTGAGAATATCTCGAATTCCATACAATGCGAAAAAGGTTACAGCTGTTCCCGTTCCATAAAGACATGAATAGAATTTAGAATTCTCTATTATACTTTATAACCATGCCATCGGAGAGAAGCATTAGGTTTTTATTTCAAAACGAAAATCCTTACTGGATTTACAGAGTAGCAGAGTATAATAGATAAATATATATAATATATATATATATATATATATATATATATATATAGATATAAATATATATGTACCATATAATACATATATTAATTTTTTTCTCTTCTCCTGTGGGAATAACGTCTATATAGGTTAAATTTCTTTCTCCTGGTTTGTACGATGGTGAAAAAAAAAGAGATAAAAATTAAAAAAAGGAATGGTCTCGTTCCTGTGAGGGGGATGATAGAAGATAACGAGAACAAAGACAAAATGAAAAAAAAAAAAAACAATGTTAAGGATAATACGTGTGTGGTTTTTTTTTTTTTTATTGTTTTTTTTATTATTCTTATTTTTCACTTACAGTTTAATATTTATAGGTAATTTTTTGTTGTTGTTGTTGTTGTTGTTTTTTTTTTTTTTTTTAATTAATCATGAATTAATCGAATAATCGTTAATAGTTAATAATTAATATAACAATACAAATATAAAGGTAATTATTACACTGTACATGGCACCTTTCGACTATAAATCAACTATTGTATTATACCGGTCAATTATTAGTCGAAGGTTATCTTCGAATGATATACATAATTATGTATGTATTTATTTATATATATATATATATATATATATATATATATATATATATATATCTATATATTATATATATATATATATATAAATGCTTATCGATCCGCGGCAATGCCTCGCGCGAGTCGCGTTTGAAATTTTCGTCCTTTTTTTCTTTTCTTTTTTAGTTTTTATCGTACTTTTTTTTGCGTAAAGGACAGAGATTTCGCGTGTTTTTACCTTTTTTTTTTTTCTTTTTTCGATTTCCAGTCACCTGCGTGGCAAAACCGTCTTCTGGTTTCTTTTTTCTTTTTCTTTTTCAACGAAATTTCAAACCGATTACAAAGCGAGAGACGCGAAAACCCGCTCAACATTGAAATCAATTCAATCGAATTTATTTAATTTATTATATCTCACCATTTATTTATTTATTTATTTATTTATTTATTTATTTATTCATCTCTCTCCTCTATACTATAACTATATATACTGTCGCGGGATTAATATTATTATATCGCTTTGCAACTTCTAACTTAACTACTCAACATCTATTTACAGAGGACCTGATCATAGTATTAAATATCTATTCGCAAATAATAATAATAATAATAATAATAATAATAATAATAATAATAATAATAATAATAATAACCATAATAATAGTCAAATTACGAGAAATTCAAATTTATTAAGACTCCGATCTACACGATGAGGTGAAAAAAAAATGTGAAAAAAAAAAGAAAAGAACAGTGGCAGGGAATTTTCTAACAACGATCATAATATAGATCTCCGCAGCGATGTTTTATTTACAAGCAAAAAGAAATGAAGGAAAACTATGAAATTAAAGCTATGTACAATTTTTTTTAATTTTTTTTTTTCAAATATATTATGTATATATATATATATATTTGTATATGTATATTTATTTATACATGTATATATATATACAAATATATAGACTCCCGAGAAGATCTGCGAATACGGAATGTTTCAACAGATTGAGGAAAAAAGGATTGACCCGATTCGATTTATTATTACATTACTTATTGATCCTCGCTCACCAAAACACGGGCTAGACTCTGTCGGGTCAGAAGATCACCGTCAATGGTCGCCTGAACTCGTTTCCTGGTCCTGCAGGAGACGCTGGATAACCGGGATACTGTCCCATCTGTGGTGGTAAAAGTCCCGGTTGTCCGGAGCCTGGATAATAGCTATTTAATCCTCCAGGGCTCGCCGCTGACGAAGTAGACGTTGAACTTGCGCTCGATGAGCCTTGCTCCGTTCTTTCCGTCTGTTTATTCATGTCCGGAGATTCGGCGGGTGATCTACCCGGTCCACCGGGGCTCGATTCTTCGTAAAGTTTGTTCGGCTCGTAGCTAGATCTATTGCTGTATTCCCCCGCGGCTACCGAACTTTTTTGGTCCATGTACATCTTGGACGATTCGAAATATGCCTTTGTCATCGCTGAGTCCAGGTAGCCTCGGTCTAGGTACGACTTTGGACCGGAGTCCAGATACTTTGGGTCCGAGTACATGCTCATTGCCAATGTACTAGGGGGCATATAGGCTGCTCTGTACTTGTCAGCTTCCATCGAGTACTTCATCGCGTCCATCGAACTTACAACCTGAATAACACGGGAGAGGGAGGTGGTCAGAATTTTTTTGGTTTTTATATTACGAATTAACGATCGTTGATAAACGAGAAGCGAACTAGAATTGGTATAAGCGAGACGTGTATAAGCCCGGAAGGCCTCTGTGTAATCCGCAGCCTTTCACATTGATAATTGAACCTCACGCCTCACGCTGAGATTGACCGATGAATTTATAAAGAGTCGTTCGGTCATGGTGTTAATTATAATCGATCTTTGATGCGGCGGGATTTCTTCGGTACGATTTTCGAGTCAGTAAAGATCAAGTAAAGAACATTTTTTCATTTCCCTAGCGATTCTGAAATGAGGAACGCGGCGATCGCGGCGATAGACGAGGAGCTAAAGAGAGAAGAGATGTCTTCTTAATTTTATAATTCGCGCGAGTCGGGGGAAGGCGCGACCTTTGTCGGTTTGTTAAGCGGCTTTTGTCCTCTTGATTTATAACAAACGTTAGTATCTATGGGGCATTAAAACCCGCGACGGTATTCTCGTCCACGGAATCGATTATACGATCCCGGTCCCGGTACTCCCCCGAAACTTGTATATTCGTATTAGTATTTATTTTCCATAAGGTGTATATACACAGGTATATATGTATATACTATGTATACGATAGGGCCAGGCAGGTATAGGTATGCGATCTTGTGCCAAATTCACAGCTCACTGCTGCAGAAGGATCGCGGTTGAGGTTTACGACGGTACCTCTTGTTATTTTTTTTTATTTTTTTCTCTTCTTTTCTTTTCATTCTTTTTTTTTTTGTCGAAAGATGCTAAACTACCCATACACGAAAATAGACGGACACACCTGCCCGCTGTCATCGCCTTCATTAAGACGTGATGTTTCGATCTTCTACCTCTCGGCGAGATCCTATTTTTATTTACCCGTCATGCGTTATTTTTATTTATACTTCCATTTTCGTCTTTGTCACGTTTTTCTACCTTCACGTGTATATTATAAATACCGGTCGATCTTTACCTCGCTACTTATCGTTACTTTTCGCTTTACGGCTATATCGATGACGAATTAAAATTTTTTAAACGCGATTCGACGCGAGACGCGTGATCGTTCATTGATAGGAATCCGACCCTAGTCGGATAAAAAGGATCACGATTCCTTTCTGTCACGCCTCGGACCTTTCGAATCCGTTCCATGAAAAATAAGACGGATTCAATTTGTTTAAAATTCGATTCCACTTAACGCGGACAATCATATGTCTGTTGCAACCGATTTTTACACCGAGTTATAAAAATTTGTCGGAAAAAAACAAAAAAAACAAAAAAAAATAAAAAAAAACAGAGAGAAGAGGATAAAGAGAGGAATAGGAAAAAAATCAAAACTCCTCGAAGGGTAGCTTGGGTAGATATGGTTTTCTCGGAAACTCACCTGTCCAGGTGCACTCAAACCGGCAGACATTGCGGCAGCAGATTGTTGGGCCGCAGCGGCTGCCGCGGCGGCCATACTGGCGGCAGATAATGTACCATAAGCTGCTGCAGGACCATAATAGGATCCCATACTGGCCTGTCCCATACCACCAGCCATTCCTGAAAAATAGAAAGAATGGAAAATGATCTTAGAAAAAAAAAAATTTCTTTATTTTTTTTCTTTCTTTCTCGCACTCCGTTTTTCGTTCAATCTACGAAAAACAAGAAAAATGGTTTTCAAGTTTCTTTGATTTTTTTTTTCACTTTTCTCGTTTATCGCTGAATCGCGAATCGGAGGATGATAGGTTTTTTTTATTTTTCTTTCGAAAGAGGAGATAATCGCGGAGAGCCCAGGGGGTCGAGGATCGATCCTCGATCGAATATATATATATACATGTATCCCTTCGACGAAAATTCTTCTTCTTATTTTCTAAGTAATAAATCTTCTCACGTGTCAGAGTCTCATCGTCAACGCCAATCATTCTCTAATTCCGTTGCTGTTATATACCGGACTTCTGCAACGCATATAGGATTTTGTACACTACACGCGAGCTAAACGAGCCTTGAGTGACGTCTACACAGCTTCACGCGTTGGCCCGTAGAAAATCATCGGGCAAAGATCGCGGTGTATTAAGAATAAGAAAAAAAAAAAAAAAAAAACGGAGAGAAAAAAAAAATGATAGAAAGAAAGAAAGAGACGTGATATATTCTATTCAATGTATACATATGAAAAGGTAGGGGAGTCGCGGGTATCGCCGATAAATTCGGCGAAAAATTCCTCCGGCTATTTCTCAGCCTTAACATATCTAACAGCTAACAGCTATTTCCTCATTAATTCATCGAGACATTCCCCAAATAAATATGCGGCTTGCGAACGACTCACGGTTATTTTTGACGAGGTATTAATATAAGATGTTGAATAAAGGAAAGAGGCAAGGATAAGATTTAAAAGAAAAAAGAAAAAAAAAAAAAAAATTACAGGTAATCATTCGACATTATCTTTTTTTTATTTAACTTGTATAACTCGTTTTTCTATAAGGGAATATTAAATCTTGTATCCATGTGTGTATAGATAGATAGGTTTTATGTAATTGATCAAATTTGATTATCGAGTTAGTTTTTAATTAATTGAACGATCAATCTCACGAGCGTAGGTAGGTAGCTTGATTGGTTCGTACCTACATATATATAAATCGCTTCTATACGAAATATTTCAATCAACCGTTTATCATATACACACCGGCATTTCGTTTATGAATAATAATTAGGTAAGCGCGATTACCTTTTAAGGAGTTTTTAATTGAATTTTATAACCGTCGACGATATCGTTATACATGATGAATTTCTACATGCAGATGATAATTATACCACGAAGTGTCACCTCGCCCATTAGCTAACAGTATATTATCACACCACATACCTATACGTATATCGTAGGTATACATGTATCTCATTGGAATTAGAATCAATTGATGATTTTTTATTCCAATCTACTCTTTCCTGCACCCTGTAACTAAAAATGATTCAAGTTCTCATTCCGACGTGTCGAATTTAATCGAATCATTCCGAGTCGACGGAATATCGAATTCGTCCTTTTCTTCAAATCGCAGTTCTCCAGCTTCTCTGATCGTATTTTTTTTTTTTTAATTTTATTGGTCTTTTGGTTACGGGAAAAAAAAATTCTTGAAGCGGTGATAATTGCGATAACTTAACCCAATTCTTCCGTACTCTGTATACTATTCGAAAAAGAGAGAGAGAGAGAAAAAAATCGAAAAAAATAAAAACTAAAAATATATTTAAGAATCCGAGTGTAAATTTCGAACGAATATCGTGAACGTCAACGGCAAACCGGAAGACAGATAAGTTTATTGCGACCAAGAGCCGAAGGAGGGGCGACCTTAATCCTCCTTATTTCCAAGGAGGAGTCAGCCCTACCGGGATGGGCAGGCCGCATGGCCAGGGGCTCATTGCCGTCCGACATGCGAACATAAATTTGTCAGGGCATTATTATTTATTAGATTGTTTTACCACGCACAAATTATCGACCAACTTTACTGTGAACCCCGTGGAATCTAGATAGTCATATATATGCCTAGATACCAGCCCGGTTCGAATAAGATCAACGAAAGGAATTCAAACTTCGTGAAATAATTAAGAAAATGAAAAAAAAAGGAAAAAATTAAAAAAATAGAATAAGATAATCGATCATTAATTAGGAAATTAATTGGCGACATAATAATCGCGATTTGATCAACATTTATTCAGACGCGAATCGCGAATGCCTCACATTCTTCTTCTTCTTCTTCTTCTTATTCTTCTTCTTGTTTCAGTTTTTTTCCTTCTTTTATTATAATAGAAGTGTAAAAAAGACGTGTGGAAATAAACGTGTGTACATATTTATAAAGAAGGGATAGAGTATACATGCGAAGATGATAATATCATGCCTCCTCGCACGTTATCTGCCAATTTATTCCAAGTCCCACGCAAAAGTTGGCGTGGCACTTGTCACAGTTGCTGCCCACAAGTTCAGAAAAGCGCTAGTCGCGTGTCGTAAACATTTAAGTCAACCGTGTACCTCTCTGCTCGAGGCTGGCCTGCCCTGGCCAGTACTTTCAATAAATTTCGGATTACTAAAAAATATGGCGGTTATATACGTGTGTGCTGTTAGATGTGGCTCTTTCACGTTTGTAGAACTTTATAACGTACGATACAGCACGCGTTTTACTAGCGCTAAGCTCTCCCTCTCTCCTTACCACGAGAACCGTAATTAACGACGTTTGCGGGAGCTCGTAATCTCGAGAATTTCATTGCGTGTATGAATTCGACGAAATTTGTTACACATCTCATTCATTCCGTTTGAAATAATGAGAAATAAACTTTCCAAGACATCGCTGAAGCTCGTTTTCAATAGAATATAATTATCGACGAATAGTAGGACCGCGATTCGATACATCTGCAGGAAATTTGTCGCCGCTGCACGCCTCGGAGTCTCCACTTCTCTCAAACTTTAATTTCCGCGTGAGATATACATACCTCCTACCTACTTTTTGCACGCTACGGAATGATCCCGTCTCTTATATCGTCCGTGATAAAACGAGAGATAAAGAAAGAAAAAAAGAAAAAAAGAAGCAATACGAAAACTGTATACGAAATACGGTTTTTCTATTCACTTCGGTAATTAAACTCCTTTTATAAAGAATTTTCAATCCTACTTTTATCTCCGCTCGGTGTCCTCCGTTGCCACCACAAGGTGTACAAGGCAGTACGTGACACATGATTAGTTTTTGCAACAAATTAAAAGACGGGTTGTAGAACTCGAGACGTTTTAGTGTTTGTCTGTAATTACAAACGCGTTCAAGTCTCGGCGTCGAGTGATTGACCCCCGTACAATATCGCTCTTTCAGATATATATATATATACATGTTTCGGTAAATAGCAGAATACCGTTTGCCGTTTTTTGGGCAAAAACGGAACGAGCTAAGAAAATATTAGCAAGAACTGTTCCACCGCAAGGTAAAGCGGATCCACGGAAATCCATCGGGTCTCAATTAAATCGTGAAACACTCACCGGCTCTGAGCGCGTCCATTGGCACACTTGGGTAAGGGATGCTGTAAGGGTAACCCTCCTTTCTAAGGGTCTTAGGTTTTCTTCGGGGGCGATATTTGTAGTCGGGATGTTCCTTCATGTGCATCGCGCGGAGCCTTTTCGCCTCGTCTATGAACGGTCGTTTGTCATCTTCGGTAAGAAGCTTCCATTGAGTTCCTGAAACGATGAGGATGATTTATAAATGAAAAAAAAACGGTGTTACCGCGGTAATAATTAAAGCCTGGTATTATATCGTAATAATATGTTTTAGATCAAGGGGTAGCTCGCTGGTTTTTAATCCCGTGTTATAATTTTAGTACCGCCGAGTGTACCACGTCGAGCGAATATATGTTCACCCGCGAGTCATTGTTCCCGTCAAGAATTAATTACCAGTTGTTATGGAATAGGGAACAAAGCGCCAGAGAGTTGGCATCTAGGAGTAGGTACCGCTTTGGTGCACAGGTACTGTACTGTATACTGAATACTGTAGAACAACCAACTCCTAGCTCCGCAGTTGCGCCATTTACAAAGCGACAATACATCAGGGTGCGCCAACTCCTACAGCTCTAGGGGTGCCAGCAGACGTGTTTCTGTCTTGTTTTACCCCATACACACACACACACACACATACATACATACACGCACATCCATCCATACGTACCTATATATACAGGCACTTGGGATTAGTGCGAGAAAACGGTAGCCAAAGATTTCGTATTCGGGGAATAATAAGGGTGTACGAAATCGCGAAGAGGTGGTAATGGGGCTCAGCCATTCATTTCTGTTGATAGATTCTAGAGGCAAGATGGCGATGGGGATCATCGGTCCTCACTTCAATTTTCTACATACCCTATTTATATTTTAGCTTATCCAATCAATACGCGTTTTCTCGGGTGAATAGAGCGCGTAGGTATTTGTTTAGAACAAAAGACCACCCTGGCTTCCCTTGGCGGTGTACTTCGATAGCGTTGGTATATGCTACGAACACAGGTCCACGAAGAATATAAGGGGTAGACGTGTGGGTGGCTAGTAGTGTACGCGGTACATACATACGTATGTACTACTACTACGTACATAACGTGTACGAAAACTCACTTTGGTATTTTCGCGGTGGTTTCGTCTACAGGAGAGCTTTAAAGTACAATGGCGTCCGCCTTTCAGTGCTTTAGCAAAATGACAATGCCGTTTATTTAACATCGTTTAAAAGTAGAAAGCCTGTTAATTAATGCAGCAAACGATTCAAAAATCGAAATACCCTGGCTACTAGCTACCCGAGTCTTGTGCAAAAGAACCGAAACGACACCCCTGCTCAGCTCCAGGTCTGTCTGTAAAAACGCCGTGAGATGAGTGCAGATTCTTCATCCCTTACGTAGGTACGAGCTACGGACCTCGTCCTCCCTTTACCAGGTGACAATGGGCATCGTGGGGTACTTTGCAGGAGCGTATCGAGGAAAAGAGAAAAGAAACGGAAAAAGAAACGCGGTAGGAACGTGAAAAAAAAAAAAAAAAAAAAAGAAAAAAAGAAAAGAGAAGAGAAGAAAAGAGAAGCAATATTACTAGAGGGGACCACGGTGGAGAAGAGAATTAGGATCGATGTTACGAACGGGGATGATCGGGCATTCATTGGCTTTAGTCGTTTAGTTCCGGAAGGTGAGTTTCACCGATTAGGTATTAGGCATTAGGTATTGGGGTAGTAACCGAACGACGACAAAGTTTAGCGATGGGAATTGGCGAACCGGAGAACGAACCGAGGTTCTCTCTTACGGTGGATTAAACCCGATTCTATTATTTGAGGATTTCAGGTCCCGGTACCGCGCTATTCCTCGTCCTGTATTATTTGGGTATAGAGATTTCATTCGATTCCTAATTATACCTGGACCGACTTAGGTAACCGTGTTCTTCGCGGAATATCAGACGAACGAGTAGCGAAACGAAAGAGAAGAAGAAAAAAAAAAAATTAGAAGACGATTATTTCGCTGATGATTTTTAACCCAGGGGTCTTCTAGCGTAGTCTTCGAGTCCCAAGAGATGATATGAATAATTAATGAACTGTTTAAAAAGGATCTCGTAAAATAGACATTATCGAAACGTGGTGGAAAGAGACTGCACCGTCTACCCCAAGGGTCGAGCATTATTTGCCGATCCGCTGACGCGTGCGCATAATTTTTATTCCAGGTCTATCATTTCCATATCTCGCTTAAGGGTGTAATGAATGATTCAAGCGCACGCCGCTTTACATTGGATCGAACTATTACAAACGAATTATCTATAAGGAGTGGAGAACGTGATGGTAATTCGTTAGAGATTTGTAAGATGGAAACATAGGGACGGAGGGTTGGATTATGAGGATATATTCGATTCGCTTACCGAGTCTTTTCGATATCTCGCTGTTGTGCATCTTCGGATTCTCCTGGGCGATCTTTCTCCGCTGAAGACGTGACCACACCATGAAAGCGTTCATGGGTCTCTTTATGTGATCTTCTTGGATCTTTTTACTAGCCGTATTCATCGGGCTTCCCATCGTCATCCCCATGGGTCCGCCGCCGGCACCACCGGGTGGCGATGCTCCGGACATTCCCTGCATACCCCGAAGCGTTTCGGAAAATGCACCGTCGCACATCGCGCCGCCGGCTCTGTAAATTTCAAAATATAAAAATGGTCAGAATTTTTCCTCACTTTTAACTCATTTAGTTTTCTACCCCCAACGAGTCCCGGCGAGAGAAGATCAATTACAACTCCCACCCTCTCTACCTCTTTCGCTCTCTCAGAGTATTTGAATCGCGATATCTCGACCCTTAGGTATATTTACTAATTTCCTCTTGAAAACTAACACAATTATATACCGGCGGAGGGAGTTCGTTAAAAAAAAACTCTCCAGTGGCTGCGGTGCGCCATCAGTGCCGTCACCCCTTGCGGCTCCCTTTGCCGAGCTAGGGGTTTGTCGCGTAGCTCTACCTACGTCTCGCGTTCTTTTTTTTTCCACTCTCTCTCTCTCTTTCCGTCTTTTTTCACCCTCGTTTTTTTCTCTCTTTTAACCCTCGGTTATTTTTAACCCTGCCGGTTTAACCCTCGAGTGTCATTCAACGAGGACTAATAGATACGCGAGTTTGGGGTGCATATAAGACGGCGGCGGTGCCCCCGCTACGATTTTCTAAATACCGTCGGAGGCTCCGGAGTCCATCCCTCGTAAAATTTTTAGAACTAGTAGGAAAACCCGGTCTTTTTTTTCTTGCGGGAAATTTTTCGACTTACCTCATGAAGTGGCCGGCGGCCCGTTGATGCAAATCGAGCTCAATTTTGCAGCCGTTTTAGAGACACGTCTCTCGATTTATTTCCGAAGGATATCTAACTCTCGCGAACAAATTCGACTGAATCTGAGGATCGATCGGTTGATCGTTTAATAGGTACCCAGGAATAAAATCCAACCGCAATCACAAGCCGCGAGTAAACTGCACACAAACTAAAACCACTGTGTCCATTCGCACTGTTTTAATTCACACTGTACGCGCTCACTGAAGGATCGTTATATACTCTATCTCGATAATATCTCGTGGATTAAATTGAAGAGAAGAGAAGAGATGAAGACCCCTGATAATCAAATACCCGTATTATCACAGCGTGTGGTTGATAATATGTTTGTATATTAATTGTCAATTATTCGTTGAATATTCTCTTCCTTTTTGTAAAAAGAGAAAAAAGAAAATATTTTCGTTTTTTTTTTTCTCCAAAATAATTTCAATCTAAAACAGAATTGATTACGCACAACTAAGCGACGGTAGTTCTTCCACAGACGGTGTGTTCGTAAATGCAGTAAACCGTCGGCCAAGAGTTGATCCTTCGGGCAACTATCGGTTTTTGCCCCCACTTCGTTTGCCGGTACAGAAATCCCGCCGCCAATCCTGACTCGGTGGGTTTGGCCTATTCTCAGAGGGCTCGAAAATCCCCTCGTTTCATTGGTTGAAATAGTTAATCCGAACCTCCTAGCCTCTCAAAAGAGGTTCTGAGGAAGCAAGACACGAATTCAAACCGAGAGAGAGACACGGTAACAAATGTGGCGCACGTTACCTTTCTGCCGTAAGAATCTATTGTCGTTTCGTGTTGCTGTGGGCGCGCACAACGATGGTTATATAGAGAGGTACTCTGCCAGAGATGAGGAGAGGCCAACCTGGGAGGGTCTAATAAAATAATGCAGGTAACTGGTATACGGTAACCGGCAACTGGTAACTGCAGGTAACTCGTGACACGCTTAACCCATCCCAAGAATATACACGTAAGGTGTACCTCGACTCACTGCTGCAGTGCTAATGATAAGGAGTGAAGAGCCCCGGATCAAGGGGAGACCAGGAAATTGTTACTACAGCATCCAGACGGCCTGGTTACTCCTCTTATGTAACATACCGTCATAAGTTGCACCGGAATTATCAACAGCTTCGAATTTACTCAGATTTCCATGCCAGACCGATGGCCTCTGTGCACAACTTCGGGCAGAATATTGTCGCAAAAGCTCATGGATTTTGGATGGAGAGAAACGTGTTCGAACCACTTTGCCATGAGCCGTTCACAGCGGGCAGTTCCTACCCTTGATGAACCGAAACGGTCGCGAGATTTCCATGTCAGGGAATTCGCGTCCTCCGCACTTCAGTTCATCTTATGATCGGAAGTTAAGTAGCAAAAATTGGTCTGGACTGGGACGATATTTGTGCTCCGAAAATCCTTATCTTGGTTAGGACGCAGGATGTTCTTCGTTTTGGGAATGAATCTAATCCTGACTTCGTAGCTTCTCATTAATCGTTGGGATTTGGTGAGTGGGATCATCCGCCGTCGGACGGAGCACATTGGAATCGTATTTTCAGACCGTGGAGGAACTAAGTATCCGCGAGATTAGAGACGTGCGTAACGTTGACCATTAGGAGTATGGATCAGTAAAACATCAGAGGACGGCAACACGTGAATACTCGATGCTCCCTTCCGTCGAGATATAAATTCAGACAATATGTTTTGTCTCTCGGGTCCCACCCTCGTTGAAATCACGAATTTCTATGGGGTCAGGTTCTCCTTCTTCTTCGACGACCCCTTAAAACTTTCAAACCATAGAACTACGGCTCTTTCCCGGGTCCCCTCGCCCTCGATCGTTTTTTTATTCGAAAATCGGTGTCGTGTTGATATTTCTAATTGAAATAAACACTTGACACTGGAGAAAAACTAACATCCCTTAGTTACAACAACGACGGATGAAAATCGTTACGAAAAACCACGAGGAGCAGCGGGATATTATATCCCTTCGTTATTGATCTTATAAATTATATGGACTGACGTGTAAACACGTGTAAACATATTAATATACATCGACGTACGTATGGGTAATGTATTTATATATATCTATCTATATACTTACTACAAGCCGACACGTGCCGTGGTTTAAATATAACCCTGGAGGACTACGCAGGAGCAGGACCATCGGCAATAGTACCAGCCAGTCCGGCTGTTCGTCCTAATTACCCACGGCGGCTACTTCACTCAGAGGTTGATGTTGATCCCGGGGTATAGTGTTCATTATGCGCACGATTGAGCTAAGGCCCGCTTAACCTGATTCTAATACCTGAATCGCAGAGCTGCTGCTGCTGGGCCTGCCTAGTTGTATTATAGCTATACACGTACATCTACCTTGTGCAGCTATTGTACCCCGGATATATCTATAGGCTCGTGTATTCTATTTAAGAATGTATTACCGCTAACACTGTATAACGTCCGAGCACCCAACCGAGCGGCAGATTTAAAAAGGAACGCTATATCAGCTCGATGGAGGATCAACTATCGCTACAGGCGATTATTACGATTGCAAAAGAGACTAAGGAACCGCGTTTTCGGGGTGGAATTGATTCTCTATCTCCGACTCACCGCAGTTTTTACATCCACGGTTTTTTTTTCAACAGTTACGGAATTCATATCGTTTCCTCGTGTCGAGGTAAGAGACGATGGGGGTGTATCTACCAGCAGTTGAGTGGTGTGTCGACAAAGGGCGATTTTGAGGTACCCACTTACTCAGGGAAATGAGTAATCCTCGCAAATCTGTCTGTAAATTAAGGATCAGCCAGCATTAGGAACCAGCCGGACATTTCTCCTCTTTTCAATATATTGTTGGCGAATTAACTGGTGGCCGGATACCTCTGGGGACGGGGGGTTGTCACCAGGGTGTACCCGGTGCCGCAGGTGTTCGGGAATTGAGTAAAGATTAGAAATTATGAATTCCGAATTTTTATTCTGAATGAAATGAAACGAAACAAGCCTCGTACGTATCTTGTGGAAATTTATTTCCACCGTTTGACCGGCTACTATTCCGCGTAGGGATTTTCCCTCTCGAAAACACCCTGTACAAGGAATTATACGAGGGTGGTTGGTATATACCATGACATATTGTTTCATTTAGCCAGAAGTGCGCAGGTGTCTCTGCCCCGGACAATGGGAGAATAGTTTGCCACCAGTAATCCCCTCAGTCCCGAAAGTTCTCGCTTTCCCACCTTCGCGATCAGGTCATTTTCTTAATCAACTTAATTTCTAAGTAGCCTCTCATGCCGCTACCCCCGGTTCAATCACCATTGTCGACGACACAAAGTTTCAGAGGCTATTGTCCGTCCATTAGCCAATTCCTGGAAGGTTATATATTTATTTACTGCACAACGTTGTATCCCGAATGCTTATACCTTATATAGACATGAAATGATGATAAATGGGTACCGTTGTCCAGTTTTACAAATTTTGTGGACAATTTCCTACCCTTGTGTAAAACAAAGTCGAGAAAACTTTATAACTATATAGCTTTACAGTTTTTCCCGTATCAATTCAAACGCCGAAAATCATCCCACAGTCTCTCTTTTCAGTTTGGTTTTTTTTTTTGTTTTTTTTTTTATTTTCTCTTTATAGTTCTTTTTCTCTTTTTCTTTTTTTCTCTTGAGCCTTGAGGGATCAGACGCTCGTCTCGCTTTAACGCACCTTATTTAGGTGGCAGACCCGTCCGATTTTATTCACAATAGATAGAAGCGACGGGGTACCAGCCACTGCATCCAACGGTATAATGCCCCTCTGAATACATATCGAAGAGCCCTGACCGGGGGGCACAGGTGTGCGAACTTTGGCATGCTTATTCCTGATTTTCGCCATCATCAGGTAATTAAAACCGAACGCGATTTTACAATTAAATTTCGTTTTCGCGGCTATCACGTACGTCCACGTTTATTTCTATGGGGTGCGGAAGTGTCGAGTGATTTTCCGATTCATTATTCTCTCTTTCTTTATTTTATTTTGTATATTTATGCAGTTGGAAAGCTGAAGTATTATTCAAAGAACTTATGGTCAGATACCGGATTCCCCTGGGCATTGCATCGGGGCAGGGTGTCGATAGGGGATGAATAGGGTCGGTGCAGAATGAATGGACCAAAACTCCGCGGGCACGAATTTCGCGTCATTCATTCATCCGATAGAATTATATTATTCAAGGAATGAGTTTCAAGGCTTCGGTGGTGATATCTGTCTTTTATGGGGTCAGTGGAACAGATCTCTCGATATTTCGATCAGGTTTCCTTCGGCCGTATTTTTTATTCGACTTACTTAAACGGCAGAGAAATCAAATCTGCTCATTTCGAAGGGAGTATATATATATACAAGGTTCGAGAAAGTCGTACGAGAGGAGAAAAAAATTGGATTGGGACAAAGAAAGACAGTTGCGGGGTAGAATTACAATCGGAAATAGTCGCTCGGTGTATAAAGGAGCTATCGGGAGCTATTGGGAAGTAGGTATGGCTATCCCTGTCGTCTCCCTACTATTTTCCCGAGCAATCTTCTTAATCTGAAAGATGGACTAGATAACGTCAGTCAATTGGCGATCGACTTGCCTGACTCCCCTTCTGGGCTAAAAGAGGATCTAAACCTTTGTCAAAAAATCTTGGCAAACAATACAGATATATATATATACCTAAGAGGACGATAGCCATTGTGTAAAGTTAAACGACGGAGTATCCCGTTCCGAATCAAGTTCTACGCCATCGGTGTAGGTATATATATATTATTTTAAATAAATCAAAAAGTTTTTGAAGAAAAGAAAGAAGAGCAAAAAAAAAAAAAGAAAAAGAAAAAGGAAGTATAGAGAAATAGGAAAATCCACTTGAAGAAACCCTCGCAGTCCTTGACACAGGAGGGATGGTGCCATACCGGTGGCAGAGGTTTAGCGTAGGAAATAATGCGATAAGAAAGGAGAATAGGTATGCGAATGATGTGAATGAGAATGGAAATAAGTTTGATCTTCAGACAGAACCGCATTTATACTTGTCTGCGGAGTCGAGGCCTCCTCAAGTTCTTTCCATCTTTCCTTTTTCTTTGGTCCTGGAATCGCGTGGTGCGGTGCTGTGCGGATTCGTCGGGTACTTTTGGGTCACCGCAGAGGGCCGGCGATTTCAAAAGACACGAATGGGGAAATCCTTAAACGAAATAAAAAGGAGAAAGGAAAAAGAAAAATGAAAGAGGAAAGAGGAAAAGGAAAAAGGAATTGTAAGTTCGATTCAATAATGCCGTAAGAGGATCTCCGAGGAGATAAATCCTAATTTCGTTGGAAGTTCTCAGCTGTCAATGGACTCTGAACCAGCTCTCGCCTATCCTCTTTATACAACACCATACCTACGTAAGCCATGGATCAAAATCGGACTCTGGTCAATGGTTCTCGGACCTGTTTACGGCTTGCCAAATAATATATTCACAAAGATATGATATATCTGGAAATTTATCATACATTTCGTACCATTACAGATTTTTTTTGTCATTCAGAACTCTCCAGATTAAATTATTATTATTTCCTCTTTCTCGACAAAGTAGAGACTTCATCGGATTTTCAAAACTTCTAATAATAAAATAAGACATTTTTATACCCCGATACCTTATACCCGTCTATCTTTATATCAAAAAAATTATATATTCTAGCCGTTAACGAATCAATTGATTCCTCTATTGCTCGTTCGTTCACATGGTGTGCTTCCAGCATGGTAGCCTTCTGTACGAAAGGTCTAAAAGCCGGCCACGCCCCGTAATAAATAATTATTTATTGCTCACGCCATGGTACGTGTAGGTAGGTAGAGATATACCATAGCACAGTGCAGTGCATTGCAGTGTATGGTGACCCTAAATATATTAACGGTTCGGTATTCTGGCGTACATGTAAATCTACACACGTATGTACTACACACGTGTGTACATATAGAGGAAAAAATTTGTCGAATATTAAGAATGAAAGAGGATCATCTGGGTAACGTGCGGATCGGCGAAGGAATCGGTGTGCAGGAGTTATGGCATAATTTTTACCGGCGTGACAAATGATTATCGAGAAACACGCCCTGGTCTCATTCAAATCAAGATTCGAAAAAGGATTGACTGGTATAATATATTTATTAATAATTTAAGTGCCAGGATCTACCCTGCACACGTCTCTTACTTCGATCACATTTGCATTGATTCGTATATTGGATCGGCGTGTTGCTTACGAGGGTTTAAAACCGACCGATAAAATCAATTCGTACGCGTATAGTTTGCAACGACTAACGCGAAATTCTATTATCCCAAAAGAGAGAAAGAGAGAAAGAGAGAAAGAGAGAAAGAGAGGGAAAGAAAAAAAGGGCTCTGACGATTGTACTTATTTATGTATTTCATGAACATTGAGGAAAATTCGTTACGCTATTTATTACGCCTGCTGTATACAGATGACGTCTATACCACGGCCAATATAAACGAATAATTCGGCACGACCTTAGATATGCTAAATGTACCGTGGTTTGCTACATATGTCGACTGCGCGAGTTACATCTCGCCTTGTAACAGTCATTATTCACGTTTATACGCGGGATCGTACGTACGAGAAATTTCAGTTTGAATAAATTTACATCAAATACGTTTCCATGTCTCAGAGGTAGGCATAAGCCTTCTTCTTTCGGGAGAGAAGAAACTAGTCTTCGAATTCTTTCCTTTGATTATTTCTCGTACGAAAATTAATTAGTTTCGTTTCTTTTCGCAACTTTTTTTTTGTCGCCAATTACTCTCCACACCTTTATATGTATTACTGAATGAAATTTCCGCACGGAGGTACCTCCGAGGTTCTGAAAATGCACTTTTTACCTCGGTTAAAGTTGGGGGCGGTTTCTTTGCGCCATTTGTTGTCGAAGTCGGCTTAACCATTTCGCATTGTCGAATACATAGCTAGTTTGCTGGCTTCTGCTACCGGAATTCTAGTAGAGTAGAATAAAGTAGAAAACCCAACGGTCTACGTTGCACACTAGTACTCTATACAGGAATAATAGTTATCCCCTCGATCGAATGTGCAGAATTGTGCGATTTCTTAAGTCCGTAGACGATCCGGCTTTTAAACTAAAACTTTTTCTCGTTCGTTTCGCGTTTGTCGAATACCATATTCTCTACACTTTACCCCATTGCACCAGCTAGTAGCAGTCTTCTTCTTCTTCTTCTTCGTCATGTTTGAACGTGGCTTAGTCACAGCCGTCTTCATTTTTCTAAAAGTTTTTGATTTTTTTTTAGATTTTTTTTCTTCCTTTTTTCTTTTCTTTTATCCGTTTCTTGCGTTCTTTTCTTCACGTTACAGTATATAGAATAGGATTTAAACTCAAGATTCGTAGAGATTCGATTCGGCGACTGTTTCTATCCGTCGTCCATTATCTCGACACGTATTTGTCTACCATTTCATTCGGAGGATAAAAAGGTTTGACAATGCCAATGGTAGGGTGGTATGGGGGCCGAGGCTGGGGGATAGGGGGAAATACAAGAGATACAATAAAGACAAGATAGAGTAGAGTGACAGCTAGAAACAAGAGAGACAACTAAAACAAGAGGAACAATTGGTACAAAAGATTGAAGAGATATACAGTGATGACAAAGAAAGACGATAATAGAACGAAGAGAACGGGGGAAGGAACAGAGGCACAATAATAAAATATAGAAAAGAAACTGATGGCCTTACGAGACGCGATACCAAGTTATCTTATTTTACCGCCAAATTTGAAGAAGAATTTATTTTAACTATACGAAATGAACTGGATTGAACTGAACTGGACTGGACTTGGTCACAGTGACCAGAACATCAATGAAACTGGGATTTTTCCACACGAACGAAGAAGAGGCAGGTACAGATACGAATCAACGACGTAGCACAATGCCCGTGATGGTGAGGAACGCAAGAAATTCCTAGCTTGTGACATTCACCAAAAGGAAAGTGTTAGTCACCCCCGTCACGCGGTAAAAGTAGAAACGATTCTCTCAGATTCCTCATCCTCGGAGCTCTCACACCATTTTTTTCTTCCATTTTCTTGGCTATCCCATAAATTTCTTATTCTTATTCTCATTCTCATTCTCATTCTCATTCCTGAATCTATTTCATTATTTTTCATCATCGTCGTCGTTTCTTTCCTTTTTTTGTTTCGCCACGAAGAACGGGAATTGAGGATCAGTGTAAGAAACTAAAATTGAGAAATAGAACTTGAATGGAAAAGTGAAGGACCATTTATGCGATCTTTGAGATCGGAAGTGCGGTACTTCTAAAGTGATCCCTGCAGCAGACCGGAGCCCGCAAAGTACCTACCTATGTGCGGGGAAATAATGAGAGTACAAAGCTTATGGACGAACGACTTTTACGGTCTGTCGAACGGGATTTGCTCCAGCCTCTCTAGACGAGGATCGTGGAGATTCATGGGAAACGGAATTGCCATCGTAGATTTCCCGATCGCCATATGCCTCCGCGTTCACCCCAGTTTTTATTTGCCAAAAAACTACCATTGGCTTTTGTTTAAACTGACATTCAGCGGCTAGAGTGAAAGACATCTCATTCGCAGATCTTAAAACCGGATTTATAGCCAAACCAGTAAAGCTATCGAAAAATTTCATGGGACTTAAAATGTGCGTCATATATAGTTCTACAACTTTAGTTCGAACTTTTTTTTAATCAGATTTACCATTGGGAAGATATAACGAATCGAAGACTGAATAGCAGCGATATTGGTAACGTTATTAAGAATAATAATGGCAATGTATAAAGAGAGACTGTCAACGGCGTGAAATTATTATGAGGGTGTTTCCAAACTATTCATGGCTAGGTGGCTTCGTTCGTTCATTCATTCGTTCATTCATTCATTCATTCATTCATTCATTCATTTATTCTCACATGGGTCACCTGTAAGTGTATATAGAACGAATGTCCGTGTGTCTCTGAATGAGACGGTGGTCCAGGAACGTAGACCTGCAGCATTATGTGCGTGAGGTCCGTCAATGGCCTTGGCGTATCGGTCGCACAACGCGCTTTCGGGGACTTCTTTGGGTCTTTTCCATGAATGGCATCACACGACACTCGGTTCTTTGTGCAGTTTTCCCTAACAAGCCGCGTTACAATGCGACTAAATATCTCCTCTCCCACGCACAATGAAACACAGCGATGGTATGGCTGCTGCACGGTGCCTGGTGCCTTCAACCGGCTAGCCAAACCCCGGACCTTTCACAATGTGCCTAAAATGTCCTTTCAAACTATTCCTCCCACTTTAACCATCTATACCGTACCTGCACCACTAGCTTACAGTAGTCTTTCTCAGTTCTACCAAGAAAAAGGTTTGCAACTTTTGGCCAGGCCTTAAGGCTCATTGTCACACCGATTGACAAAGTGAAAGATGCGATCTCACCGCGAGTGAAGATACACTATCGTTTCCCCCAAAAAGACAAATTTCATGCTTTTGGAAAACAAAACAGGCGATTTAATAATCTCTGATCCTATTCTTTGTGGACTGATATCAGGATACTTATCAAGCTTTGAACGAAGCAGTTTTTTCCCCACGTAAAGGAACTTCGAATTTCTAAGGCGGTTCATTTCCATCGCTATTTTCTCACCCGAAAATTTACACGGCTCGTAAATCTAAGAACTGACCGTTTCCTGAAATGTTTTCCAGATCACGTGTGCCTGCCATTTATCGTTCGATAGAAAAGAATAATGGTTTTATACCTTGGGAAGAAAAATAAAATAAAATAACACCGTTTTTGGGTGGGAAAAAGTATGCTTATCGATATTTAGACAGATTCGTCGTACGCATAATAATTTTATTTCCCATTTTTCTTCCTAATCGAAAATACATATACTGGAACGTTTACTGTTCATTGATCACTGCAGTAACTGGCGTCTCTGCTGTCCAGTGTCCATTCCATGGGCTATCCAGCTATCAGGTAACAACGATCAATATTAGCGAACCAGATAATTACACAATCGGTACAATGTTTGCCGTGTCTTGATTGTGCTCCGTTAACCGGGGACAATGATTGATGCGAATCAATTTTATCGACCGCCAAACCGAGCCGCGAATCAGCACCGGCATAGCTTATACTTTGAATAGACCGACGCGTTAAGTTTTTCGGTCCCGTTTGTGATTACGGATGAAAAAATAACGGAGTAATATACTATAATGAAAAATTTCGATCGAAATGGATAAAAGAAAAAGAAAAAAAAGAGAATTGCGGATCTGATTAGATCCGAAGAAAACCAACATGCAATAAGTATCGTGGTAAACATCGTTTTAATTTACTCCTCCGGATCTTAGACGTCGCGGCTAAGTAGACAAACAAATCCTGAGCAGGTTGATACGGATAATTAAAGATTTTCAATCGTCTGTTTGTCTGCCACTCGCGCGGTACAGACATTAACTTATTTTTATTCAATTTATTCAATCCCCTGTTTACTCTCGCGGATCGAATCCGATCGGATTCCTTTATAAACGAGAAGAGTCTCCGTTGTCTTTCCAGTGAATTTCTCATTGAATGAAATTCTATGATTTCTAATTAAGAGAAGAAAAAAAATATACGTTTTTTCTTTACAACCGATTACCTCGCGTTTCTGAATTCATTTAGGTCGGTTCATTTCGTCATTCCATTCGGTAATAATCGACAATAAAATTTCATTTACTATCATTGCTTAAATTTATTAGGTAGCTGCGTAAACAGTCGTTAAACAAGATACTCCTATCTACAATTATTACCAGTCGTTTTTAACGAGGGGTAATTAAAACTTGGCTAATATACGATAATGTCAGAAATTTCAATGATTCTCAAACACACCGCGTAATTTTTTCGATATTATACCATCGCGGTACACGGGTACGTAAGCCTTGTCTAAAATCACCTCATAATAACTTCATTACTTGCGTAATTATTACCTGAATCGACTATTTATAAATATTAATAGCAACGCGGGAAGAATTCACCCGAAAAAAGGAATTGCTTTCAGAAAACAATAAGAAAAAAAAAATACAGTAATATGGATATCGTCATACATGGGTACGCAATTATAATGGTAAACAAAAAGAAGTACGTCGCTCTCGGGCGTCGCTCGAAGCTCGGACGACCTTTCGTTTAGTTTCTTTTCTTCTCTTCACTTCTCGTTTGATATCCGAGTTATGCGGGGTGTCAGATACGTCAGGATAGGCTCGCGGACGTATCGATAAAATCTGTGAGCTCCGATAAACTCCGGCTAATGTATATCCTTCGGATGAACGAACTGCGATCTCGTTACTGCCACCCAACGCGTTTTCTTACTCTGTCTCTACAGAAGTGGTACTAGATACGATCGATCTAATTCTCTGTACGCCTAGCTACTTCAATTCTTTAATTCTCTTGTTTACTTGGAAATTAAAAATTCAGTGCCATTTTTTTTTGTGGCAGATACGGATACGGAGACAATTCCTGGCGCAGTGATGATCGGACAACGGAAAATCCTTCCACGGACGATGCGGCGTGCGGTGCAGCTATGGTGAGTGAAAATTTCTGACTTTATGTTAAATCGTTTGTGCGAATTTGTTTTTTCTAACGTATACTAGTTCACGCCATGGGATAAGGCGGAATAAAAACTGTCGGATTTTTATAGCTCCCTGAAATAACATGTGGGGTATGTGGGGCATAGGCGCGTATGTGTGCAACCGTGTATCGTATACGAAATGCATTATAGGAATCGATAGGTACGAAACGTTGTAAGGAAACGATTCAATGTCGATGTACAAAGCCAATCAAAGGAAGGGTTATTTTCAGTCAGTGAGCCCGAAAGAAAATTTGTAACAAACCTAGGCCACAATGAAAACGTTTAACAACACAATGGGACTGAATTCGTAATAAGTTTCTCGGTTATCCTTGCCTTTCCTTGCCTTTACTTTCGAATAAAGCTTCAATTTCTTTCTATTAAATTTCAAGGGTTACAATGCGACATCCTCCGATGCTATTTTGATCCAAATTTGTAACGGATCACGCTTGGTCCTCGGCCCCTAGGTCCCTACGACCTACCGAGAAGGGATCAGATCGATAATTATTGGAAAATATTATTTTTATACATCGAATTGAATGATAATGATTTTCTTTTTTATTTCTTATATATTATTTTTTCTTCTTTTCCTTCAACCTCTCACAACTATCGGATCGCTCTCTCGTCTGATTGACAGCTGAATATATTTTATTTTGCTATTGTCAAACCGCGCGTAGGTATTTATATATATATATATATGTGTGTGTATATATATACGTGTAACTAGATTCACTCGCGGTGACATATCCCGAATTTGCATATTGCGCAGAAAATATCGAATTACAATGCGAGAAACCTATCTCTCCCTCAAGATATCGACTGAAATCTAACAATCAATACCCACTTCTGACTAGGACCATTTCTCAGATACGACAATCGTAAAAACGTTACTCGAATATGCAAATCGTTACATCGTGAGAATTTTCAATTTCCATTCTATGCCAGAAGGAAAATGTTCACTTATCTAAAGAAAAGAAAAAAAAAATCAAAATCAATAACTACAGGTTTTCAGTAGATAAAAAATAACGTTTTACCCGTATGTCGAACGGTATATGGTCATAACTAGATATATAGCCACGGAGATAAAGCTCCGGGTGGCAAAGGGCACCCTGCACCCCGTCCGTTAGTTGGAGCTCGTAGAGCACCTGTACCAATCGCTTCGATCACCTGGTGAATGAGGAGAATGCCTGAGCAACAAATCAAACGCTTGTTCAGTTCGCTTTTTATTCAATTTTTCATCCCGCAGCAGACCCCGGGTATATAGGAACTTGTTAAAACGTTATTTACGACTATTTGTTCATTTATGTTCAGTATTATATTATACCGATACGTATTTGCTCGCAATTAGCAGCGCGCGGAAATTCATACATATAATTGAGATACACCACGATAATTAGAAAAGGCTCTGCGAGATTGGGGTGGTCTGAATTATTTATTCACGGTTCAAAATCCCGGATTATTTTCCCCGAAAAGAAAAGGAAAAAAAAAAAAGAAAATAATAATTGGCTTTTCGTTTTTTTCTTTTTATTTTTTGTTCAAATCGTAAGAAAGCTGCAATGAGATGAATTTGATAGAAAAGGGATCAAATTATGAATTAGAAAAGGCAAACGTCATATTATATATTCTATATGAGATGAATGAATATTTTTCTATTCATTTAAGGCGTATATTTGTTTATTCGTTATTCTCTTATTCGCATATATATGCATACACAGCGATATAGCTCCGTATTTCAGTATCACAGTAGTTTTTATATTATAAAGAAAATGAGGAACAAGAGCTGCGCCAGCGGTGCGCCAAATACCGTATACGAATGTGGAAAAATTCCATAGGCACATGGTATAGGGTGGATATTATTATTTTTAAATATATATCCTCTGTATCGAAAACTATACGATGCTCCGCGGGTCGTCCGCATTAACTCGGCGACTTGGGGTTGGATGAAACGGGGAGGGAAAAGGTTTTTCATTTTTCCACGAGCGAGTGAGTAAGTCAGTGAGTGGGTGTAACTGGGAAATATTTTTTCAACGGAATTTAAAGGTATTCAAAACCGAGAACCACAGTATATTCAGGGAAGTGTGAACAAATCTACCGTTTCTATTCGTTCGCGTTTCTTCACTCGTTAGCGACGACTCCCTTTCGCCATTATAGACGACACCCCTTTTGTCTCATCGGGAATATATAAATGCGTACAGGGTGACGTACGAGGTTTAATTAACTTTTCGGAAAATTTCATTCAATCTTTTATTTTCCTTTTTTTCTTACCGATATCTAACGTTTATTCGATCGATCCTTTTCCTTACCTCGGATATCAAAATCGAGAGGGAAAATCGTTTCAAATTTTTATTCTCTCGACATAAAATACGGATAAATAGAGTCGGGTTTTCTTTTTCAAATGCGTTAATTTTCGTCCATGGGATTTTAGCCACCCCTTGGATACGCGCGAAAAAGTCATTCATTCGAATATTCGTTTTCCATAATCCAAGCCTCCGCTGAAACTCGCACCACCTTCGCTCTCTTCTAGATTCTCTTGAAAAGGGGTTGACTTTATAGTACCCGCGTGGAATGCGTATAATTACGATATGTATACGTATATAGGCGTACTGGTTCCAGTGAAAAGCTATAAGGAACTATCCCGTGTGCAGACCCTGCTCCATGGTACTTGGTACCCACTCTTCTCTTCTCTTCTTTTCTACACCGGGAATATTTCATGAAAATAACATTTAGATACCGTATTTTGTTCTCTCGCCTATCGCTATACCTATATCCACGAGGAACTGAATTCCGGAGATTTTTTTCCACCAGTTTTTCTCTTACTTTCAGTTTGTTTTTTTTTTTTCAAAAAACTCCAACGAGAAATACACATTGTACGATTCTCGTGTAATACGCGGGGTTGGGTAAAGCCAGATAGACAAACTCCTACGGGAACGGGAGATAATGTAACCTTTGTCGAAGATTTTTGTTTAAAAAGGTATTTTCAGTCAGTCACATTCACGAAATTGACGCAAGTAAATACACCCCATCTTTTTTTCGAACGAAAAAAGAAAAAAAAGAAAAAATTTCGCGGAGGGGTTGATTCATCGAATGCAGGAATGACTATTAATTTTTTTCTATCCTTCGCGGTGTACCTATCAAACTACCTACTTTGGTCAGCGATAGGTAAATGCATTAACCTAAAAGTTCTCTGGCCTCGCACATGTGCGTTTATGCATATATATGTACATACACATGCACATACACACGTGTACATAGAATGTCCGGGGTGAAAACCTTGCGCGGTATAAAAATCCTCTTGCATTTCTCAAAGATTGATAGAACTTCGACGGTAATGGATCGCCTCTGTCCGAATACGGAGACTGGCCGATATACCGCTCTTCCACACGTTACTGCCTACACATATACATGTGTGTATATATGTATCTATATGTACCTATGGCATAGCTACCATCTAATGGAATACTCAATTGTACTTTTTATCAATAGTCCCATTTGGATACCTCGCTTCTCCATACTTTTCTATCCCACTCTTTCCATCCCTCTTTCACCCCTGTACACGTGACTATACCGAACTCGATATAGCCATGCAGATCGTTACGGAAGGTGGTATTATTGAATAGAGCTTTTTAGGATACCAACTTATTCCTGTCTAATTATCAGTTTATCGTTGGAAGAGATATTGGCAACTAACTGCTGATTGTGAGTTTCATCTCTCTCGGGATTTTCAAAATTCTAAACGATTTCGATGGATCTGAGGAGAGTTGCAAAAAATTTCAGACGATTTTTCGAGACTAAGATTCTTTGCGAACGAGCTTGAATTTTTTTTCAGACAATGATCGCACAGGTTTCCGATAGATTCGATATTCAATGAGTTTTGAAAAAGATTCGACCCGATTTGGAAATTATTTCGATCCAAAAACTCGAGAAAAAATGATATTTCAACAGAATTCAGGAGTTATTTATTTTTTTTCCAAAGAAATTTCGAAGATTTTAACAGACTTTGAATTCGTGAATAATTACAAACGAAAAAAATAAGAAGAGAATTGAAAAAAAAATCTACGAGAACTTGAAGAATTGTAAATTCTTATTCTTTCTTTTATTTCACCTATGAGTATATTTATAATATTATTTTAGTTTTTTCGACACCCCTTTGTGAAGCTGCTCTTTTGTCGGCTGGTTTCTTTTATATACCTAAACGCAGTTCGCGTGAGTGAACTGAACTGTTTCAATTTTGGTCTGAGCTCGGAAGGGTTAGAGGCCAGATTTTCGAGCTGAGAGTAAAGACGGTCCTGCGTCAGCTCACCGCTGAGAAATCCCGCGTGTCCTATGGGTCAGGGGACCAGCCCATGGTATACCCATGTGTGCGTATAGGGATGCTGAGAATATTTAGTCAAGCGTAAAAAAGACAATGAATGAAACTGATACGCTTTAACGATTATTTTTCACCCATGAATATTTAAGATTTAGAAGAAAAGGAACGAAACAATGTTCTTTAGGTATACAGGACTCGAATACGGGATGCGGCTAAAAAAATTTACCCGCGATATAGGAGCGATGATAATTACATCAACGGTCGAAAGTAATCCCGTAAAAATTTGAAGATTTTTTACTCTTTCGCCCCGTTTTTCAGAATTTGAGAAGTTGCTAAAAATTGGGGTCTGAATTTCTTCTTTTCTTGTCCCTGTTAGAAATCAGGGACCCCTTAACCCGACCGCGGAAACGACGTACTTTATTATTGGGTAGTTTCTTTGAAATTTGTCGATGAGAAAAAATAGAAACTGGAAAGAAAGGGAAGGAAAGTATCAGGTCAGAAACGAACGGTGTAAACAGGTAAGATATAAATTTCCAATCCTTTCGATTTCTAGCCGTGTGAAAAAATCCTTCTACCCGCAATCAACGTTGCCCTATTCTTTCATATATTCTTTCACATATTTTTATCCCGAAAAAATCCCACGATTCAAAAACCCTCGAGTATTTTCTTTCTTTTTACGCCTCCGAGGAAACCCCTTTTCGGTTCATACCTCCTCAACTATTCGTTTCACGAAAAATATCATCAAACAAAAGTCGTAGATCCGAAACTCACGGATCTTTTATGTCCTATAAATTTTTTCAATAGAACCACTAATACGACCAGAAATTTATCTCTAAAGTATTTATTTCGAGATCAGCGTCAGCTGCGTACATAAGGCAGGTGTAATAGCGATCATTTCTTTAATATATCTTATCTCAAGTGACGCGAAGCTCTCCGATTAATCGCGTATCAAGGTAGGTAGGTAGGTACGTCAATGTCTGACAAGTAGTTTTTGGTGTTGCCCAACTTTGTCGCGGCTTTGTTAACCTCTGGCATATTTCCAACCGAGTAACTTCGATCAATGCATACAAAGCGGCTGCAAGCCATAGGCTAAGTCAGGCAAACAGGCAGGATTCAAGCCAAGCTATCCACTCTCGAATCTTAATCCGAAAATGTATAGCAAGTATAATATAAAACCGGACTTTGGCATGGTGCGTGTGTTTCTGGAAGCGCACACACTTCGTACCTACGATTTTTATTCATCCTCAAAAAAAGCTCTTCAATTCCCATCGATTATCATGCTAATTTTTCACTCCCCAAAGGGTCAAGGGATCGGTTTGAAATTCTAACTGGACGAAAGCGAAACGAAGAAAAGGCGTTCGATTGGAAGTTATCTTTACAAATTTTCGGGTACATGTATTACAGTCGATCCGAAATACTTTCAAACGAAGAATACCGAAGTTTCGAAATTCTATCGATCATTTATGACTTATCAAAATGGGTTTCGGCAAATAGGGTCTCGATTGGACAGAACTATCTTTCGTCTTCACGTCCTGAGAAATAGACCGAAATTTTTCGATCTTTGGGGTTTCGGTCGCGAATTGTTTGACTTTAGGAATCGGGTGTAGGTACAAAACGATCAATGGTGGAACGAACGGAGGAACGGTATAGAATAGGAGAAAAAATGTAAAAATTGAAGCGGGTAAAAGGGGTTTCTTCGTCGGCATTGACAAAAGCGGTCCCTCGCAAACAAATAATTTAACAGAGAACAAATTACTTTTATCAGGGACCCCGGCATAAAGCGTAATTCACTCTGGTATTATATGAAAACACGTTAATGTGTTCGCGTCGCGTTTGTACGGCACCTTTGGCCATCCAGCTAGCCTACAGCCAGCCAGGCTAAATGGAATTTATTACTTTCCGAGTCGAGTCGACGTCGTGGTTCTCTCCGCATATGCGTGTGATCCGCACACCATCATCTACGACACAACAGGCATACAACAATCAAAGAATCCACACTCTAAAGCGTTTTATACTTTTATATGATTTGTTAGAACTTACGACTGACCGTAAAATTGAATGAATCTTTTTTAAAAGGTCTCCTCTCTTTTTAGTGGAGTTGTGTGAAAATTATGAATTAGGTTGCCTGGACTTCCTCGCATATATATATATATATATATATATATATATATATATGTACATGCCTTTACACGTTTAGAAGACACAGATATACGGACGAGGAATGCTTTGTTATTTACAGAAGTTAGTTACGGCATCTAGCATCTGGAATTTCGATAAATTTTAATGCACTAAATATTTCAGAGAGCTTTTATCTACCCTCAAAGAAATGAGATTTTAGTGAAAAGATTTTAACGGGTGAAAAATTTAACAACCCTATGAAACGGGTAGGTGTGTATACGTGGATCTACCTGCGGTCTCATGCACCCGCGCACTTTGGCACGTAAATAAAAAAAAAAAATAAAATGAAGAACGAGGAGGACCGGAAATGGCTAATTTAAAACACAAACCTGCGGAGGCCCCTAAAACGTCAAACAGAAACGCTTTTAACTTGAAAAAAGCGAAAGAAAAAAAAAGAAGTTAAATAATAATAGCCAGCTACTAGATCTATACTTATCTCGTATCTTTTCTCCTCAAATAGCTGAACGATCCCCTCTTCCATTAGCACTCTTCGTCCTCGAAGAAGCCGCGCGCGGTATCCACCCCTTGGATATTATTTTATTGACCATTTTTGTCCTTGTTCGAAAGTCCGAAATATTTTTCAGTCTCGTCGCAGTCTCGCCTTATGCATCAGCCGCGGGTTTTTATTCTCAAAATTTAAACCATCCAAATTTATATTTCGGTTTCGATGGGGTCCGTAAGGATGCTGTGGTTCGGACGCAGCGGGAGGCTCTGCGGGCCATCCTACGGCACCAAGCTGTCTGCCGAGCTATCCTTATAGGTATTCTCGAGGCTACAGGGGCCCACAGAATTCCTGACTTGAGGTGGTCCTTCTATCGGGATATGACTACTACGAAAAATAGAGAAACTTTAAAGTAGCTGAAGGAACCTGTTAGAGTTTAGACTCTTTCGTGCGAGGCCATTGTACCAGTCATCATCGGAATTTCTATCATTCGAATCATCCTCCGCGACCGACATGGGGGCAGGACATTCACTCAGAAACAGGCTACAGAAAAGAATCTAAAATCACATATTTCGGTTTCTAATTGACGAGGATATTCAATCAGAAGAACGCAGAACCGTGCGATTCTTCCCCATCGAATAATAAAATCGAAAATCCGTTCATCTTTTTATCCCGTCTTCTGGAGGAAGAATAAACGTATCGAAGGGATTTTACAATCAGAGATGGACGAAGAGAGTCGTTGAGGAAACTGTCTCTGCTATTCAGATGCACGAGTAGAGATTCGCGCAGTGGAATCCAGCTGTCTGTGCATATCTTCGCTTTATGATCTCTGATCACGGGTACAGAACAACGTGAATAGATCTGTAGCATAAAGTGGTATTCCATGTTTACCCCGAACCGGAAACAGTTCCATAAACCATTCGGTTCTCTCACTCTGGAGAGTAACGAAGTACGGTTAGTTCGACTAAAGTAGCGCATTGTACCCGCTATACCCGTCTGTTAAATTACTCGACATATTCGATCAGAGTTGCGTATAGTTTTGCATAAAATTAGCTATAATCATCATCGAAACAAAAATTGATAGCGATCCAACCGATTTAGCGCGAGTCTCCTCTTCGCTACGGCGAAACGTCATCGTCTTGTCCAAACAGCCGGTGCTCTTTGCTACATATATCCATATATATGTACGTATGTATATATGTAGAGTCTGTACCTAGCTTGTATAGAGTCCTTATAGTCTATACTCCGAACGTCGCAATGGACTGGAGAATTCGGGACAATAGAGGTTGCTCGGAGATGGTATCTACAAGAGTAACCCTTCCTCTGTGTAGTATCTTCTTAGTCTCGAGTCTCGAGCTCTCTCATGGTACACCAATCTCTTTCAGAGTATATACTAGAACCGGAGATATACATGGATGTGTATATGTATATATACGTGTATACTTTTTCTCTTCTCTCCTCTCTCCTCTCTCGTCTCTGATCACGGTCCACTGACCCTCGAGCACCGATCTTTGGCTCCTTGGCTACGGTGGTCCCCATGCCTCGAACCGTACCCACTGCACCTAGATCTCTGAGCAAAGTATCATGTATCGGCAAAAAATCATTCATGTAGGTACTCTTGCATATTCAGTTTCGAGGACAATGAACGGCCTTAAGTAGATACCGGAGGAGAAATATCGTTACAGTTTACAATACCGGTCCGCTCCGCTCTCTCTTCGTGGCTGCAGATTTCTCAAATTCGATCATAAATAAATTAGTGTGAAATTGTTCTCCGAAAATGAGATGAAAGATGAAGAATCGATGATGCTATAGTCTTCCTTCCTTTCTTTCTTTCTTTATGCTTTTTTTTTTTGTTCTTTCAATTTCTTTATTTCTTACTTTTTTTGGTTTCAATATGTTTTTTTTTTGTTTTTTTTTTTTTTTATTTCTTTTTTCTTACCGAACGGTGCGAGAGAGGATCAAGTTTTTGGGTATATAGATCCATATCCTTCTCTCGGCGAAGAAGTGGCGGTGGTGGAGTGACGTAATCTTTTGAAATTCTAACACAATGCCATTCTGATCCTGGGCACCAACTATTCTGACAGCTTGGTATTCAGCGCATTGTCTCGGGACGGCAAAGGTGTCCGATCGCAAAGAAAATAATCTACTAAACAAAGGGTACAATGGAAGTGTCAAGATTCTCGGTCAGGACCGAAACAATCCGGGATCAGAGCTTTGACAATTCCTAAATGTATATACCTACGCCTATATGCCCATATGCCTATGCCTATGACGTGAACGTTTTTACAAATAGATTTTTATAATTGACTAAACTCTGAAAAAAAAAAGATATCTCATCTTCTCTTCACATATATATATATATATATATATATATATAGTCCTAACGCGAAAAAAGTATCGCGAAAAATACCGTTTTTTGGATCTCGTTGTTTTTTTTTTTTTTTCTTTCTAACTGGGAAAAGGAAAGAACTCAAAAAATGATTTGAAAAAAGAGAATAAATAAATGAAAATAAAGGGTGTGAGGTGAGAGTACGACGCCGATCCTTTCCCGTAGGGCGTAGGGGACGTCATGCTGTGAGGTTCGAGCTCTGGACG